>JAVXUP010000411.1:0-490034 GCA_033070095.1 Escallonia herrerae | reverse complement strand
GAATATCCAAGTAAAAAAAATTATATCAAAAATTAAGTAGTGCAGCGAAGTGGAAAGAAAATTTTGGATAAGTCAAGCAGAGAAATTTGTCATTTCTAAAGAGAAAGGGGAGATAAAGGATAAAATAACGACGACACTCCTATGAATCCAACGAAACCACTGCTGTTCTACACAGCTGAAGGTAAACAAATACTCAACGTAAGATGTTTTTTCTCCTTAAAAGGCAATCTTAAGGTTGAACATATTACCGCAACACGTTTCCTGGTAATTTCACCAAAAAAAAAAAAAGGCAAAATATTGAGCAAGAGAGTATGAAAATCCCCAAACTAGGAGATATTGAAAGCAAAATACCGGAGAGAGAGAGGGACTGACCACAGAATTGCCAAAAGCACGAAGAACTGTAAAAGGTTGAGGCTTTCCACGAACATCGTAGAATACCACCCGGCCACTGCTTGTTCCTGCCGCTAGTACGATTCCATCATCTCTAAATGCCAGTGAAGAAAAAGGTGCCTCATCGTAAGGAGTGCATGACGATACTTTTTTAGACACCAAGTCAAATGTGTATAACTTTTTGTCCAGACCAACGCTAGCAATCATCTGCCATTGTGCCGGGAGTAAAAATTCTTAACTCAGCTAATATCTAATTTGCAGCTTTTAGATTGCAAGAATCAATTCACTATTGTTAAGCATAAGACAGATCATGCTAAAGAGAAGACCTTATCATTCGACGGTGAGAAGCTAACACCAGCAGTTGGAGCGGAATGCTGCTTCAACCAAGAACCCTGTGGAGTCTAAGCAACAACCAGTAAATAAAATTTTAGAGTACAATCAGAGTATAGAACCAAATCAAAGCAGAAGCATTAGGCAATGTTTGGGTGCCCTTTTCTTCCAATTCGCTTTTTGCACTTCCAGAAGTACGCTATCTACATACCTTTTCAAACCAGGTTAACAAGTACCTCAAATTGCCATCTCAGATTTTACTAAACACGTACTAGGCTCATTCATATCCCAACTCAGATTACTCATCCCAACTGAGGGAATCTAATTCTTGAAAACCTTCAACCTTTTCTCAAAATTTTCAGAGTGGTATCAGGTAAAAAAAGAGTTTTTTAATTTTCTAAAAGTAATACCCTGACAGTATGTGAGCATTTTCAATTCTCAAAACTACATTCAACAAGTTCTCATACAGTCTGAAATATTGCCGAAAACACTAAACCAGATTTGGCAAAAGGGTAGAAAGCCGGAAAAAGACAAGGTTGATAGAATAAGAATTGCAGTCAGCGGAACGAAATCTAGTCTTTTAGTTCTGTAGGATGAAACTATTACTAATATTTCATGATTTGACTGGCATAACTCTTTCTCCACGAGAAGATTGATTCAAAACCAGGAAACACAAAATAAGTGTCAATAATTGTGTAAATCATGAGAAAACTACCAGAGCCCATTAAAGAAATAATTTGAGGTGATAATCATGTTTTTTCATCTAAATTCAATAAAATATTACCACCTTTGGGCTGCGAACAGTTGTGTCCCACACATGAATGGACCCATCATCACCAGCTGTAGCCACTAGGTGCCTGCTAATCCGAGAATAGTCTAGCACTCTCAAAACCTGGTCTCGGAACCATCAAATAAACATCTAGCATATCAGGAAACAATGTTACATTAAAACAAAGGCCGAGAGTTATGATTCTTTGTAGCTTCATAACAAACTTAAAGTTCGTGCCAAGTATAGACCTGTCCATTAGGATCCTTAAGTTCAGCCGCCCTCGCACCAGAAGCAAGGTTGTGAATAATGAGATCCCCATTAAGACTGATCGAAGCTAAGTGCTCATCCTTGCAATTGTACATTGCACCTGTTATTGTATCAGTGTGACCTCTCAACCATTTAATGCATCGCTTCCTCTGCAGATCCCAAATTTTTACAATTTGACCACTTCCCCCGGAGCAAATGTATCTCGACCCCTTGTTGCTAAAGTTGATAGAAAATAAAGACTCCTGTGACAGTATAAGAGAAGGTTCCAGTCAAAATCGGAAATTAATTACTTTAATTTTGTGTAATAAAAGAAACTTAGGTATTAAAATGAATAAACTCCAGTATTTTACTTGAGCAAGCAGGACTGCAAACTTAAATCAAGTAAAAGGCTGTAGCTTTTGCTATGTATACGAGTATTCAATTAAGTTCATAGCTTATGGAGGACATTAAGTTTGCACTTTGCACTAGATGGGGCTTGCCATCCCAATGTCCAAAGAAGCGCCAAAACCTTCTAAGCATTGCAAAGGAAAACTATTAAAATCTCTGCAGAAGTATTACCACGGAGGAATCTGAATATGCAGTAAAGGCTCGTTCTTTTCCATGGACATTGGTCAAGTAGTATAGCTCAATATTCTTCAGTTTCCAGAATTGTTCGACTATATCAGGTTCTATGTTTTTCATCAACTTCTACTTCAATATAAGGACTTTGTTCATATCTATCTTAAGCAATTACATACTTGGTCACTATAACATTGGACTCCATAATTTTTATTTGATGTTCATTACCCAATAAATGCAATCTCTATCTTACTATATTACAAGTCTGGATTATCCCCCAATTAGCCTGACACGATGCACAGCGTCAATTTGCCTCTTACTCTTCTTGTGAAGTTTAATGTTGTCAGAATACAAACCATGGAATTTGAAATTCAACATGTCATTGATTTCCAGCCACACGTGTATAATTCTGATCCTTAAATCCCTAGACTACCAACCATGTTTCTCGTATTAGCACAGTCGATTCTATACCTAGTGAACAAACTCAAAGAGCAAAGGTAAATTCATCGACTTTCCATGAGTTATTCCAAAATTACGTGGCACGAATACATTTACATCAGGCTCAAAAGTTAGTTCCCAAATGATGTCGAAGTAATAATTACACGTCAGTCTCAAAAGTAAATTCCAAAATGATGTGATAGTGGTAATTTTGAAATAAGTGCAAACCCTAGTGGCAAACCCCTTGTCAAAACTGCATTAATCCAAGTCATTTAAAAAATAACTTTAAAAAAAAGGCTGAAACCATATCTCAAGAAAATAATTACCTCCACGTTATCGCCGGAATCTCTGCCGGTCAGCGGAACAGTGCCCATGCTCTTCCCATTCTTACGCCACAGCGATATCTTCTTATCGTCTCCGGCACTCGCCACCACCATATCTGTCCGTAAAATTTTGGCAATCGAAAATAAGAATACAAAAAGCAAAATTAACATAAAATGAGGAATCCAAGTTAGTGCCCGAGTGTGACTCACTGGTGTGATTCCACTTGACTGAGTTGACCTGATGGCCCGGCGAGGGAGTGTAGCTTAGGGTGCAGGGATCGTCGGGCTCGACGGAGATGTCGAACAGCTTTACGGTGTCGCCGCCGGCCGCGGCCAGCAGCGGCATTGACGGATAGGCGAAGTTCATCGACACACTCTCTCTCGCCGATTTACTGAGAAAATGTTGAAGGTTGCTGCTCTTACTATTTTAGTAAAAAAATAAAAAATGGGTATTTGAATTCTTGTTGAATTTCAAATTCTGAGACTGTTTTTGAATTAGATGCGTAGAGAAAAGGGAAAACTGAGGTGTGGGGTGCACTTGGTAATTTTGGGGCTTTACTGCCGGATTTAAAAGACCCCTTAATACCTGTGAGTGGGATGGTGAAAGGAAATTCAAAAATGGAAAGTCTACGAATGGATGTGTTTGGAAAAGCCATTTTAGTTTTTAGTCTTTAAAAAAATTTAAAACCAAAATTTCTCTGAATTTTTTTTACAAAATTAATGGGTCGTTTGATACAATTTTTTTATAATTTAATTTCACTGATGTCTTTTCCCTCCCTCTATTCTCTTTTTTATTTTCCTATTCTCTTTTATTTCAATTTTCAATACTTGAGAATATCTTCTAAGCTTCTATGCTCAACAATCAGAAGCTCCTCCTCTGTCACCATCCAGCAACTGCTATGGCAGTCATGCACCAGCTTGCGAATTAGGACTTCATTGGTTTGATTGGGGTTTGATTTCGTGAAAGAATTTGATCGGCTTGAAATTTACCTACACAAATTGAAGATAGAGGGGAGGGCTAATTGATGGACGACATCTTTTGGTGGTATTTGTTCCAAGAATAATAATGGTTCCTACGATGATGATTTAGATTTAGAGGACTAGCGGTGTCGTAATGGTGACCAATGTCGGAGGGTTTGGTGTTGTGTGGTGTTGGTCAGTTGTGGTGGTTGTGGTTATCATAACTATGGCGGTATTCGTGGGTGTTGGTCAATGGTGGCGGCGGCAATGGTAAGTGGCTATGGTCGTTGGCGGTGTTGGCAGGTCTGATGTTCATATGTGTTGATCAATGGTGGTGGCATATCAGGGTCAGTGGCTATGGTAGTTGACAACGTTTGTAGTTTGGTGTTGGGGAGTATTAGGCATTAGTGGTGGTGATCAATGAGTACGATGGTCGGCAATGTTAGTGGTTTGGTATTCTTAGGTGATAGGTGTCCATGATGAAGATTGAAGAGAATCAGAGACATAAAATACTTCCAACAAAAATTGAAAGATAGATCTTAAAAAAAAAAAGAAGAATATCAAAATTGAAAACTAAGGTGGGTGGTGCAATTGGTAATTTTTGGGGTTTAGTGATCTGGATCTAAAAGACCCCTTAATATCTATGAGTGGTATGGAGAAAAAGAAATTCAAAAATGGAAAGTTTGTGAGTGGGAGTGTTTGAAACCCATTTAAGTTTTCAAATTTCATTTTCTAAAAAATCAAAACCAAAACCTCTTTGAGTTTTCTTTTTCTTTTTTACAAAATTGATGGGTTGTTTCATAGCAGTTTTGTATAATTAGTTTTTATTTTTGTTTTTCTCTTTTATTTTTTTTCTATCTTTTTACTCTCTTCTCTTTTATTTTATTTTTCAACACTTGAGAGTTTCTTCTGAGTTCTTATGTTCAACAACAAAAAGCGCCTTCGCCATGACCAACACGTATCCTCTGTCACCATCCAACTATTGCTATGACATTAACGCACTAGCTTGCGAATTAGGGCTTGTTTAGGTTTGACTGTGGTTTGATTGGGTAAGTGAGTTTGAATGACTAGGAATTTGCCTATACAGGTCGAAGATACTAGGGCTAATCGATAGATGAAATCTTGTGGTGATGTTTCTTGCAAAGATAATAGTGGACGGTAAGATGGTGGATTTGAATTTAAGGTAAAGTTGGTGCCATGGTGGTGACCGATGTTAGAGTGTTTGATGTTAGGTTGGTGCTGGTCAATAGTGATGATGGTTATCAGTGGCTATTGTAAATGACAGTGTTCGTGGGTTTGGTATTCGTGCATGTTGGTCAGTAGTGGTGGTGACGGCGATCAACGACTACGGTGATTGGCCGTTTTGGCAGGTTTGGTGTTTGGGTGTGTTGATCAGTCGTGGTGACAGATCGACAGTTAGTGGTTGTAGTCGTTGGCAGTGTTTGTAGTCGTTGGCAATGTTTGTAATTCGGTGTTCAGAGATATTGGTATGGTGGCACTCAATGGGTATGATGGTTAGCAATGTTGATGGTTTGGTATTTTTGAGTGATAGGTGCTAGTGATGAAAATTGAAAGGTGGATCTCAAGAGAGAAAACCAAAACTAAAAATTTAAAAAGAAACTCCAAAATAGAGTTTTCAAAAACGGCCTCGTTTTGAAAAACTGATTTATAAAGTTCAAGGAAAATAGAAACTAAAACTATCTGTCAAATGTCAATATTTTTTTTTTCCAGTTTTCAAAACTGGACAAAAAACTGTAAACAAAAACTGTTTCTAACACTAAGGGAGATTTCAAAAACAACCCTTACTGAAATGTGGTTTATAAACTTGAAGGAAAAAAAAAACTAAAACTGTCTGGCAAACGGCGATATATATATTTTTTTAGTTTTTAACATTGAGTAAAAAAACTGAAAACAAACACTCTTTCGAACGCTACATGAGTTTGTTGATAAGCCTTATTTTTTTCCAAATTTGTCCTCAGATTTGCATATTGAATTTCCAGGGGCAATTTGGACATTCTTTCCATTCCTTTCGTATTTTTTTTTATCTTAGCAATACTAAGAACTCTCACTAACTAAGAGTGACTTCTCATTAACCGAGAGTCAAGTCACCGGTTTGTCAACTGATATTGTAAGCCTGAGAGTGCAAGACGAAAGTGATGACTGAAAGGGAGATAAGTCGACTACTTAAACTAAATCCGGCGGACAGGACAACTGCATTGTTCGAGCTTTTCTAGTATTACGAGCTTCTAAAGTCTCAAGCTCCAAGGACACGGATTATGAGCAAATCCTTGTGACCGTCGCATTCAACAACAGCTCACTAATCCATTTCGGGTTAAGATGTGCTGCAAGTTTCTGATAAACCGAGCAGAATGTAGCCCTGTTATTCGTCTTTCCTCATACAAGCATCAAACGTGGTCCGGCATACGTTTGACGCGTGCAGGGAAGAGTTCATGATGGTCAATAAACCACCATGAATCTCTGAAAATAATAAAATAAAATTGGTGAAGTTATTTTGGAACTTTTTTTGCCCTCAATGATAACCAACCTTAAAGTGATGAACTTGACCTATGTCTGGCAAGCAGATCTGCAGCACAGTTCCCTCTCTGTAACAAAAGGGAAGTGACAGTTGAGTTGAAACTACAATTGCTCAAGACAACCAACCAATACTGTGATGGTAACCTTAAAGAATGCTTAACTCATCAATACAAACTGCCCCGTAATTGACCAGCCTAGGAGGTTCCTGTCAAAGATCAGTCTGGCACAACTAAGGCAACTTCAGTTGTGGATGGGAACTTTTTTCTAGTACCATGGTCCGAAGCCGAACTAAATGTATGTACATGTACCACAGTCCCTATAAAAGAGGTAAAAAAAAAGATTGAACTTAGAGCTTATGCCAATCTGAGCAGCGATTGCACTACGAAAGTTTAAACCAGCAGGATGAGGAAGCGAAGTGCTCATTTCCCCTCGAGTTAGAGCAGATTCAGAGGGGGCCAGCACAAACCATCCCTTCGAGCATAGATAGATGTCTGCAAGGGAAAGATATCAAGATGTCAAGATCATGAAACTGGTAAATTGGTAATGAAGTAGCAAAGGTGGAGAGATTTGAGCTTGGTCTCGCTACGAAAAACACACAACTGAATGAAACACAATGCTGAGGTAAAGCCATAAATGGTGCATCCGTATTGTCAAAAGAACACATGCATAGATCTCAGCCACGCATAAGGTCATTTTGACACCGAGTAAAGCAGGGAACGTCAGAGAAATGAACTCAAGTGGCGACATCAAAAGCTTTTCTCAACTGCAGATTCAAATGTCTTTGCGCGACAAATATCTCAGATTAACAGACAAAGTTAAACAAGTATTGCTCGTACACAAACCCACAAATAGCTGCAGTGCTAAAAGGAACCTCTGGATCTATATCTAATGTAATGCATCCAAAGCTACTCAGCCAAAGGATTTTACTTTATTCTTTGTTTGCTTTCTTTTATACGATACAATTTATCATACGAGATACCTTATTCCTTCTTCAACCTATCCAAGTGATATTCCAAATTCATTCACATGACTGTGCCCCGCATGACACATAAGGAACAGTATAAGTGGCAAACTGATTTTAAAACAAAATAAAAGTTCAGAATGTGAAATTAAATGTAAGGCTCATTACACTGCTTACAAATCTCAAGCCGAGCGTTTCAGATGACGGTTTCGGATGGTTTAATAAACGAATCAAGGAAAGAATTTAAAGGCTAAACAGTCAAAGTTGCACATCAATCTCCACCCTAAGAATCCATGTCAATATAGATTCTATGAAAAAGGAACATGAGCAATAAGAATGAAAGTGGGGATACAGAAGAATTAGGGCTAGGGAACTTGAGAACCAATACTGAATGGACCTTAGAAAATTAGAGAGCAGTAATACATCAATTGAAGTACCATTCTTATCATGTTTTATCTTTTTGTTTCTTCCTTTTTTTTTTCTTTTCCTTCTCTGCTGGCTTTTAACTTAGTAAGTTTAGAAAAAAGGGAACAAACACTGCAAAAGAAGCACTGCAAAAGAAAGACAGAGGAAACTAAGACTTTTTATGATGCATCAATCATATTTTCTGGAGATCGTGAACTTTATTTATGCAATGAAATTGGCAGTGCAACAAGAGTACTGATCTGACCTTGGAAAGCTAGAGCGCAACAATGCACCGATCACATTTTTGTGGACATAATGAACTTATTTTTCTTCTCTGCTGGCTTCAGAATTTGGAAAGAGCACATCAAGTTCTCATCGACACTCATCATTGCACCAGCATTGTCAAATTCACCACAATAGTTGGGGGCTGAGAATATGGTAACAAGCTGTCTGTCGGCAAAGAACTCATACCCATCCTCCACAACCTGCGCCAAAAGAAGTAATTTAATGACTAGTATGGGTTGGTCGAATAACAAATGTAGCTGGAATCACCTGATGAGCACGACACACAAGGTCCAAATCGTGCTTTGTTAGGAACTCTGAGACCTTATCAGGGCCAAAAGTGAATGAAACACCTCTATCATTCATTCCCCATCCTTTGACATCCTTACTGGGGTCCGACCAGAGTAAATCACAGAGCAGACCAGTGTCAGGAATTGCAGTAGGACGGGGTAAATTTCTAATTTGATCCAAGTCTGAAAGATCAGGAGAGAGGCCCCCATGCATGCACAATATCTTGTCATCAATCAGAGCCGCCACAGGAAGACAATTAAAGCAATCCGTAAAAGCTTTCCATAGTTTCACATTAAACCGGCGCTTACATTCATCATAAAAGCCATATATCCTATTAATAGAAGCGCATTCATGGTTTCCTCTAAGAAGAAAAAAATTCTCAGGATATTTAATTTTATATGCAAGCAAGAGGCAAATTGTTTCCAAACTCTGCTTGCCACGATCAACGTAGTCCCCTAAAAATAGATAATTTGCTTTAGGAGGAAAACCTCCATATTCAAAAAGCCTTAATAGATCACTGTATTGCCCATGAATGTCACCTGAAACCATAAAATGAAAACAATAAAAAATAATAAGTAAGAAATCACATGTCAATATTCATAATGCTTTGATAGAAAGAAATGCTCAACCTACATAGCAGAGAAAAGTAAGCCAATTCTTGCTTCAAAGTAATTGAAACTGGAAAACAGCTTTGCTTCTGATTGTGATTCAGAGCCTCAGGTGGTCTACTTGATCGATGTGGGTTTAAATGATGCAAATGCACAAGAAAGACAACAACTCCACTAATTAAATTTTGCCTCTGATTGTTACTCAGGGCCTCAGATAGCAAACTTGATTTACCCGGAATATAAATGATGCACTTGCACAAGACAGAAAAACAACTCCATTTTCACCCAAGCAGATAATATCCATGCATGATTCAGAAAACACATAACTCATACTTGGTCTGAAGTTTAAAGCAGGGGAAAAAGGCAAGAGGTTTCAAGAAACATAACTGAGCCCAATAAATGAATTCAACGAAGTCTGTAGCACATTGCGTGTACTATGGCATATTAATAGCTATAAGCCACTCTAATAATAGCGTAACACAGTAAAATCTAATAATAACAGATTCAAATACATTAATGATGCAGATAAGCTTCAGGCTCGTTTAAGCATCGCCAAAACAAACTTCGTCCTAGGCTTGTCAGGGTCCTTCCAAATGGGCACTCATCAAGTCCAGCGCACAAACGCAGAAGTGCAAGAAAGTTTCCCCCAGCCCCACCCCAAGTAAAACAGGGGAAAAAAAATGAAGAGTATCTCAATCACATAGAAACTCTTACCCTTGTAGTACTTATTGTTAAGCATAATATAAATTGTTGGGACCCATTCTCTAGCAATTTAAACTTTTAGAACATATGGTAACTTAACATGGTCTCAAAATCTCGTTGCGCAAGGTCTTGGTTAGATTCTACCAGCTTGCATATTATGTCCCCCTTTATTATAGTGCAATATGCACAATGTTTATTTGTGAACTTAGTAATGCACCTTCATTTGTCTCTCCACGTTCAATTTAGGGCTTGCATTTGAGGGGGAGTGTTAAGCTTGATATGCAATGTTGGGCCCATTCTCAACAACCCGTTTGAGATTGATTCTAGGGTGGTCAAACCTATGTTAACCAGTTTAACAGGTTAGTTAGTGTGGTGTTTGGTGAAAAAACCGAAGTGTTTGAAACACTCCTCAAAACCAGAAAAAAGTGTTTAAAAGCATAGATGACAAAAGTGTGATTTATAGTATTAAACACTTTTGAAAAGACATGTTTGACCAACAAAAGTACTAGGTGCGTTCACAATTTTCCCAAAATGAGATTAAATGCTTTTTTTGGGGTTACTTGTTTATAAAAATGAAATCTATTGGGTCCTATTAGAAAGAGACCACTGATTGAGTAGAGGTATTAATTAGCTTCACTAACAGTATGATATACGAACTATACTATCAGAATTTCTAGAAGGGAGCTTTTTATAAACCCTATTTTTGCTCTTTGCATTTTCTTTCAAGGTTATTTGCTCTTCAATTAAGAAATAGCTACAACATATAGTTTGCTTTCCTTGAAATATATGTTAACATAAAATATTGAGAATCTTGCAAGTTCTTTCATGTTCTTCTTGGTCCTTTTTTCACATTAAAACTTGCAGATACTTTTTAGCCAAACACCTTCCAGAGCTTTCAGCATGTATTTTTGTAAATTTTGCCAAACAGAAATTGATTCTGCTAAAAACTAATTAAAACCATCTATGTTTTTATCTAAAATCAGTTTTTGATAATCAAATCCAAACCTGCTCTTAAGGCTTTTGAAGCAGATGGTAGCTTAATGTCTATTGAGAAAGCAAACCATTCTAATAGGCATAGGTAAACGAAGTAGGAGAGGGGGTGGGGGAACATTTATCTATTTAAGCCACTCCAAACCTAGAAGAATCTATGTTTGGAGCGGACTGAGTAATTATACAAAATCTATTAACACTTTCAATATATAACCTACACATCATCTTTGAGTAAACATTTTGCTTTTGTCTGGGAAATACCACTGAGTGTTGGTTAATTGTCACATTCCTACACTCATCACCTAGGAAGCACGGATTCCAGTGCATGTGCGGATACACATATATGTCGTATTTAAAAAAAGAAAAGAAAAAGAAAAAGAAAAAGGCATATGGTCGTGGCAGGGATAGAGCAAATACTTATAAGACACACTACTACTAGTAAGAGAGTTTGTTAAGTTGGTGTGATTGTTTCTGAAATATTGACAGTGTATAGCCAAATACGATAAAGTTTGTACAGGTGCTGGTATTACCATATTCTTTGAAGTATTGGGGCTAGTTCATATTAAAGTTAATAAACTAGTGCCTAACGAAATATTAAAGTTGGAAACAGCTGTTACCCATGTAAAACATAACGTGTGGTTAAATTCATTCAAACGCCCCATTGACGATAAATCTAGACTCACACTCCTCAGAAATGCTGCCGGAATCGGCTGCTAAGGCTGAACACCACCGCAGATGTACCTTTCCTATTGCCCCTCACTGCTGCTCCCTCTAATCTCCAATAACTGTTGCTTCTTCTTCTCCTCCTCCTCCTCCTACTTCTCTCGTCTCTGCCAGAAATCCTAGGTCGTTAACCCCTCAAGTATCCAGTGCAAGTCCCAGCCGTATCTCTGCCGTCTCCAAGCAGCACCCAAGAATCAAAAAATAAACTAAAATATGTATTGTATTGGACACACAACCAGTGCGCACCCATCCCTGATTAACACCTAGTGCTGGTATGTCGGCCAAAATGACGGACCTATGCTTAATATCCCATCACATCAAGTGGCTACCAGCTTCTTACACTGGGAAAGAATCAAGTTAAAAACAAGCGATACATTGGGTCAATTTGAGAGAGAGAATGGGGAGAGAGAGAAGAATGGGGTGGGGTGCAAAATAGAGCATAGTTTGGTTCCATCCGTCGGACTGGTGAATTTCAATAGCTCTGTTTGGTTCTACTTCTCTGTATAGCATATGGCATCAAGTTCCACAGTTCGCTTAGGAGATGATCTGATGGAGCTCCTAACTAGGATCGCAAAAGTGCAGTTCTTAGAGCAAAATGCTGCCATGCGAAGATACCAGCAACTTAACATCAATCTCCCTCGACTTTGACAAGATTCGTTGCATTTCAATTGTATTATTATTAACTAAATTTTGAGCCTTATCCTTGGACTCTGTTAGAGTTCAGCAACTCAACGCTGATTGAAGCTTCAAAAGTTAAGAAACTATACTGGCAAACAAACAGAAGTGCCATTTTCCATCAGCCAGATCTAACTCAAGCTTAGATCATCCCTGACTAAGATTATTTCTGATTTTTGGGTCCCCCTAAAGTACAAAAAGCACAGCCAGAGTGTATATTACCCATACCAGCTTGGTTAAATATTCCCTGCAATTGTCCACCCTACTACAGGAGTGGGAGCCCTCTCTTAAAATTTGGAGAGATAAAGTACCCAGAAACATAAACATCAAAAACCCCTTAAAAGATATTGACGTACCAAAGTCACCTTTCTCTTAAAATTTGGAGAGATAAAGTACCCAGAAACATAGCCATGCTTTGCTGCTCGGATGTTCGTATCCCCATTTTCTAATTAAGCTCTATCATTTAAAAATGCTTGTGGCGCCTACTTACAAGCATTAAGATAAGTATGCACCATTTGCTGAAAAAACGAGTCTACAACAGAGTACAGTTGGGCAACCTTTACAATGGCAGAAAATATATATTTGTTGACTGATCAAACTTGGTACTCATCAACTGCACTTTCCTATGCACTAAAAACAGTGTTTGACTGTTATATCTTGTGCTGGAAAAGTATGAAATCTAAAAACTTACATCAGCTGCCTAATCCTTGGCCATTCATCATTCAGATTACTCACTTCTATTTAGGTGCTTCCTGGTGCGTAGCGGAAGAAGGGACTGCACATGTCCGTAAGGATCAAGGGCGCCGCATACACCCTCAGATAGAAAAGGGAAGAAAGAACCAGGAGAAGATCCTAACCAAACGCATAAGCTGGTCTTTTTCCATTTGACCATGACCAACGGTGTTGGTGCTCTTGACCATGGTTTAGAATATTGGCCCTAACGTAGCGTATCGTATCGGACATGACACGAAAAACGTTTGGAGGTACTGATATGTAATCTCACCGATATGTGGGTCCATATGAAGAAAAGCCGTGTTGCCGCTGCATAGCAGGAATCGGCCCTTACGTCAAATATTACAGCTGCACAACACCAGTACAGACCATCTGTATTGGGTCTCAATATGCAGAGTGAGAGTTCTCCAGCACTTCTCTCATCTTGTTCTAAGTTGCTCTCTGACCTCTAAGTTACTCAGATCTGAAACATTGTGCTTCAATTAACAAAATCTTTTGCATATAGAATTACAATACTGCACACACAGACCCACAAATATAATGGCTTCATTTACTGAAGTAAAGGGGAAAATACTACAACGTGACAACAACATTCCCTAAATGTAACTTTCATAGCATCTTTATATACCTTCCAGAAAAACCTCTAAAATTAGGGCTCCAGACAGTAGACTGAAACAGTATTGGTTTGCCAAAGAGATATATGAACATTTAAGCACTACTATATTGATGATTGCTTCTATTAATACCCGTCCAACTGCATCTCAAACTCTACCCTTGCTATTCAAATAAACCAACTTTCATTTTAGCACTTCATCCATTTTTCCAGTTCATAGCCACATCTAATGTGAACCCACCTCGTAAAATTTTGCAAATTTGTAATACTTCAAGTTTAGACATGCAACATCAAATCCACTTTCAAAGGACATCTAAGAAAACGGGAAATTTCTCTCCACAAATATCGTCAACCCACTTCCCAGCCTCTGCTTATTTCTCAAACCCAGACCTCAAATTCCCAAAAGACTGCACACACGGAACTGCGAAACCCCCAATTTCAAACACTTCTTCTGAGAGACATGTAGAGTAAAAGGGCGAAATGGGTTACCGCAAATCTTGATGGGAGCCTCGAGCTCGAGGAGGTTGGGCTGCTTGAAGAAGATGTCGCGCGAGGCGGCGCAGAGCTGCTTGATCTCGGACTCGGAGAGCTGGACCAGCTTGCCCGGCTTCGACGACCGCACCTCCACCAGCCGCTCAATGATCCTGTCCACGACTGCAGGCTCCATTCCTGCCCCTCTCTGATCGAGCGATGAGGGACCTTGCTATCAGTGTTGGGTCTTTTTTTGTGGGGTTTCGTAAAGTAGAGACTGTGGAATTGGAAAAAGTATGCGCTGGGTGAGGAAAAATGGTTTTATAGAGAAGCAGATGGTGAACGGAGGGGCCAAAATATTACAAGTAAAATGGGTGGGAGACTGGCTGCACCTCCAATGTGGCGGAGCCGCCGGCTTTCCTTGTGCGCGTTGGAGTTCCAATTTTTATGCGTGAATTACTTATAACGACAAAGGCGACACTCAAGTATACTTGAATTTACCTTTTTACGGAATATTTGTTTATTTTCATTCTGAACTTTTAACTCAAGTGATAGATTTTTTCAATGCTCTGTATAAATTGCAATTCTAATTATTTCAAAAAAAAAAGTGATAGATTTTGCATCATGTATCATGTCGAACTTATGTATAAACCATATGTTATATACAATACTATTTCATAAGCTAAGTTATGCAAAAAATAACGAGTAAAGTCAATGTTTATATGGATTAAATTTGTTTTAAAATTTGTAAACGATCAAGAGAAAAAGAAAAAAAATTAACGAAAGCAAGAGATTTTATTGATTCTTTATTCATAATTCTGTTGGCAAAAAACATCACTCAAAAGATTCATATTGTTCATTATTGGGAAAATTGTCGAGAAATGGAAACGAAAAAGGCTTTGAGGCATATCTAGAGACACTTTCTATAGAACGTTATTTGTCCATACTCAAGATAGAGTTTGCTAATGAGTTGTAGGTAAATTCATTCATAGGATACAATAAAACTCGAGAAGAACTGCGATTAGTAATATAGAAGATTTCCGAAGAATCTTTGTGAAACAGTAGTAAATAGATTTTGGAAAACTAAGAGAGCAATCTAAAATTTCAAGCAAACTAATTTTTCTAGTACGCGTAAGCAATTTCGAAAAGGCTGTTAAAAAGAAACTCTCTTTTTCTAGAAAACATAGATACAATATATGTATATAGAACAAGACGGTGACAAATTCCAATTCGCCGACTTCTCTTCAGCAGGCGACGGTTGGTTTTAAGGGTTCCCAAAGATTCAAATGGAAAACAAAAACTTAATTGTTGGCTTTACCGATCTGCCAACATTAGGAATGAAGCTAAAGAATTAGAAAGCTCTCTTATCGGTTAAATAATCAAACAACCAATGAGATTTATGTGTAAATCTCAACATTCATTACATGGAAAAATGTTCTTTTTCTTATTGAGTAATTAAACTTTCAGCGATAATTTTTTGACAAATTGAAGCTGGGAAGATCCCTATGCCGTGGATGGTCTCTAAGAAGGTGTAATCCTATTCATCCACATAAAGACTTGTGATGTGGTTGGTAAAATGTAATTCATTTTGAAAGGGAACATAATTCCCAAATTTGAATATCGTCGTAGTGTAATGAAGTTGCATTTCCTTTTAAACTTGAGAATGAACGATGGACGCCATGGTTAGCATAAAAGATAGCTCAATCTTTTTGCCAAACATGAAACATATAGCAACTTTCGGTATGAGAGATATGAATACAACTCCAACTCTTTCACGACAACGACTCTGATGGTGAAAGACAAAATATGAGCATAAAAGGATAAAAATTAACAAGGGAGAGAAGAGAAAAAAAAGACGAGAAAAGGTGTTTTGGGGTTGGGGTTGGGGTTGGGGTGGGGGTGGGGTGGTTCTCTCACACGTCAAGAGCTAACCGTTAACATGTCATAAGCTTTATGTCATTGAGTATTGATTGTGATAGCTGAATTATATGGAGCATGCCCTAAATTTAGAATACTAGTGTTTTTCATACCTTTTTCTTCTTATTGGAGATTTATATTTTTTAAGATGTAAAAGTCCATAAAAGAATCAGTTGAGTGACAAATTGAATTTACAAGTTCAACCCCTTCTCCGTGATAAGTTTTATGCCATCTTGTTTGTCATAAAGCTTTTACTCCGTTTTATAGAATATTTGCAAATCGCTACAAAATGGTACATCATGTGCCTTTTTCAAATCGCTACAAAATGGTCCATTCAATTTCAGACGTTAGTTTTAAATGTGCACATCATGTGCCTTTTTCAAAGGGCAAAATGGTACAATCCTGAGCCAAATTTCCGAAATGGTAAATGATGTGCCATTCCAGGAGGTGCCGAAAACTGACTGGAGTCTCGTTCGCCGACGTAGCAGGCGCTTATCAAGCGAAATTGGAGTTGCAAGAAGGGGTTGATTCTTTGAAGAACCCTGATAAGTAGAGTGCATTAGGAGCAAAGATTCCAAAAAGGTGTCTTTTGGTGGAGCCACCGGGGACAGGGAAGAACCTATTGGCCACGGCAGTGGCCGGTGAGGCAGGTCTGCCGTTCTTTTCGCGGGCGGCGTCTGAGTTTGCGGAACTGTTTGTTGGTGTGGTTAGTGTCGAGGGTAAGGGATCTGTTTGAGAAGACGAAATCTAAAGCGCCTTTCTTTATGTTGATCGACGAGATTTTTCGCCGTATAGGGTGGCAGAGAGGGGCGGGGCTTGTAGGTGGGAATGATGAGAGGAGCAGACGATGAGAGGAGCAGACGAGTAATCGGATGTTGACTGAGATGGATTGGTTTTCAGGGAACTCGGGTGTGCTTGAGTTGGCGGCCATTAACGGTCCGGGTGTTCTTGATTCTGCATTATTGAGGCCAGGATGGTTTGACACGCAGGTTACAGCCCCCTCTCTCTCCCCCTCTATCACCGAAATGGGTACAACACCCCTACAGCAGGGATTCAAATCCCGTCGGTTGGCCTGATGTTGCTGGTAGAGTCAAGATGCCCTTTCTCCAAGGGCAAACCGGTCCAATCTTCCACCAAATTTCCCAAAATGGTACGTGACGTACCATTTTGCCCTTTGAAGAAGGGCAAGTGATGTGCATATACAAACTAAAGGTTAGAAATTGAATGAGCATAGAGTTATCATTTGTTAAAAATAGAGAGAACAGGTTTATGGAGTTGAAAGTATAAGGAGTAGCGCGCAATACAGTATACAGTTGAGGTGAGATAGTTTTGTTATTAACCTTCTTTCAAATAAAGGAGTTCGGCTCTGAAGCACCGGTGCGACACTTAGGGTGAAGCACCGGCACCAGATACGCTTTGGGTGCGGGTGAGCGTTTGTGCGTGTTCAACATTATTTATTTATTTTTTTAATGTCTTAAATATCGGGTGCGACTCAGGTCTATGAAAACACTATTTCTCCAAATCTGTGACTACTGGCGACCATCGAAAATCTAGCGACTATCGGGGACCGCCGGCAAAGAATCAGAGAGAGAGGAGAGTGGAGAGAAGAATTAGAAATAGGAGAAGGAGAAGGAGAAGGAATTACCGGCGACGGTGACTGTGTGCCGCTGCTTCTAGAGAAGAAGAAGAACATGGAGAGTCGATGTTATCTATGCTGGAATGAGTTTTGACTTTTTGATGGCTAGCATAATAAGTTTCTTATTTTATTTAAGTACCCTACTATTAAATTATTACAAACACTAACCCCATTACTTCAAATAAATAAAAGTGATATCACATAAAACTTTATTCTCTTCAGCTATGCAATTTTAATATTAATACAACAGCCCATTAAACTTAAGAAAATCTCACTAATTTGATTGAAAGCCTTAAAATTTTGCGAAAGAACCTATTAAACTTAAAAACTCATTACTTTGGTTGGAATATTAATATCTTTTTACATATATCAAACACATATATATTATGATTATTAAGATTCAAATTGCTTGAAAATTCAATACTAAGTGAGTATAATTAAAAAATATTAACAAAATCAATCGTATCCCCGCCGCACTCGTATCCTAAAATTTTCAAAAAAGCCGCACCCTCACCCATTTCCGTGCTTCATAGGACTTCGTCGTTTCCTATCCCGTTTTAACCGATTTGAGGTCATACGTAGATAGAGGTTAGTCTACACCACATTGAACCCTAACAAACTCTCGTATTGTAAGTGAATAACAACGTAACCAAAATACTTATATTTCATTATGAAACGAAGTTCTTACTCTACACATGAAGCATTCTTTCCATTCTCTTTCCCGAAAATAGTCTAGTTTTAGAGTGTACCCTTCAATTTTGGAGTAAATTTATCGCTTCATTTTAATTATCCCTGTAATACTTGCGTTTGCAAATACTGTTTATCTTTCGAATGGACTGTAGTTTCAGAGCCCGACAGCAGGTGCTGAAGCATCAACTCTTGCCGGCTGAGGTTTCCTGATGTTAAAGCTGCACGAGAATGAATCGAACTGAAGTGATAATCTCTCAGGCCTGGACCATTGCGTTTCAATGCTGCTTTTGAGTAACAATGTATGCCTATTGTTTGGCATAATCTGATCATGACAGGCTAAAAGAATTGAGTACTTATTCTAAATGCCAACTTCGTGACCTTTTCTGAGCATAACATGGCTGGAGATACTTCGACAAAAGTAAGTGGTAAAGTTGATGCACAGCTCCCTAAGTTGTGTCAACCCTTGAGTCATTTTCAGCTAATTCAGTGAAAGTTCGATACCTTTCATTATGTCCACTGCCCAATTTCAAACCGTAGGTTGGGTATAACATTCTTGACTTGAAAGCTGGCCCAGTTTATATGATCAAGACCTAACCTAAGTAGGTGCTTCTGTCAGTTTTCACTCGGAGAATTGCACTTGAAACTTTCTCTAAATGCTTTGCTACTCAAAATTTGTAAAGAATTACCGCAGCATTAGATTTTCACATTCTTTGGTCGCTAAAGGTGTAATAATGCTTTTCTAGCTCATTCTACAACCACAAGTAAAGTCACTTTGAAACATGCCAATCTCATGTCAAAACTGACTCTTATATATTTGTGGTTTCAACATACTCATCAAATAATACGAGTGAAGGAGAGCCATACTGCATTGTAGAAGGAAAAAATCGGATAACAGACGACTAAACGGGCCTTCAATCCTATATTATCTGTTGATGAATAATGGCATTATTAGCAATTGATGTTTGAGCTTCTGCTTAGATCAGCTTTGAGGCACTCCCCACTGCGACTCAGATGCTCCAACCGCAAATAAACAGGCAGAAGGTAAAGGCTTATAATTTCACACGGCACATGGTGGTCATGAACATTTTAAAAGTTTGGGTATAAAATATTAATTAGTTAAAGCAGGGGGTGTGAGCATAAGATTCTTTAAGGATGAAAGTGAAATTTTGGTGCTTCTTTAATTTTAAAATAGGCTAAAAGTGGCTATTACTTCAGGCTTGCCTCACATAACCTCATTGTAGATTTATAAGTTGCTTTGAACCTCCTTCTACCTTTAAATATGCTGCAAAAATTAATATTTAGCTACATTAGGTTGTGATGTTGTTATCTCTCGACGAATTAGCGCAGTATTTTTTCATTTTTAGTGACAAACTTTTACCTTTTGGTCTATCCATAAAGCACGGACGTGAACGTGTAATGCAGCCTTTTAAAGTTAAAAGTGGTAAAGAGAAACTTGGCCAAAGTTGAGGGGGCAAATTAATAAATTTTCTTCGATCGATCTACGGGTAAAAGCATATATAACCTATTTCAATGCCCACCTTCGTACAAACCCCTCATCTAGCCCTATCCGTCTGTTCATAGCAATCTCGTACAATTGATCTACTATGAAAACTGGTATTGGTATCTCCTGCCTCAATAACAATAACACTAGATGTGGTTCGGCTGCTATATCGGCACGGGCTTCAGATCGCCATACTGCCCTTGCCAAATGACTCTTAATCACAACAAAGTGGGCTCAGTCATATAATTTAATGCATATCATCGTTTTCACTGACTCTGCATTCATCCTTTCACAGATTTCAGATTCTGAAGATATTTACGGTGGGCAACCTATTGTATGACTTTTGCTAATTTGTCACTGACTTCCACTATTACAGTATGACTAAGGCATCACCGATGGATCTCAAAGAGGCTAGATCTTTAGCAACCTTTGCCTTTCAGTCCAGGATTGACGTATACCAAGACTGGCTACACGACTCTTTGTTGCAACAGGATCTATGCCATCTGCACTAAACAACACCCTTTTTGAATTTTGTGATGGTGTTGTATTCTAGTATTTATGTATTTTGTTTTGCTTTGAACAGTCATGGGACTTCCTTATTGTAATCCGCTTTTATGGCGTCCTTTTAATGCTATTCTCATCTTTTATAAAAAAAATAAAAATGCCGACTACTAAATTTGTATCGTCCACGCATTGACTTTACTCGAAGTGCCTAGTGGTGCGGGGAGCATTGTTGCTTATGATGATTTAAGTAGATAAAGCAATTATGTTCTTATTGTTTTGCAAATCAGTTGTTTAGGCCACAACACTAATTATATTGTGGTTGTTTTTTGGTTAAAGAAGTTTTAATATTTGTTTTATCATTTTTCAAAATGAAAAGAATCATAGAACAAATATGTTAATGTAGGTGTATAGTTCTACAAAAGGATAGTAGTTAAGGGTACTGAATCATACCAGGGGTAACCAGCTTTAGATGGGTTCACAATGAGATGCGATTGAGTGAGAAGAACAATTCAAATTGAAGAACCACGAGATAAAATACTTTTTGGCGGAATTAGCAAACTTTTCATGCCGTTGTTTAGAACTTCGTACGTAACTTACATCCAAAGTTATGTCTTATCGATGCTACTTTAATTTGATGTTCGAAGGT
This sequence comes from Escallonia herrerae, assembly GCA_033070095.1. Lineage (NCBI taxonomy): Eukaryota > Viridiplantae > Streptophyta > Magnoliopsida > Escalloniales > Escalloniaceae > Escallonia > Escallonia herrerae. The sequence goes on along the minus strand of JAVXUP010000411.1, from coordinate 469,117 downwards.
GTATTTATCCCAGTGACTTGTTCCACCATGACTCTCTAGGGAGGTCGGACTTTATCTTAGTGACTTTTGTTCATTATCCTCCAATAATCCTCAATCCTGATAGAGTAGGTGAATGAAAATATAATTATATTAGAGAGTATTAATAAAACTGAATACAACGAGACCTTTATATAGACAAGAGAAAACTATCTTACCATCAACATAAAAGAGAATCCTATATAAGTTAGGAAAACTCTAGAACGTTCAATACATAGGATAATAGGAAAAAAGTGATAACCCTATTGTTATTTAACTTAGGATTATATTTGATTTTGATGATAACTAACATTAACAATTATATTGTCTAACATGCATTGAGTTGATGAAGCAATAGGTACAATCTCATACTCATGCAAACGGACTATTAGACGAGCAAATCATTCAAAGACTCTCAACGGAACGCATCAAAGAAGGAATTCGTCAATTGAATTTTATTATGCTTAATTTCCATTCTTTGTAACTAGATATAGAGAGATGATCGCTTCGATGACTGTAACCTAGAACTTGCCGATAGGTTTCTCTTGCATGCATAAAAGCTTTTCATTCTTTGAAAACAAGAAAACTGCATTTTCTAGAATGCAGTCGACTGCATTGGAATGTAGTCGTCGACGGCATGTTGGGCAGTGAGGTATTACAGTCGACTGCAATACTTCCAGTAGCCTATTACAGTCGACTGTATTGGAATGCAGTCGACTGCAAGTTGGAATTTTGAATTTTCAATGGCTACTTTTGGGATTACAGTCGACTGTAATGGCACATTGCACTCGACTGTATTTACCGTTTGGCGCATTTAATGCTTCACATAATTCTAAACGGTCATATTCATTCCCACCTCTATAAATACTCATCTTGGGCATAGTTTTGATTCATGAATTGCATTCAAAGCCTTCTTATCTTGCATATTCTCAAAGATCAAAGCAATTGTTCAATCTCTCTTGGTTTTCATTGTTTTCTCATCCATTTCAAGAGAGCATTTATTGTGAGCTTACATTTGAGAGATATACACTTTCATAAGTCATCATACACTCATCTCTCTTGTTTTAGAGCTTAAAATTGTACTCATCTACTTCTTGAGAGTGAAATCTTGTACACATTTCTTCATCTAAAGTTTCTTGTATCAAAGCTTAGGGTTGTCAAGCTTTGGAGCTTTGGGATTGTCAAAGCTTGTTCTTGATGTGGGCATAGCATCAAGGGATTGTAAAAGGTTCGATCTTGACCCGTAAGAAAGATCATACTAGTGGATTCTAGGGCCTTTCAAGAAACTTCCTTGAAGGGGTGGACGTAGGCTTGAGGGTATATCAAGCCAAACCATTTAAATCTCCTTGTCAAGTATCTTTAAACCCTTCTCTCCTTACATTTTCGTTTTACATTTGTGTTGAGATTGGCTTGTTTGCTTACTTGAAATATTGTGTTTGAGGTTTGTTGTTTAAGTGTTACTCTTATTTTTTCTAAGTTAGTTTGTAATTGCTTGTTAATTTTAAAGTAGTCTTAAAACCCTATTCACCCCCCTCTAGGGTTATCTTTTTGGTTTCAAGTGGTATCAGAGCCTCGGCTCTTGTTATATTGGGTAATGCCAAGAGAGTTAATCGATCATGGCTTATATTGAGGGTATGGAGGGTAGTTCTACCACTAGGCCTCCATTGTTTAATGGGACCAATTATAGTGTGTGGAAAGTTAAGATAAAAATCTTCTTAGAATCTCAAGACTATGAGATGTGGAATACTGTTGAGAATGGCCCATTTATTCCGATAAAGGTGGTTGACAAGGTTGAAGAGCCTAAATCCAAATCGGAGTATAGTGATCATGATAAGAAGATGATTTGTATGAATGATAGAGCGAAAAATTGTCTTGTGTGTGCTTTAGACACTAATGAACTCAATAGAGTCATTATGTGTAATTCCGCTAAGGGACTTCTCTTCTTAGAGATTCCAAGATGAACTTATTGTTTAGAGATTATAAGTTATTCCATATGCTTCCAAATGAATCCGTTACGGATATGAATACTCGTTTTACTAACATTGTGAACCCTTTGAAGCAATTGGGCAAGGAATTCACTAATGGTGATCTCGTAAAAAAAGTGATTAGGTTCTTACCAAGAGCTTGGGATGCAAAGATCACCGCCATCCAAGAATCTTAATATCTTTCCTCTTGATGAATTGCTGTGCTCACTCATGACATATGAAATGCAACTCAAGACCTTGGATTAAAATGACGTAAAAAAAAAGCCTACATCAATTGCTCTTAAAGCTTCATCTTCAAACCTTGAGTCAAGTGATGATGATGAAGAATTTGATGAAGAGGATGTTGCAATGATTGCAAAGAACTTCAAGAAGTTCATGAGGTTTAGAAGGAATGGTGGGAGAAGGCAACAAAATGGTAGCAACGAAGAGAAGCTTTGCTACAAATGCCACAAGCCGGGACACATGAAGATGGATTGTCCCATATACAAAAGGGAAAAGAAGGAAAGAAGAGATGTATGGGAAATAGTTAAAAGGAGACAACTCTCCAAGAAAGAGAACAAAGAGAAGGAAAAAAACAATGAATGCTGAACATACTCCAACTTGGAATGACTTCGATTCAAGTGATGAAGATGATGAGAAGAATGAACAAGCAAATGTGTGCTTCATGGCAAATGATGAGGTAAACTCTTTTTCTGGTAGTGATAGTGAAAGCTTCGAAGATGCTTATGATAGCCTATATGAGGAATCCAAGAAATTTTTTAAGAAAAATATTATTTTATCAAAAAAATTCTTTGAGGCCAATAAGCAAATTGAGAAGTTGAGAGTGGAAAATAATGAGTTGCATGCCAAGAATGATTGCATTTCCAACCATTTATATGTAAAACATGTGAATAATGACTTGGTTGAATTGATTACTAACACTCCTAGCTCAAAACAATTCTCTTGCAAAACTTTGGCTTTAGAAAAACAAAATGAAGACTTAAAACTTGAGATTTGTGATTTGAAAAATTGTCTCCAAAAATTTGTTGATGGTCAAAACAATTTGGATGTCATTCTTGGACGTCAAAGATTTGGCCTAAACAAAGGTGGTCTTGGATTAGATCCCTTGGTCTTACCTCCTAAAATCTTTCAACAACAAGCTATGTTGAATACTCATTCAAAACAATCAAAGAACTATTGCACACCATTTACACATTGTGGTTGGTGCAACAAGAAATGTCATACGACTAATTATTGTCCTTGTAGAATTGTTTATGTTAGAGGTAGAAAGAAGATATGGGTTGTGAAAGGTCAAGATTACAAATGTAAGACTAACACCCAAGGACCCAAGAAAATATGGGAACCAAAAGTCACTACTTGATTTGTGTTTATAGGTATGTCTCAAAGCAAAATCTAGTAGTAAGAAGTGGATTCTTGACAGTGGATGCTCAAGACATATGACCGACAACATATCTCTTTTCACCTCAATCGATCTTATAGAAGGAGAAAAAGTGACCTTTGGTGACAACGCACAGGAGGAAATCAAAGGTAAAGGAACTATAGGTAAGGGACCACATTCAATTGAGAATGTGTTATATGTTGAAGGTTTAAAGCATAATTTGCTAAGTATTAGTCAATTTAGTGATAAAGGTTTTAGAGTAATCTTTGAGACTTCTCATTGCACTATACAATCCTTAAAGAATAATGAAACTATTTTGGTAGGAAATAGAGATGACAATGTTTACTCTATTCAATTGAATGATCTAGCTAACCAAGATGTCAAGTGTCTTAGTGCTATTAGTGAGACATCTTGGCTTTGGCATCGAAGACTTGGACACATGCATATGGAGCATTTGAAGGATATTTCAAGCAAATAACTTGTGAGGGGACTCCCGAAGATCAAGTTTGAGAAAGACAAAGTATGTGATGCTTGTCAAATGGGTAAGCAAAAGAAAGTCTCTCACAAACCGAAGAAAATGGTATCTACTTCTAGACCCTTGCAATTACTTCATATGGATTTATTTGGACCAATTCCTACTACTAGTCTTGGGGTTAAATCATATTGTTTTGTTATTGTTGATGACTATTCTTGCTATACTTGGACTTTCTTTTTGGCCACCAAAGATGAATCTCTAAATGTGTTCACTTCATTTGAAAAACGTGTTCAAAATCAAAAAGGATATTTGATAACTAACATTCGAAGTGATCATGGTAGATAATTTGAAAATTCAAAAATAGGAGCCTTATGTGATGACTTTGGGATATCACATAATTTTTTGGCTCCTAGAACTCCTCAACAAAATGGTGTTGCCGAAAGAAAGAATAGCTCTTTGCAAGAAGCGGCAAGAACAATGCTTAACGAATATGGTTTACCTAAGTACTTTTGGGCGGAGGCGGTCAATTGTGCTTGTTTTGTTCTCAATAGAGTTATCTTACGAAATTTTTTGTTAAAAACCCCTTATGAGCTTTTTAGTGATAAGAAACCTAAGGTGAGCTTTTTTAGAGTCTTTGGTTGCAAATGCTTTATTTTAAATACTAAGGATCACCTTAGCAAATTTGATTCCAAAACATTTGAGGGTATTTTTCTTGGTTACTCTAATAATAGTATGGCATATAGAGTCTATAATAAAAGTACTTTGGTTGTTGAAGAATCCATTAATGTTACTTTTGATGAGACTAATCCTTTTCTTCGGAGGATAAAATTGTTAATGTAGATGATGTGGGCAATAACATGAGAACTTTGGATATGAGTGAAACACTACAAGACAACCCCAAAGAAATTGTTCAAGAAGAACAACAATCAAGCTCTCAAGAGGAAGACAAGGAAGCAAGCAATGATGTTTCAAACTCGGACAACTCTCAAGCATTACCAAAAGATTGGACTTACAAAAAGGATCATCCAAGCGATCAAATCTTAGGTAATCCTTCGAGTGGGGTAAGAACTCGACACTCTCTTCAACAACATGTTAATTTAGCATTTCTTTCCCAAATTGAACCGAAGAACTTCTCCGAAGCTCTGCATCATGAATCTTGGATGCTTGCTATGCAAGAGGAGCTAGTTCAATTTGAAAGAAATCAAGTTTGGACCCTTGTGCCTAAACCTCAATAGGATTATAGGCACACAATGGGTATTTAGAAACAAACTTGATGAATCCAAAATCGTGGTTAGAAACAAGGCTAGATTAGTGGCCCAATGTTATAACCAAGAGGAAGGAATTGATTTTGATGAGACTTATGCACCGGTAGCTAGACTTGAATCTATTAGAATGCTTTTAGCTTTTGCTTGCTATAGAGATTTTAAACTCTTTCAAATGGATGTCAAGAGTGCTTTTTCTAAATGGTTTTATTTCAGAGGAAGTTTATGTGGCTCAACCTCCCGGCTTTGAACATGAAAAATTTCCAAACCATGTTTTCAAGCTTAGCAAAGCTCTTTATGGTTTAAAACAAGCTCCTAGAGCTTGGTATGAAAGGCTAAGTAGTTTTCTTTCAGAAAATGGTTTTTCAAGAGGAAAACTTGACACCACTCTTTTTATAAAATCTAAGGGCAAGGACTTATTGTTGGTGCAAATTTATGTTGATGACATTATATTTGGTGCTACTAATGGATCCTTGTGCGAAGAGTTTGCTTCTTGTATGAGTAAGGAGTTTGAAATGAGCATGATGGGAGAACTCACCTTCTTCCTTGGATTGCAAATCAAACAAAGCAAGGATGGAATCTTTATCAACCAAGCCAAATACACCAAAGAGCTACTCAAGAGATTCGACATGGAAGCATCAAATGCTTTTGACACTCCAATGAGCTCTTCATTAAAGCTTGATAAAGATGAAAAGGGTAAGGATGTTGATATTAAGGGCTATCGAGGTATGATCGGATCACTCATTTACCTTACCGCAAGTAGACTCGATATAATGTTTAGTGTTTGTTTATGTGCTAGATTTCAAGCTTGTCCTAAGGAATCTCATTTAGTTGCCGTCAAGAGAATCCTTAGATATCTTAAGGGCACTCATGATTTAGGGTTATGATTTCCTAGAAACACGTCATTTTTTGACCTAGTTGGCTACTCCGATGCCGACTACGCCGGTTGTAAAACCTAGCGAAAAAGCACTGGTGGAGGTTGCCAATTCTTAGGACACTCTCTTGTTTCTTGGAGTTCCAAAAAGCAAAACTCGGTTGCACTCTCTACCACTGAAGCTGAATATATGGCTGTTGGTGCTTGTTGTGCACAAATTCTTTGGATGAAACAAATCCTTTTGGATTTTGGACTCAAGTATGACCACATACCTATCTTATGCGATAACTCGAGTGCCATTGATTTGAGCAAAAATCCCATCCAACATTCACGGACCAAGCACATAGAAATCAAACACCATTTTATCTGTGATTATGTGCAAAAAGGTGATATGGTTGTCGATTTTGTGGACACAAATCACCAATTAGCGGATATCTTCACTAAACCTTTAGATTTGAAGAGGTTTATTGCTCTTAGAAGAGAACTTGGCATGTCTTCACCTATGTGACTAAATGTTATATCTCTTGTGCATAATCATGCAAGTTGCACTTCACATGCTTGAACATTATTTCAAATGCTTATAGCATGCTTTGGTTGATTTTTCTCTTTCCAAAATTATTGATTTTGTTGATATTCATTTAATCTAATTTGTCTTTATTGATTTGCACACACTTATATTTCTAAATTCGTTACACTTCTTTTTATGTGCTATTTTGTTACATGTGCTTGGTACATCCTTTGATGATTATTCAAGTACTTATGTTTTCTTGATTTTGAATGCCCTTTGTTGGCTATATTGATTATCCATGGATGAATACATATTTTGATCACTTTCACACAAACATACACCCTTGATCTTTTTTATGATGCCAAAAGGGGGAGAAGAGTATATTGTTAATATTGTTGATTCATACTTGTGTGGATTTGATGAGCATATTACCTGAAATAGGGGGAGTATATTTTGCATGTGTTGAATACAGTCGACTGCATGTGTTGAATACAGTCGACTGCGTTACGGGGGAAAAGCATAAATAGAGCCCAGATTTCATCTTTCACCAGATCTCTCCTCTCTCTATCTTCAAACCGAAGCTCTCATCTCTCCTAGGACTCAATTCTTCTCCATTTGTCTTGAAATTGACTGTTTCAAGAATGGCAAGAGAGAAACATGCGCGCGTTAGTTCTTCACGATCACGAGCTGCTCCCGCGCTTGAACCCGAGCCTGCCACAGTAGAGTTTGATCGCAACCCCTATCGGAACCGTGAGGCTCTAGACCATTTCTCCTCTCAAAACTCTTCCCCTTTGGCTCCAGGTTTGCGTTTAGACACTCCATTTCTCTTCAGCATATGTGTACTTAGACACCTTCAGGATTGCTATCTAGACCGCCTTACTGATAAGAACACCATCCTATATTATCCTGATGCAATCCGTCTTTTTTATGCAAATTTGACTTGGAGCATTTCCAGTGAGTTGTGTACACTCACATTCTATGTCTTTGGTTGGCGTATCTCATTCTCTCAGTCACGACTAGCTAACCTTCTAGACCTCCCTAACACTGGTTTCTCCTTTTCACTAGAGATGATTCCTGTTGCCAGTCAATCACATTAGTTTGACCGACCTTCTCCATCGAGGAACAACTTCGACACACACTTCACAGTTGATAGATTCAGGCTGCAAGCAAGCCCACCCTTCGTGACCTACCACCTCCGTCTTGACTATTCCATTATGTCATCGCTTACAACGTCATCCTTAGAGCCGGCGGTCTTTTATTTGTTTCTTACTTAGATGTCCAGCTCTTGACCTTTTTTCGCTCAGGTACACCGATTAACCTCTTTCGTCTTTATCATGTTGAACATGATTAGGATCGCCTCTCATCCTGGCTTAGCTATACCTTACGGCCTCCTACTCACTCACATTTTTGCTGCCTTTGACATACCTCTTCCCTGTGAGTATATTGAGGTGACTTGGCACAACATACTCGACTGTTCTACCTTTCATAGGAAGGGACTTTTAGATGGTCGTAGTCGTTTCTTACCTGAGCCGGACATGGACGATGCTATGGATAATGAGCATGAGGATGATAATGATGGTGGTGATGATGATGCTCCTGATGCTCGTGGAGATGATGAAGCTCTTGATGCTCGTGGAGATGCCGATGACGGGATTGATCGTGATCCACCTCCGTTGATCATTCTGAGTACACATGAGGCGGGCACTTCTTCCGGTCCTTCTGATTCTGGATATGAAGCAATCCTAGCATGCTTAGATATGATGCAGCATCAGATGCATGCCGGTTTCAGTCGGATGGATCTTGCCCACAGGCAGCTTAGTCGACGCCTTTCTCGCATGGTGGATCATTGTGGGATTCAGTGTCCCGAGGAGGACATCTTTCATCCACCACCTCCACCATCGGGTCCTTAGGCGTTGGGACATGGCTTATGTTTTTCTTAGCTTATGCTTTCAAAATCTATTATGAATTTTAAGAACTTATCATGGATGCCACTCATAGTATTGCTTTAGCACTTTTGATCCACGCTTATCTTACTGCACCTCTGATTCCTTAGGCTTATAATTTTTATGTGCTATTTTGTTACATGTGCTTGGTACATCCTCTGATGATTATTCAAGTACTCATGTTTTCTTGATTTTGAATGCCCTTTGTTGGCTATATTGATTATCCATGGATGGATACATATTTTGATCACTTTCACACAACATACACCCTTGATCTTTTTCATGATGCCAAAAGGGGGAGAAGAATATATTGTTGATATTGTTGATTCATACTTGTGTGGATTTGATGAGCATATATTACCTGAAATAGGGGGAGTATATTTTGCTTAAGATAGGGGGAGCTTATCATATTAATTCCTCTTTTGATCCCTTATGGTTTATAATTGAGATTGTCATGCTTCATTGCATTTGTCATCCTATATTGTGAGCTTACATTTGAGAGATATGCACTTTCATAAGTCATCATACACTCATCTCTCTTGTTCTAGAGCTTAAAATTGTACTCATCTACTTCTTGAGAGTGAAATCTTGTACACATTTCTTCATCTAAAGTTTATTGTATCAAAGCTTGGGGTTGTCAAGCTTTGGAGCTTTGGGATTGTCAAAGCTTGTTCTTGATGTGCGCATAGCGTCAAGGGATTGTAAGAGGTTTGATCTTGACCTGTAAGAAAGATTATACTAGTCGATTCTAGGACCTTTCAAGGGATTTCCTTGAAGGGGTGGACGTAGGCTTGAGGGTATATCAAGCCGAACCACTTAAATCTCCTTGTCAAGTATCTCTAAACCCTTCTCTCCTTAGATTATCGTTTTACATTTGTGTTAAGATTGACTTGTTTGCTTACTTGAGATATTGTGTTTGAGGTTTGTTGTTTAAGTGTTATTCTTATTCTTTCTAAGTTAGTTTGTAATTGCTTGTTAATTTTAAAGTAGTCTTAAAATCCTATTCACCCCCCTCTAGGGTTATCTTTTTGGTTTCAAAAAGTAATTGCCATATTAATATATATCATCTAACATCCCTCCTCAAACTCAAGTTGATAGAGAAGAACAAGCTTGAGTTTGGAGGTTAAGTCCGGAACATTGTCTTTTTACTAGCTGCACTGTGTATTCCAAGTTAAGATGAATTTCATGTGTAGAGTCTGCTGATGTGAGAGAATAAACAAGAGTTTTGGGGCAAAGTCTGACAACTGTCAAGGTTTCGGGGTAAAGTCCGATGACCATAAAGTCTTGGGGTGAGGTCCGGCAACTAAGAACAAGGTAAGATTCTTAGAATGAGGTCTGTAAACTAAGAATAGAGCCGGAGTCCCAGGGCGAGGTCTGACGACCATAAAGGTCTCGGGTGAGATTCGACGACCATAAAGGTCTCGAGTGAGATCTGGTGACTAAGAACAATGAAGGAGTCTCAGAACGAGGTCCGACGACTAAAAATAGAGCACGATTTTTGAGGCAAATGTTGACAACCATAAAGGTCTTGGGTTGAGGTCCGATGACTAAGAATAAGGCAAGAGTCCTAGAACAAGGTCCGTAGACTAAGAACAGAGCAGGAGTCTCGGGGCGATGTCCGACGACCATAAAGGTCTCGAGATGAGGTCCGATGACTAAGAATAAGGTAGGAGTCAGAACAAGACAAGAGTATGATCAATTGCAAGTAGGGGTGAGCACAATTCAGTTTGGTTCAATTTGGGGGTCAAACCACAAACAGAAGCAATGAACCTCGGTTCACAAATTTTAAAACCAAACCGAACCAAGACACCTCGGTTTGAACGGTTCAGATCGGTTTGAGCGTAGTTTAAACATTATTATGTTTTCAAGAAAAAAATAACCAATAACAAATTTTCTTAAGGTTAATTAATAATTTTTTTTGGCTACCGTATTTTTTGGGTGCTCATGGTTTATGGGAATACTTGCTCTCTTTCCTACATTGTTTGGGCTTTCAACTTGATTGCTACTGGCTTAATATAACACCAATTTCAGGACTTACTTCCTAACAGTTGAGCAGAAAACTAGACCAAGAGGGTGTGCATCACAATGGTGGTAAAAAACACAGATAATTTCCTAAGTCTTAATATCTAACAAATCTGCACTTCTCTAAAGTTTTTATTAGTTGATTTTCCTTTAAGTAGGCATGACTTGTATTTTATCATTCTTGACTCTACTGCAATATTGGATATAATTAGCCTATTGGCTCCATGTTTACACTACTGGAGAATGATGCAATATATAGTGAGTAATGGCTTTGAAAGGGTAGAATTAGAAGAGAAGATTGATTTAGGGTGACACATTTTATTCTACCCTAGTTATTAGCTAATCAGGGTAAGGTGTATGTGTGTGTGTGTGTGTGTATATATATATATATATATATATATATATATATATATATATATATATATATATATATATATATATATATATAACCCTCAGTTTGGTTCGGTTCGGTTTAGTGCCAGTTTGGAAGTTCTGAACAGTGAATCGAACCGAACCGGCCTCGGTTTGAAAATCTCAAACCAAACCATTCAAGCTCATCAACGGTTCAGATTCGATCGATTCGATTCCATCGGTTTGAACGGTCCCGATCGGTTTTATTGGTTTGTTACTCACCCCTAATTGCAGGAACCGAACGAGAGGCATGGTTGTCAGTGTTGTGATCGGTGGAGGGAACAAAATCTTATGGGGGTGTTGGATTAGGGTTTCGGCTAAAGGAAATGGACATAGGTAATTGAAGAAGAAAATAATTTTTTTTTGGTGTGTGTTTTTTTTGTTTCAACAAAAGAAATATGCTAGAGTTGAAACAGTAAGAATGAGCAGTGGCTAAAGTTTCAGTATAAGCGAAGATCACTATATAGAAAGGGCGAACAATAGAAGGCTGTCTGCCGGAGTTCGCGAAAGCAGTTGAAAGACTCTCAAATCGGCGGATCATATGACTCTAATACCAAGATAGAAAATGTGAAGAGAAAGATAATTATATTAAGGAGTATTAATAAAATTGAGTACAATTCGGTCTTTTTATAAATAAGATAAAACTATTTTACGAGAAACAGAAAAGAGAATTCTATATAAATTAAAAAAATTATATAATGTTCAAGACATAAAATAATAAAAAAAATAATTATAATATTAATATATATCATTTAACACTTCTAAAATTCTTATGGCACTGCAAGTCTATGCACCAAAACTGTGATCTTCTTCAAAGATGTGACTTGACAGTTTCATGACCGTGGCCTTCACTTTAGGTGTCTTACCGATGATGCGTCTACTCAGAGACACCAGCCTTCATTTTGTCGCCGCATGGTGGTTTGTATGTAGGTAACACTGCTGATATGAAGATGCACTGTTCCCTGAGTTGATCTTTGTGACTTCTACCTTTGCGTTTCTAGAGGAACCAAATCAAACTCCACATTCTGCTAACTTTGATGCCTCTGAAAACTAATATTGGAATACAGGATACACCCGAAGTTGCATATAACTCAAGGCATGCTCTCTCTAGTTAGGCGTTAATATACGACAATTCCAACATTTCATACCGACCAAGTTATTCATCTAAATTCTAAGAGAAATGACGTAGTACAACACGAGTTTAACGGGATGAGAAATGGGATAAGTAGAGAAAACTTGACTCATATTTCGACCACCATAGCAATTGGCAACAGACTAACTGTCACATGATCTGAATGTTGTATATTACAACAAGAATTAACTTTTGCTGCTACATTAATTAGTCATAGGAAGATAACTATAGCTCCTTTTGTAATAACAATTAATGGTTGCTAATCTGCTGACCCTTAATAATTCTTAACAGAACTATTTTAATGATATTAAATAAAAAGTTATTAAAACAATTTAATGATTATTAATAGTTGCTATGCCAGAGCTTTAGCCATCTCTGGGCAACTTTTGCTCCTTTAAAAGAAAAGAAAACTTGAATGGAAGTGTAACTCATGCGAGCAACAAGAGCATTCTCACAGACACTTTCCTTTCTTTCTACCGGCAAAGTTTTGATTCAAAAAAAAGACCAGAACGAAGTTCCTACTCGCAGCTTAGCCGTCCAAAGCCGCTGTAACTTTCCTCAACGTCCTCCTCAGCAGATTCCCTCCACCTCTCTTTCCTCCCTCCGATCTCTCCCACTTTCCCTTCATTGCTTTCCCCAAGCTAAGAATCTCTTTCCCCCCCTTTCCTTTCTCTCTCTCTCTCTCTAAAACCCTTTCTTTCTTTCCCTCTCGCAGAGATTCCCTCTTTCTTTCTAGCTTTATCAATGATGCCATTGTCTTCCTCTGTTCATTTCCCTTTCTCTCCCAACCCTTTCCTCTCCCCATCTCTCTCTCCTAGTCCTTTTCATTTTACGCTTCCTTTTCCGCCTCCTTCCAAGCTCCGGCAACGCCTATACAGACACATGTCTTCTTCGGGCGTCAACCAGCTCTCTCAGCCTTGTATCTACGGTACGGACAGATGCTCCAGTGAGCTTTATCTACAAATCTAGTTGTGTGATCATTGTATTGTGTGTTTGTGGGTTGATGTGGATGGTGGGTTTTGGGGGGGGCTTTAAACAGGTCACTTTGTTTCTTCAAACGCAGAGCACAAGTCCCGGTTCATGAAATGGCTGAGTAAGTTTTTCAAGGGCGGGTCAAGTAGTGGCGGGGTCTCCGGTGGACAACAACGACCGCAGTTTCTCGGGGAGGAAAGTATGGTTTGGCGTGCTCCGGTTAGATCCTTGGTAAGTTCTACCTTTTCCTTTTTGAGAATGTTTGATGAGGATCAAAGCTTTTGAATGTTTCAATGATTTTGCCATAGCTATCTTTCTTTTATTCTTACAATCCGCATAAAGTTGCATGCTAGTCTAATCTTTGAAAACCGTTTAAGATGCAATCTAATTTCATGCATAGAAGTCATCTCTTAATCACTTATCATGATCAATAGTTCTGTAAGGTTGCTGAAACCCAAAACAGTCTCTCGTGAATGCAAAGTTGAGTTAGTATGCATTTAAGCTTTCGTGAGAGCCTAGTACTGGGCATTGAGTCACCCTCTTCCTTGTATGAAATTAGATGTCTTTTGGTCTAGTGGTAATTGGAAGTTTAATATGTAGTACTTTAGCATTCAAATGATGGTATGAGAAAAATAAGGCTGGTGTACGTGCATCCAAAATGCCATGACATATAGAAGTAATAAAAGCCAAAGGAATTCAGAAGTTAGGATGAATGTGGGATAACATTTTTGGCATGCAAGCGTGAAGGTAAGCACTTTTTGATTGCAGCCTAGACCGATTGGCCTCCTGATTTTGTACTAGATAGTGTAGATTAGCCTCACCCTTGAATTATCATCTGATGGATTGCTACTTACAATTTCCCTTTTCATTAGTTTTAATCTTTTGGCATCTGCGTACAACGTACGATAGCTTTGGTTTACAAGTTTTCAACTCCTCATCAGGATGACCGCTCCCGGGCTGGGAAAGAGAAAGAGGAACTAGAGCGTGCAATTGCACTTTCTCTAGCCGAAGATCTGAAGAGACCACCACCAAATGACATGAAGAGGCCACAAATTGCACCAAACGGTATCTAACCTTTTGGCTCTGAACATATGCAGTTTAACTCTCCATTATCGTCAAAAGACAAGAAATAATGTCTACTCTGCGCGTTAAGCCTCCCTGCGTCTCTCCTCTCCTCCCCTCGCTTGCATCAATGCACATTACTAGGTTTTTGGTTTTGCATTTATCTTATAAGGTTGTACAGAAACTCTGCATGCTGTAGCCATTTCTGTACATGCAATATACTCTAGTATAGAGGATAAATAGCAGTTTTCATTTTCTTCAGGTTACAGATGGCGAACAGACAGTGACGAAGCTCTTGCCAGGGCACTTCAAGATGACCTAAGTATGCCGTCATATCCACCTTATGCCCCCAGAGAATATTATCCCAGAGGCTATAGGTAATATCTTTCAGCATGTTCTTACAAAAATGCGATTGGTTCGACCGATAGCATATCGATGGATAAGTTGATAGTCAGAAAGCGTTTATTTCACTGCAACTGGCCTAGTTGATCCACTCCGACATGGGATGGAGAATTTTCCTGTTCATGTATCATCATCCAATACTGAACCTGATGCACATTTTGTTTGTTAAGAAATGAGCCATTGAATCCAACTTAACATTTCTACGATAAAACACAAATGCACATTTCCATAAGGAACAAATTTTGGCTGCTACCCGGTTGTAGGAATCTTCCTCCAACCCCATATATAGTGATAATTAATAGTCATTAAATGTCTCTACTGACTTTTCTGTTAACACTTTTAGCGATAACTCTTAACAGTACTTTTTTAGGGTCACTAAATGAAGTCACTAGAAAGATTTAACAACCATTAATTGTCACTACATGGGGAGCAGGAGGAAATCCGGGTAGCAGCCAAATTTTTTCCTTCCATAGAAAGATTTAACAATCATTAATTGTCACTACAGTGATCTCGTACAGCCTTCTTGATGGATATCAAAATGGATATCTTAATAGCGTCGTAGAATCAGTAATTTTATGAAAAATTGTAGCTTCAGAGTCGCAAGTTCCTGTCATAGACTTTAGTTGATTAATCTTTATATCATATGTATGACTATAATATGCAGAGTATGTGGTGGCTGCAACCGCGACATTGGCTTTGGCAATTATTTGGGATGCATGGGGACCTTTTTTCACCCGCAATGTTTTTGTTGTCGTGCCTGTGGTTTCTCGATCACTGAGCGTGAGGTAGTTTTTTCTTCTTGTGTTCTTGAGTATCGGTAGCTTCCCCTCTCCTGGTAGCTCCATGGTCTTCCTCATGCTATTGCCTTTGTGCTTGTTTCGTTTGTATTCAACGTTTTTTTGGCTTTTACTGTTCTTACTAACTCTTGTGTATTTTTCTCTGTGTCTAGCTCTTATTGGTTTTTTCTGTTGATTCAAGTTTTCTTTGTCAGGGAAGGATGCATACCATAAGTCCTGCTTCAAAGAGTTAACCCACCCCAAATGTGAAGTCTGCCACCAATTTGTAAGGAAACACCACTCTAGTATAAGGGAGTCTTTTCGTGCAAGCCGAACTAACTCAGGAGTATCTAGAGTGGACGTAAAAATTCTGTAAAAATGGCTTCTTATATGCAAAAACACTTTAGATAGCAATGTTCATTTATAAATGTACTATGTTCTGCGAACTTTAAATTTGAAGTACATTCCAAATTATAGTACAATCTATCATGTGAAGTAAGAAAATGGACCGCTGCTAGATCTCTCTCAGTACATTGCGCAGCGCCTAGAAGATTGAAGTAGCGCTCTATTTTATCTAAGTACTAGTAGTAGTTCGCAAGATTGAATATCATATAATCAACCGCAGTCTAGCTGGGAGAATGCTTTGGAACCTTACATTGCTGTTAGCACTCGTTGCAAGTGATTTAAGCTATTCTGTTGAAGTAGGTAATCAAATTCTTTTTCAGATCCCGACAAATGGAGCAGGTTTGATCGAGTATAGGTGCCATCCATTTTGGTCCCAGAAGTATTGTCCTTCGCATGAACATGATAACACGGCCCGCTGCTGCAGTTGTGAACGTTTGGAGGTACCTAGTTTAAGCCTGTCTAGCATTCATTAATATTAACAAGTATTGCGAAACTAGTAGGCCTATCAAATACTTGGCTCATTCTTTTTCCCTTATCAAGTCTTGGAATGCTAGATACATATCTTTGGAAGATGGAAGGAGTTTATGCTTAGAGTGCATGGAATCAGCTATTATGGATACGGGTGATTGCCAACCGCTTTATCATGCAATTAGAGACTACTATGAAGGAATGAATATGAGACTTGATCAGGAAATTCCCATGCTTCTTGTTGAAAGACAAGCCCTAAATGAAGCTATTGTCGGGGAGAAACATGTAATAAGTGATCACACTTCTTCGCGTCCTTGTTTTCTCGCTTTTGTATTTTTTCTGATTCACAATTGGTTCATTGCAGGGCTTCCATCATATGCCTGAGACAAGGGGTTTATGCCTGTCTGAAGAGCAGACTGTTACTAGTGTACGGTTCTCGGTTTTCTCCATCTTTTGTGGTTGCTTTATTCGCTGAATTTGAAATAATTCCATCCCCGCGCTGTGCCAAATGTTTATCGAACACTTTCATTGTGTTTCCTTTTGGTACAAAATCCAGATATTCAAAAGACCAAAAATTGGGGGGCACAGACTTGTAGGAATGAGAACACAACCTCAGAAGCTGACTCGAAGATGTGAAGTTACAGCCATTCTTGTTCTGTATGGCCTCCCGAGGTAAGTCTGCAGGCTGATTTTGCATACAAACCTTCACCTTAAAAGTGTTTTCTATCTCAATCGATTCTTAAATATTTCTCCTACAAACCTTCTTTTCATCTGAACCTCAAGATGTAGAGAAGTGGCATGCCGCATTCCCTAAATCCCGATCGAGCATAATCGCTAAGCTTATTCTAGCTTTCTTCTTGAAGCTTTTATATAGAGGATTATGTGCAATGATTGAAGTAAGGTCCTTCAAAATACCAAAATCAGATGGCTTAGACAGGATGGGCGTGCTCCGGTGTATAGCTAAACCAACTTAATGGTCTAGCAATTTTTAGAAGTGCCCAATGGAAAGAGCAATAGTACCCTAAGCATATAGGAAAAACATGACAAATGTCTCGAGGGTTTTATCAAAAGGAATTTTATCAAGGTTGTATCATAGCACAAAATGCATATTACGGTAACTATGCTCATCGTAGCTATAAAAAATTGTACGTACTAATAACTTTAACTGTTTCGTAATGCTGTTTTGGAGAAAATGGAGGTTGAAATCAGATACTCTACTAGATGCTATGTGCTTCATTAACCGATTATTTCTTCTCTAGAACGAAGCGAACATCTGACTTTTTGCTTTCCTGGAGTGGAACTTTTTTTGGTGGCCGTGGCCTAATGATTTAAAATTTTTATCTTACTCCGGTCAAAATGCTTGGAAGCAAATTTTTGCACACTCTTCCTAGACCGAACATCAACAGTGTTATTGTGGATGTTGGTTACAGTTTTGTGCTATCATGTCTATTGTTTTGCACTTGTTGGGTACGTGTTATGAGAACTCTATGTCTGGTAATAATCAGAACTACTACTTATTCAACATCCTTGCTCAATGCAGATTACTAACTGGTGCCATTCTTGCCCACGAGCTAATGCATGGCTGGTTACGTCTAAAAGGTTCGTTCGCAGACTTGTTCTTAAGCAGAGAGAAGATATGTTAACCAACAACAAGTGTTTTTGTAAACATAAACGACAACTAGGGACCAACAAGAGTTGGTTCAGCGGTCCCCGCGATCCCAATTCAGGCTTCCCACCTGGGTTTCGAATCCTGCCCGCCGCTCTATTTGGTTGCAAACTTATGTTCGCGCCCTGTATGTGCTTTACTCACGGGTCCTTGTGTGTTTCGGCCCGATATAGGTGTTTGAATCAAGAGCTTAGATGTATGTAGCGACTTTGTAGGTTCCCGAGGCCCAATACTCCCTTGCCTTTTACTTACCCAAAAAAAATAAAATAATAAACGATAACTAGGGACATTCATACTCTCTTACCTATCTTTCTTGTTTTGCCTGTTAACTGATCATTGCTTGAAAAATTATATATTCTTGGGCAAATTACACAAATATCCTTGAGGTTAGAGTGTAATTACAGTCAAGGATACTAAGTTTTAAAATGTAACATTCCGTGACCAAACACTTTTAAAATGTATCAGCCGTGTCCATCCGTCAGGATTCCGTCCAAAAATTATACTTTTTTTTAATGATATCAGCAATACGTATTTTTAAAATGACGATACTACCCCTTTTACTGTATATACTGAATATTTTTAATCTTTGATTTAAAACCCTTAATTTGATTTCAGCATTAATATACTGAATTTTTAATCTTTGATTTCAGCCTTAATTTGAAGATTTGTGCCTTCCAATTTCAAAAATTAAGGTTTATTAGAGCCTTAATTTTCAAATTAGGGCCTCAAAACCCTAATTTGAAAATTAGGGTTCCAAAACCCTAATTCATAGGGAATTTGAATTTCACTAGGAATTTCATTCCATCAATTCAATTCCATTCCAGAAATTCCATTCCATCACTATCGTCCAAGTTTCAATTCAAATCACTATCGTCCAAGTATCAATTCAATTCCATCACCAAAGACCAGTCAATAAATTAAAGGAATTGCACCCGTCCTTGGACCACCACCCCGCCGATCGCCTCTACCACTGTCGCAGACCTCACCCTGGCGCCGCCACGCTATTGATTACGTCGTCCGTCTCCCTGAGCGCCACCATCCCGCTCTCCATCTCGGCGTACAGCAGCCCTCGACGGGCCGGTGCTGTCGGTGGGCAAATGCGGCAACGCCGCCCTTCTCGGCATAGATCGGGCTGTCGACAGAAAGGAAGATCAAGCGGATGAGGCTACGGTCGTGGGGTAAGGGGGCTGCCGGTGGTGGGTCCTTAGATTCGGAGCATTTTGCAGCTGGGTTATGGTTGGACCAGCTTTGATTTGTGTATAGTGGTGGTGTGGGTGGGTTGATCGGCGGTGGGGCGAGGGGAGGGGGCTGTCGGCGTGGGAAAGATAAGTGTAGTCTATTTGTGAATTTAAGAGAGATAATTTAAGATAATGGCAATTGAAATAAATAGATTTGTAACTTGAGGGTAACGAAGTCAGTTTATTAAAACCGTTAGTATTTTTAAGATTTCGTCTGGTCAACAGATATAGGTGTAATTTATCCAAACTATTGTCCTTATCTGTAATTATTCCCCAACCTTAGGAATATAAGTGTAATTTGCTCCAAATTCTTTGTCCCCGTTACCCGTTCATTGCTTGAACATTATACTATATTCTTTGTCCCTGTCTTGAAGTATCCGTTGAACTGGGCAGGCTACCGGAATCTGAATCCTGAGGTGGAGGAAGGCATCTGTCAAGTGCTTTCATACATGTGGCTTGAGTCAGAGGTAATGCCCGGATTCAGAAACATGCCATCCACCTCGGCAGCTTCATCGTCATCTTCATCATCATCGTCGTCCAAGAAAGGTGGAAGGTCAGGCGTCGAGAATAAGCTGGGGGAGTTCTTCATGCACCAGATTGCCCACGATACTTCTCCGGCATATGGAGGAGGGTTCAGGGCTGCTAATGCAGCTGTCAACAGATATGGTTTACGTAGTACGTTGGAACACATCCGCATGACTGGAAGTTTTCCCTTCTAACTCCCTTGTGGTTTACCCGGCTATCTCCTTCGGATGGAAGATTGAGTTGATCAGAACTCTTACAGAACTCTTGAAGATTGAGTTGATCAGATGGAAGCTTTGGATTACCTCCCCTAATTTTTATGGGGTTCAAAATCGAGGAAACACATGGAAAATAATCACACTTTTCACCAAGTTACGTTAAGTATATTTCATGACGACAATTGGAGCTCAAATATCACTTCCTCTTTTTTAAAATAGTTATAAGAGTCTGGTTTCTATACTCTTTGGTGGTAGTTTATCTGCAATAGAATGTCTTTAGCACAGAGTTGGTCTGGAGGTGTCAATGTTATGGGCACTTTGCAGAAACTTCTTTTGTTCATCTCGGGTAGTATACTTTGTAAGTAATAAAACAGCCTAAAACATGTAAAATGGATGAAGTTGGTGGAAAGGTAACGAAGACGAATCCAATCTATTGAGAAAGAGTTAGCTACTCGGTTGTTCATCGAATTATTAGGCAAATTCAACTTTGGTCACTGAACTTCGATTTGTGTCAAAGTGACAATTGGACTGGTTAATTTGTCCAATTAAGTCATTCCGTTAGCTTTCGTCAATCACAAGTCCGTCAAGTGACTTAATTTAGAGGTAATTTTGTCACTTTCTTTTGTTTTTCTCTCCCCTCTTCTTTCTTCCATCACCACCATGACCAAGCTCCCGCCGCATCTCACCCAAGCCTCACGACACAGCACCACAACCTGTCCCCACCATTAACCCCTTCATCTACCACCCGGATTCTGCCGTTCCAAAGCTGGCCAAAGAAGAGATTAAGTACTTAATAGACACCGGTGTAGTCAAATTGCAGTCATTGAAGGCAGATTAGGCGGTGACATTGATGATCTATGGTGCAGATTAGGTGGTGATGGTGACGATCTGTGGTGATTGTAAATTGTGGTGGTGCAGGTTTACTATGATGATAGTGGTGGTTGGTTTGGGTGAAACTGGGTTCGGTGAAATGGTGATGGTATTGAGTTTAATATAATGGTTAGTGGCTATAACTATGATGGGTAGTTTACTATAGTGGTGGTTGTGACGAAGGTGTGGTGGGGGTTGTGATGAACGTGTGGTGCTAATGGGTGGGGCGGTGGCTTGGTTGTGGTGGTGATTGGGGGCGAACCTTGGTCGTGGTAGTGGTGAGTGGCGAGTTAGGCAAGGCAGTGAGGCATGGTTGTGGTGGTGGGTGGTGGGCAGTGAAGGTGGTGGAGGTGGGTAGTTGGCGATCAAGGTGAAGAAGATTGGGGTTAGATTAATTGAAAACAAAAATCAACTTTGGGTTAATTAAGGAAATAAAAATCTGGTTGGGATTAAAATAAAAAATTTTGGGATTAATTACAGAACAAAGAATTTTGCTGGGTTAATTGAAAAAAGTCATACTAAAAATTTTAAAAAAAGAAATAAAAGAGAATCGTTTTTTTTTCATTTGACAATTTTGCCCCTTACTTAACCCTCATGTGCCTCGCACATGGGTAGTTAACGGACCAAAATTAACAGAGAGACCTAATTGAGATCAATTGAAAAATTCAATGGTCACTTTGACACAATTCAAAGTTCAGTGATTAAAATTGAATTTGCCTAATAATTTGATGGTCAACCGAGTACTTAACTCATTGAGAAAAGAGTGGATATGACATGTTTAGCCATTGATAAGGATGGATAAAATCAAACAAGATGGTAGGATTCTGATCCCTAGATAAAGAATTTTACGTCTCATTTACTGATTACACCGTTTTATCACTATCACCGTCATATTTAAAGTTTTCTCCTAATCTTGAGGGCCACCGATGTGGGAAGGCCTTCATATTTTCCTCATTAATTAGTGTCCAAATTTATGCCAATGCTATGACTTTACTACAAGGTTATGTCCATATTTGAGTAGGCTAGTAAAATTCACGTGCGTTGCACTGACTTAATATATATAATTATTCATAATATGGAAGATTGTCACTTTGCTATTACATAGTGTGTGAATAACCTGCCAGTTAATTAGCATAAGTGGAACTATTTGTTGACTATTTTACATGGAACTAAAGTTATGAATAATCTAAATGATCCATTATTTAGGAAGTTACCTATGCATCAAAGACATGAAATTGATCGTTAACGGGTTAAATTCTACTAGTGCTGCAGTTACACACGTAGTAAAAATTGAAGAAAACTGGGTTTTTACTACGTAAAATTTTAGTTCAATACTTCAACCTTAAAGATTTACAATATTCTAATCAAGTCCGCTTTGTTTCTCCATATTAAGTTTACATATGTACTTCGTTCCAATTGAAGGAAAAAATTGTACACATTGTGTAGTTAAGAGAACACAACCTCAATCATCTAAAATTCACTAGTTATAACCGGTTAGGAGCTGCTTCCCATTATATAATCTTTTTCTAGAATCAATAGACATATGTACATTGGATTGGCGTGTATTAATAGAAGTACTTGGATGTTTCACCATCTATATGTCTAATTTTATATAAATAATTAGTGTTTAATGCCAAGGAAAGTGGGTTCGTAATTGACATGGAGGTGTCATAAGAAATGTAGCCTAAGTCAGATGACAAGTATGCTGATGTAGGAAACAACAAGGATGGAGCAAGATCAGAGACTAAGGGCTTCCCAGATAGAGTCTGAGGTTGGCAGTGCAGCGAGGACGATGGCGCGGGGTGAATACACCACGACAGTCAAAGTCCGATGCTTAGGTCCAGAGTCAAGGTCTTCTTGTATGTTTCTGTCTCTAGAATTCTAGAGTGACAAAGTAAATGTGAGAATGAATTTTGAAAAATGTCAAGTCTCCTCAAATAAATTCTCAAGCCCGACACATGGCGCTCTCCGGGAACGACACGTTATCAAGGGGTCCATAGGTGCCGGTGCTCCACGGAATATCGGATTGCATATTCACCGACCTGTCTTGCACAGCATCGCTCTGTCTGTCTGGAAAGACTGGCTCACACAGCACCGGTGTGGCCAGAGAGCCCTCTTGATCTAGCCACCAGTCCAAGGCCCTTGCAGAGTCCCACAGGGCGTCGAGAGACGCCAAGGACATGGCAGCGGTGGGGAAGGCCCGATGCCCAACTGCCAAGCGGACTAGGCGTGATGCTCTCCGAAGATGGGCTCCAGTCTCGGAGTGGCCCAGGGGTCATAGTCCCTAGGAATGCCGATGAAAGCCCCCAGTGCCAGAGCATATAGGCCAGTCATGTAGACACCTTGACGGAGATAGTACCCCGGACGAGTCACCTATCCCGCGGGTAAGTGCTTGTACCGGAGCACTCAGAGTGGGTCAATGAAGTGTCCCAGACAAGTAACCTACCCGACGGGACAAGGTAGCATCATGGAGGAGCAGTCTACCTGGCGGAAGGGAAGTCTTCATGCCGGAACACTTAGAGATCCCTGGCGAAGATATGTTTTTGGAGGGTCACCTATTCCCGCGGGTGAGTCCTTGTGCCAGCGAATTTAGAGTGCGCTAAGCTAGTGTCCTGGAAGAGTCGCCTACCCGACAGGCCGAGGTAGCATCCCAAAAGAGCCATCTACTTGGCAGAAGGGGAGCCTTCGTGCTAGAGCACATGGAGCTCCCTGGCGGAGATAATGTCTCAGAAGAGTCGCTTATTACCGCTAGATACTGCACACTCCGGGAAATGGATTAAAGCATGTTCCATGACCAAGGCAAAGAGTGCATGGTTTGGTGAAAGGATAAACCAACGCAAGAGGCATGGTAATGTGATAGGATGCCAAAGGGCATGACTGTATAAGCAGTGCAAGGCATGGATGCGGTGAAGTAAGTACAGTGCCAGAAGAATGGTAATGTGACAGAGAGCCAGGGGGAGCACAGTATCAGCGACGCAACACATGGGCGCAGAGGATTTTGTGTGGTGTCGGTGGTATGGTAGTGTGACAGAGAACCATGGGGTATGTCTGTATCAACAGAGTAGCATATAGGTGTGACGAAGTGTGTGCGGTGCCGAGGGCAAGTGACATGAAAATGGCCCGCGGGTGCGGACGACGGATGACGGACGACAGGCATCGTCGAGTCGATACACAGATAGGGAGGTCTAAATATGCGTAGCTAGCCGGGGCAGGTCAGCCGACCGATGCCTGGTCGGCCCGCCAACCGGGGTTAGTCGGTCGACTGATGTAGCAGGCCGATCTAGGTAGTCAAACGGGATAGCAGGGGTCCAAGTGTGCATAGCCAGGATAGGATAGCAACAATGTTTCAATTTCTTCACCTAATAAAAATTATACATGGAAGGGATTTGTTTTATAAACCTAATTAAAAGATTTTCATTATAGCAAACAAGATCTGATAAAGGAAACAAGCGTAGACATACGTCATAGATGCTTGGCTTGAAAAACTCTTGGCCGCACCAAAGGGTTTCACAGTAATCATGATCGTGTTCAATTCTGTTAGGCTAGGATTATATTTTGTAAATCAGATCCGACCGCAGGGAACCGTAGCATGGGGGGACGTCTAATCACAACATAATTTTAGATCGAGATAAGCCACATCACGTCCTGAGTTCCTAACCTTGGCACATCCACCCTCTCTCACTCTTAGTAGTACTTAGGGAAATAGGTTTGTTTAGAATCAATTTCAAACGTAGGCCTTCCTTGCATGTACCTGTCATATTGCCTCCTTGGCTTGGGATGACTAAGACTGGGAAAGGAAGAAAGTTGTCTCATAGGTTCTCGCATTGGACGGGGCTCATCAAGATTTGACAGTTATTTAAGTTTGATTCATAGCCTGGGTTTTTGATGTCAAAGTTGCTATGTTAATTTTTTGGCTTCTATCATATACATGGTTCTTGTAGGCTCCCGTTAGTCCTAGTTAGTATGCCACATTTAAACAGGGAAGATGAGACTTCTTCTACACACATAATGCTAATTCAAAGAGAACATTAGAGAGAGAAAACTTATTTAGTTGTTAGGATTGAATAAGAAAGGCAAACAAAGATGAAGAAGAAAAGGAACACCATGAAAGATGAATGCGGTCGGGCCCACCTCATCAAAGTGTAGGCTTTCTAGGATCTTAACAATAAGTTATTCACAACTTATTTGATTATCCCACTTAGCCTTTTCTCAACATCCTTGTCAATTTTTCACATGCGATCTTAAGAGCAATATTTGACTAAATAACGGATTAATTTTACGCTACACCCTATATTTAGGGGTTAGTTGCACCCAGCACCCCGTAGTTCTAAAATTGGCACCCAGCACCAAAACTTTAAAAAAACTTGGTATCCAATACCAATTGATGGTCAAAATGGCCTTTGACCAGACGTTTGTTAACTTTTTAAGGGCAAAATGGTCTTTTCATCCATGAAATCCTAGTCAGCTCCAACCCCCTAAGCCCAACGTCATTTCTCTCTTCCCCATTTTCTCTCTGTTTCCTCTCTCTCTATCTTCTCTCTCTCTTCTCTGTTTCTCTCAGTGCCCCCAACCACCGTGCACCAAGAACCCTCCTCTAGCGTCTCCATGGTCTTTGGTGTCCAGCGTGGCCCCACGCCCTCTTCACCTAGCCTGACCTGTCACTCTCACCCTCAATTTGGACCACTGATTATGTGGTGATGATGTTGTGCAGTTGCTGATTGGGCTCGCCGGAGATCGATGGGGAGATCGCATGATCGGGTGATTGGGTATGTTGTGATTACGGCTGTAAGCAGGGGGAGTGTCTGATGGTCATTTGATTGGAGGTGATAATGGCTCATTGCATGGTCACCGTTGGTGGAACACCTGTTATTGGTGGTCGTCATTCGGTTTGAGGTGGTGACCGTGGGTGAGGGAGGGATTGGTGGTTGTGGGTGGTCGTGGGTGAGGGATTTATGGCAGAGGCGGCTGTCATCAACGATAGGCGTTGGTGGCCGCGATGAAATTGGAGGGGCTGCCGTGGGTTTCAGGATTGGTGGTTGTGGGTAGTTATGGTTGGTCGTGGGTGGCCGACGATGGTGGGTCGTGATGATGGAGAGAGTGATGGCAGGGATGGTGGCACACCGGGCAGTGGCTTCGGTCAGAGGCGATGGCTCGTTAGGCAGTGGTTTCGGTTGGAGGAGGTGGCCGCGCGTTTCGATATTGGTAGGGAAGATGAATAGTTGGGAGAGAAAAAAAGTGAGGAAATGACGTGGAGGGTCTGATGTTAATTATTGGGGCCATTTGGAGCTGACATGGACGAAAGGTGGATATAACAGATAAAAAGACCATTTTGCCCTTAAAAAGTTAACAGACGTCTGGTCAAATGCCATTTTGACCGTCAATTGGTGCTGGATACCAAGTTTTTTAAATTTTTAGTGCTGGGTGCCAATTTTATAACTACGGGGTGCTGGGTGCAACTGACCCCTAAGTACGGGGTGTAGCGTAAAATTAATCCCTAAATAAGCCCAATGCCTTTTTTTTCCCTATATTTTTCTTCAATCTCTTCTTCAATTTTGCTGATGTCATCGTAAAAGCAACGTTCTTAGATAGGTGCATTCTTACCTTTTTGTTTCTCAATCTTTTTCTTCAATCTTCTCATGCCTAGGCCCTACTTTAGTTTCTTACGAGCCAACACAATAGGCCTAAATGGTTATTCTTGTTCAAGTGTACAATGGTCGGCATTTATAAGCACGATCACCATCTCATCAAACATTATCCAAGTAAGACTCTCTCTCCCTCCCTCTCTCTAAAATGTCTAGAATAAAGGCTTTTTAAAGTATGTGATCGAAGGAAAAAAAATCACCCAGCCTGTAGGTGATTATTACACGGTCTTACAAAATTAAGAGCTTGCAGAAGTGATTTACATCGGCTTGTCCATAAACTAAATGAGGCATAAGTTCAAACTTTTACTATTCTCCAGTATCAAGGCGTGGGCGGTTAGAAATAATTTTTTATATTTTTTTGGGGATTTTGTCATATATGCATAACCATGAAAAATTGGGATAAAAATAATCTGAACAAACATTGCAGTTTCCATGCTGATAAGTTTGTACTAATTGTCATATGTATTTTGGTAGATTCATATGTATTGCTATTACTAATTAAATTGGATTCGCCCATATATTTCGGATATAGGAACAAACATTTAGATTCTAAGCTAATTTATAGATATTGTTATATTTGTTTTAATAGGTTTTCAGGTGTTGCCATTACCAAATTAATCCGACTTGCTGTTAGCTTTCGGATATACAAATGAGAGAAAAAAGAAATCTTAAGAACGTGGTCTTGATAATTACATAAGCATTGCTTTTCATGGGATCTAAGCTTTTAAAGGACGTATTTCTACATGTGGCAAAGGGGTACCCGCGAATAACCCATAACTGAAATGGGTCTAGCAGTATGAGTAGGATTTACCCAAAATTTTATTGGCAAGAATTTCTTGGACCCATGCCCGACCCAGCTTCAGCCCAGTATATCGCGGGCAACCCAAAGTTTTGTCCCTGCCTTTTTTCTTCTTTCCTTTATTTTTGGTCTAATACATTGTACCAAAAAAAATATATAGCAACTTTCACTTCCTTTCCTTTTAAGCTTTGGTGGAACCTTAAACTTTACATGTGATTATGTTATTTAGGTAATTTAGACAACTAAGATCATAAAAAAGTATCCAGACCACTTTACCAAAATAGAACAAATTAGTTTTAAACATAAACTCAAACCATGACATGATAACAATCCATAAAAATGGAAGTAAGTAGATTCTCATGGAAAATCCAAACTTAAACATAAAAGTGAATTATTCCTTCATTACCTTAATCCCTAAAATTAAGGTGCCAGAAATGGAGGGAGACTTTCGTCCAATAAGCCTTTGTAATGTCATTTATAAAATTATCTCCAAAGTTCTTGTGAATATACTGACTCCTGTTATGCCTGAGCTAGTTTCTCCAATCCAGAATTCTTTTGTATCCGGGCGTTGTCTTGCCAACAATATTTTACTCGCACAAGAACTCACAGACTGTGTTCGAAATATGAAGAAGGGAGGCGTAGTTTTGGTGGCCCTTAAACTGGATTTGAGTAAGGCTTTTGACTGTTTAAGTTGGACTGTTATCCATCACGTCTTAGTCTCGCTTCAGTTTCTTAGTTCTTGGGTCCGGTTCATCTCTCAATGCATTGGTAGTCTCCTATTCTATTTTGGTCAATGGGGCCCCTACTCCACTGTTTGATCCCTGCTGTGGAATTTAGCAAGGGGAACCTTTATCTCCTTTCCTCTTTATCTTGTGTGCAAAACTTCTCTTAGACAGTCTTATCCAGGCAGAACTCCAGGGTAAATTCTCAAGAATTAAAGTTAGGAGGCATTCCCCTTCCGTTACTCATCTCTTGTATGCTGACGACATCTAGTTGTTCTTCCGCCTTCAAAAAAATGTTCGCGCTGACCTAGCTGCAATTAAACAAGTTTGGGAGGACTTCTGTTTAATGTCTTAGCATCAGATTAACTAGTCAATAACTAGTTTGGTTATCAGTCTTAATGCTGGTTCTGAGACTCGGCTTTTAGTTGAATCCAGTTTTACATTCTCTCTTTCGTCAGAATTTGAGAAATATCTTCGTATTCAATTGGACTTAGTTTCGCAGAAAAAAGAGATTTTTCATGGTTTAGTTCAGAAAGTTCAAGATAGATATGCCCATTGGCTGGGTCTCTTGCTAAATAAAGCTGGTCGTGCTACCCTCATTCAATCTGTTCTTTCTTCTTTTTTGGTGAAATATATGTCTGTTCTAAAATTCCTAGCTTATGTCTATCACCAATTAGATCAAATTTTTGGCTCGGTTTTTGTGGTCTGGGGAAGCATCCCGTGTGTCTATTCACTGGATTGCTTGGCCTATGCTGTGTCTTCCTAAATGGCTAAGAGGTTTGGGTTTTTGGGATTTTAAATTTTTTAATCAAGCCTTACTAGCTAAACAAGCTTGGAAAATTTGGTCTACTCAGCACTGTCTAGTTTCTTAAGTTTTTAGAGGCCGTTATTTTAGTTAAAGACATTTCCTAGCTGCTTATCAACCTCGAGCTTGTTCCTAAGTGGGACAACGGGTCCTCAAACAAGGGTTACAATGGCATTTAGGGGATGGAAGATCGATTTTAGTTTGGATGGATTGGTGGTTGTCTTATGTTCCCCCCTTGGTGGTTCAGCAGTTTCATACCACTGCAAATGCTCACTGGCTGGTAGTTGACCTTTGCATTCCAAACTCCTCCATGTGGAACTTGAAAGTCCTGTTGTAGACATTCCAAGTGGCAACTGTTTCCCAAAATTTGTAGCTTAAGATTTTACCCCTCGGAACGGAGGACAAGCACTCTTGGCCTTTTGTTAAGGCTAATAAATTCTCAATATCCTCTGCATATCAGTTTTTGACTGCTTTGGTGTAATACCCCGAACTTTGAGAGCCTGTTAAAACAACTATCCGGATCCCAAAAAATAAACGGGCTCTAATTTTGAGCAATGCTCGCGTATTAGTACACTATGAGAGCTTAAAACAATTTTGGGGGGCATTTTTTTTGTAATTTTGGAAAAAACTGTGGGGCATAACTGTAAATTAATGTTTCTATAACGAAAAATAATAAAATGGGTGATAGTATGCGTTTTAGTGACAATTAATCAAATCCAAACTTATGCAGGGCCAAAAGGTAATTACGCAAAGTTTAGGGGCCATTTGTGCAATTTTTATAAATAAAAATTTGGAAGCTATTTTTTAGATTGTGCCACCTCCTACTGGCTTAGATGACTAAGATAAGCTGATTAAAGAGTGTAATAATAATTCTTGGGGATAAGGGAGTCTCGGATGGAGAAAAAAAAAGAAGAAGCCAAGAAACAAGAAGGAAAAAAAAAAGAAACAGAGTGAAGAGAAGCAGAATAGAGCATCTCGGGAGAAAGGGAAAACCAAGGAAATATGGGAGGAAATCGAGCCTAACTTCAAGAGGTAAGTTACCCAACTCTTAGTAGGCATGTCCTAGTGTGTGTTTATGTCGTTTATGTATGTTTTTTTTTTTTATCACTATGGGGCGTATGATTTAGCCATGTTGGGAGGGGGATATTTTTCTGGGGAATTGATACTTCAGATAAAGGAGTTTAGCCATGAAATCGTGTAAATTGAGTCATTAAGTCAACGTTTAGTCGAGTTGTGGGCTGGTAGGGCGTAAGGAATGAAGAATCGTGATTGCGTAGTGAGTGAAAATTATGTTACAGTGTGTGTGTGTGTGTGTGTGTGCTGGGCACCAATGAATTCAATAGTTGAACTCACGTATGAAGGTGATATTAGTTGTGAGTGTGTAATGATATAGTTAGTTAGAAGAGAATAGAAAGAAATGGTGAAGATCTTAGTGGGTGCTTAAGGAAGACAGTTTGTGTTCTGGGCGTGGACACAGTGTGTGTAGGTGACAGTGTGTGTCTCCGTGTTTGAGGGTGAATTGGGTTGGAGTTGTGTGTAAAATTTTATGTTAAAGGTGTTGGAATGTGTGTTAGGGTGTGAAATTAAGGTAGGTTAGTGAGTGGAAGCGTATTGCAGTGTGAGTTCGTGGGTAGCGATAGACTGTGTCCAATATGGCATCCATATGGCATATTGGACATTTACTATGTCTAATATATGGCATTATTTAAGCATTTTAGGATTTTTCCAGTGCCGAAAACCCATAGGGGCATTTTGATAATTTGTCACCTCGATGGGGTATTTTGGTAATTTTACCCATAAAGGGTATTGTTGAGTAAAGTTACATACGATAAGAATATTTTAGTGATTTGGCTTACAGAAAGATCATTTTGATGATTTAAGTGTAACGGGGGTATTTTGGTAATTTGCCATCCAGAAGAGGTATTTTGGTAATTTGACCTAAGAAAGGTATTTTTGCTTAAATTCACATATGGGAAGCTTATTTTAGTGATTCTACTTACGAGAAGGCCGTTTGGGTGATTTAAGTCTGAGGGAGGTTTTTTTGGTAATTTTACACCTCAGGGGCGTTTTGATAATTTTACATACGCGGTGAGGGACGTTCATTTTGGGAGCAAGTGTGAGTCTGTAATAAATTATAATATAGTACTGTAGGCTGTGTTCTAATGATTCGATTATTCTGTTTAGGTTAAAGCTAAAGACTTCAGGTTAGGATAAATTAGTTGCGGATCCAGGTAAGGGTTTCTATCCGAACCTCTAGCCATCAGTTTGCTTTTGCAATTATTATTATTTTTATTTATGACCATTTTGGAACTCTAAGTATGCATTGATTTTGATCTGTTATTGCCAAGTAGATCCTGATGTTGAACCTGATTCAATTATTGAACTCTTGTCAGTGCTCACCTTTTGTTGCATATTGAGCATTGATCTGTGTGTTGATTCTGTGATATATGTCTTCTGTATACTGACATGGAAATATATTTTGTTATGAGGCGGGCGTTATAAGACTAGTCTGAAACCTGCGTGGAATGCAGGTTAGTACTTATATGGACTAGTATTCAGGTACATCATGCATGTGTACATTTTCTGAGCCTTACCTGTGTGGCACCACTACCACCCATGATCAGTATCTTCAAAATTTATATGCATTATGTCTGCACTGATCACTTTAAGAATATCTGAGAACATTTTTCTGAATATCTTATCAAAAGGGACTGAGTGAAACGCCTCCCTGTTCTTGCTAGACTGTCGTAACTGTTTGTCTTTAAATTGTGGTAACTCCCTTCGAGATTGCTTCATGTACGACCTTACCGAGCTCTTAGAAGATCATCCTTCGTTTGACTCCCTTCTGCAGGTGACAATTAGTTGTCGCATGCTCGGGAATAAGTTAGAGTCTATGTGAGATTCCGATGAGCCCATCATTACTGG
This sequence comes from Escallonia herrerae, assembly GCA_033070095.1. Lineage (NCBI taxonomy): Eukaryota > Viridiplantae > Streptophyta > Magnoliopsida > Escalloniales > Escalloniaceae > Escallonia > Escallonia herrerae. Next base: position 437,620 of record JAVXUP010000411.1, on the reverse strand, counting down.
GTAATGTGACCCTTGCGCGGGTCTGTACCATCGATTCATTCTATTAGGTTATTGAAAACCTAGGTTTTAATATTTAAGTTTGAACAGTTATTGAAATCTTGTATTTTACGGAACTTGGATCGGTGTTGGATCAGATATTTTAAAGTATGCGTTGGTGAACATATTTGACAGGTTTGATGTGATCGGGTAGGTTAACGACCCGAAAATTCGGGGTGGTGGAGCTTCGAATTTTCAGGGGCGTTACATTTGGGTAATTCTATTCCACTTGCATCCTAGACTCTGGAATAATCTCTGGAAACTCCCTACACCGGAGAAAATTAAGTTTCGTTTGGCAGGCCCTCCATCGTTGACTACCGCTCTCTTCTGAGCTTTTGCAGCGTCACTGCCCTATTCAAGATTTTGTCCCTTATGCCTATAATATTCAGAATCACATGAGCACCTTTTTCTCCATTGTCCCTATATGTGTCAGGTTTGGGTATCCCTATTAGGAAGAGATCAGTTCTCTTGCCTACCTATCTTGCAGCAAGCCCCGACTTTGACAAGACTTTTAAGTAGCTTTGGTCGATTTCAAACCTGTTTACACCAAATCCAAAATCATGAAGTTAGCTAATTACCGCATTGGCAGACTGGACTTAATCACTTTACCTTCTTTACTCCCCCTTCAATTCTCGATTGCTTGTGTCTGTGCAGTTCTTTCTTGTCCGGTTTTCTATGCCATCTCTGTGATTGGTTCTCCGGTTGATGGGGGGTTTGGTTTGGGATTAGTCCTGTTCAATGCCCAGTAGGTTCCAATTGGAGCTTACTCTGATACGATTGCCTCCTCCTCTGAGTTTACTGCTTTTGAACTTGCTATGTTAGCTAGAATTTCATGGGTCACAAGGCATCATAATTATCATGTTGTTATTTTACTTCCTAACTGTGATTTTCTGGCGCAGATGTGTGCTAGTGTTCGACTAGAGTTGTCATCCACAAAGTTTTTGTGTACATTAACTGCTAGCTGTAGGGGACTGCATTCGCTACATTTTGCTCAAGGGAAAGCTAGTGTTTTGGCTCTTTCATCAGCCTTGGCAACTTTCACCTCTCAATCAGGAAAAAATGAGCCTCAAGAATGGTTTGTCTGTGTACAGCTGGTTGCACCTCTCCCTTCTATTGGATTGCTGCTTTGGTAGTAGTGTCATGTCCCTCTGTTCTTTTGTTTGCACCTGTTTTTCAAAGGATAGGGGATGTCCATCCTTTGTTTAACGTCTTAGTTGCCTCTAACTCTTGTATATTATAACCTTTGTTTATTTTGAGATATATATATGTTGATAGCGCTAGCAAAATAGGATTTTGCTAGCGCGATCTGACCGTCCGTCCTTTCAGGAAGGACGACCCAGATCCTTTTTTTTACAAAAGGTGTCAGTCGTCCGCTACGTAGTGTAGCGGACAAGATTTTTTTACGAAATTTCCCCCTCCTCAGTCCGCTACTCTGTACGACAGACAACTTTTTTTCCTGACAGTTGCTAGTCAAAAAGTCGTCCGGTACACTGTGCGGTCCAAATCTTTTTTTTTTTTTACTTTTTTTTAAGTCCGTCCGCTACATAATGTAGCGGACAAAGAAAGAACGAGTAATTTCATTCTCTTTGTAGCGGACGAGTAGCCAGACAGTACTTTTCTTCTCTTTCTCTGTAATTTCTCTCATTATCCTTCTGACATTTTCTCTCTCCTTTCTCATTTCTCTCATCAATATATGACACTTTCTCTCTCATTTCTCTTTCTTTCTCTCTCTTTCCTCTTTCCTCTCTCTCTCTCTCTCTCATTTCTCTCATCAATTTATGACACTTGCTCTCTCCTTTCTCTTTCTTTCTCTCTCTTTCTCTCGCCATGATTTCTTTTATGGGTTCTATTGATGCTCAGTAATACCGAACGGGATGTAAGAAAAGAGAAGATAGCCTTGTCTGTACACATGGATGCTCTTGATATAGCAAGTGTTGTTCCTGCAATGCTTGGTTTATCAATACTCTTGCTGTGGGGCGTACTTGATTGGGATGACTGCTTAAGTGAAAAATCTGCATGGGATACTTTGGCTTGGTTTGCAGTCTTAGTGGGAATGGGAGGCCAATTGACAAATCTTGGAATTATTTCCTGTTCTGGAATGCCATTTCCTGTTATGTTGGGTTTGTTTTGGAATGGCAGGCCAATCACATACTATGTTATGTTGGGTTTGTATTGGATTGAACTTCAGACTGCATTATCCGAACATGTACCTGTCAAATCGTAGAACAAATTCAAGCCAATACAGCAGCCACCACAAATATCCTCATGATCTCAGTGACTTCATCCCTTTCCATGGCCACCATTTTCACTTCTTCATACTCCCTATTCATGGGTTCACAGCAAGAGCCACTGCACGATGCCTCCTCCTCTCCACAAGCACTCATTTGGCCCAAAAACCCGATCCTCACAGTGTCTGTCCTCTAAACCCAACTCCCAAAGATTCGGTTTCTCTGTCAAAGCAGAGAAAGAAATAGAACCCTCCACTTCTTCTTCATCCTCTGTTGCTGTGGTTAAGGAAGAACAGGAAAATTAGGACAGTGAGAGAAACGAGAGAGAGAGAGAGAGAGAGAGAGAGAGAGATGTCAGAAGGATAATGAGAGAAAGGACAGAGAAAGAAAAAAAGTACTGTCTAGCTACTCGTCCGCTACATAATGTAGCGGATGGAGCTGGAGGGTATGTTTGTCAAAAATTCGTCGGTTACATTATGTAGCGGACAGACTTAAAAAAAACGTAAAAAAAAAATTTGGACCGTACAGTGTAGCAGACGACTTTTTGACTAGCAACTGTCAGGACAAAAAAGTTGTCCGCCGTATAGAGTAGCGGACGGAGGAGGGGGGCAATTTCGTAAAAAATCCCGTCCGTTACACTATGTAGCGGATGACTGACACTTTTTGTAAAAAAAAAGATTTGGGCCGTTCTTCCTGAAAGGATGGATGGCCAGATCACGCTAGAAAAATCTCATATTTTGCTAGCGCTATCAACGGATCAGCTCCATATATATATATATATATATATATATATATATATATATATATATATGGGAGCCGATCCACACCCATCGGTGGAGAAATAACTATTTCTCCACCGTAACTCTGGCCATCCACGTATACTCGTGGATGACCCAGATTTCTTTAAAGCGGTTGCAAAAAACCCAAAAAAGCCCCTGGGAAGCAAAAAAAAAACCCTAACCGCTAGTCTTTGTAGCGGTTGGAGGCCCACCAATTTGCCCCCAACCGCTACAAAGTGTAGCAATTGGTGCCATACCCAACCACTACACTTAGTGGCGGTTGGTATGATTGCCCGAATCTTTTTTTGCATCCCTACTTTGTCATAAAAAACCCTAAGTGGCCCCACCTACCCATTAAAAAAACCCTAGAAGAAGCACTTTAGTAGCGGTTGGGATCATTAACCGAAATTTTCATGCAGCCCCCCCCACTTTTTCATATAAAAAACTCTAAAAAAAGCACTTGTGAATAAAATAATCCCCCAACCGCTATACTTAGTGGCGGTTGGGATCATTACCCAAAATTTTCATGCAGCCCCACTTTTTCATTAAAAAACCCTAAGTGCATTAAAGAACCCTAAAAAAACCCCAGCTATCCTACAACTACCCCACAAATGCATTTAAAAACCCTAATAAAACCCCCAGCTGCCCCCATTTTTCCCCAACCGCTGCAATTAATGCCCCAATCGCTACAAAGAGTAACGGTTGAGGGGTTTCCTTTTTACATCACGAGTCTCTCTCTCTCTCTCTCTCTTCACACACATTCAGTCTTTTTCTTTCTGGCTATATCTCTCTCTTTCTTTTTCTTCCCCACTTACTCACTATCAAACCCTAACCATTTCTTCATCCTCCATAAACCCTAAACCCCCATTTTTCACCAAACAAACACTCAAAAATTCTTCCAACATTACAGACTTTTAGTGTTTACTTGCACTATCTTAAAGGTTTCGGTGTTAGAATTAAGATGACTAGAAAATGGGCGAATACAGATCAAATTTGTTCCTGACTATTTAAGTGTCATAGAGGAGCACCGCATGTACCCTCAGTTGTTCGGATCAGTGATGAAGGGCCAACAAGACAAATAAAAAGGGACACATTTTCGGCTACCGACTGCAAGGCCCATGTGTATGCAATACACCGAAAAAATGAAAACTATTGGGTTGTGATGGGAGTGGAGTTGAGCCATAATCATTAATTGATGACCCTTAGTAAGATTGGTCAGATTCATCAGCACCGACAAATAAGCACGGTACACAGACAATTGATATTTACAATGGCCGAGGCTAAAATTCCACCTTCTAGAATGATGGAGGTTTTCTCAAGCCAGGCTAGGGGGATTGACAAGTTGAGCTTCAACGAAGTAGACCTTTGAAATGAACCTTGTGCTCAGAGGAGAGAGTCTTTCACTAAGAGTGATTCTCAAGCTACACTTGATATCTTCAAGCGCCTTCAGAGTGAGAATTCTGGCTTTTTCTATAGTCTCTAACTGGATGATGAGAACCGCATTGGTACTATATTTTGGGCAAATGCCCGTTCTAGAGCTGCTTACCAAAATTTTGGCGATGTTGTGACGTTTGACACCACATACCACCCAAATAAGTACTCTATGCCTTTTGCTTCGTTCACCGGGGTGAACCACCAATATCAGTCAACCTTGTTTGGTTTTGCCCAGCTTAGGGATGAGATGGAGGAGTCATTTACGTGGTTATTTGAAACGTGGCTTGAAGCAATGTATCATATTCCTCCAAAGACCATCATCAGCGACCAAGATTTGGCAATGAAAAATGCAATTGCTAAGGTCCTTCCAGATACTCACCATGGCCTGTGCACATGGCACATAAGCAACAAATATCCCGAACGACTTCACAATGTATATGCAAACCATCCGACATTCAAGAGTGACTTTAATACATGTGTAAAGAAATCGTTGACGGTCGACGTGTTCGAGGAGAGGTGGGCCAAGTTAATGGATGACTACTCTTTGCACAGTCATGAATGGTTGAAAGCGTTGAATACGATCAAGACATGATGGGTCGGTGCCTACACCAAAAAGTTTTTTGCAGCCTAAATGACTACGACCTCTAGAAGCGAAGGTATGAATGCATTCTTTTATGGTTACGTAGGCCATTCTTCAAGTATAAAAGAGTTCGTACTAGAGATGCAGAAAGCTCTTGACAAGAATTTTTTTCTTGAAAGAAAAGCCGACGCGGCTACAGTTTACAGAGAAAGAGTCATAGTAGTTTTTTCACCTTTGGAGGCTCATGAGACTCAAGTCTATACTAAGAAATGTTTAGACAGTTTCAAGAGGAACTACTAAAGTCGAATCAATATAGCATGACAAAGTTGCACAAGCTATGCACCAGAGATCTCAAGGTTTATGCTTTGACAAATGTGACAAATTTTTCCAATCCGTGCTCTTCGTCGGTTCTGAAGAACATAAGACATTTTACAGTAGCAGTTTGTATGGACACCGGGTTTGTTAATTGCAACTGTTAACTGTTTAAGCATAAAGGTATACTTTGTCGACACAGGTTGAGGTTTTTTTAGCGCCAAGAATGCTCATGAAATTCTGAAAGAGTATATCTTAGATCGGTGGACGAAGCAAGCCAATAGAGTACACGGTCACATTCCTTACGTGCATAATGTTTCAGTTGATTTCGAACAATCCAAGACATTTTACAGTAGCAGTTTGTATGGACACCGGGTTTGTTAATTGCAACTGTTAACTGTTTAAGCATAAAGGTATACTCTGTCGACACAGGTTGAGGTTTTTTTAGCGCCAAGAATGCTCGTGAAATTCTGAAAGAGTATATCTTAGATCGGTGGACGAAGCAAGCCAATAGAGTACACGGTCACATTCCTTACGTGCATAATGTTTCGGTTGATTTCGAACAATCCAAGACACTGCGATATAATCACCTTTGTAACATCATGCACGGTTTATCATTAGATGCAGCGTCAACATTTGATGGGTACAAGTATCAAGTTGAAGCAGCCGCACGGGATAAGGCTAACCTTGCACAGTTTAGGATGGAATTACCAGACAGATGGGACACTCTGACTACTCGGACGACTCCAGCTGGTACTCCAGCCGGAAGAATCACTCATGCTTCGGTCATACCTTCATACCAGTCATTGAAAGAACTAGCCTTCAAGATGAGGAGAACGATATTTTTGATCCAATTCTTTCTCAAACAAAAGGGTGAAAACGAGCAAAACATATGAAGAGTCCGATTGAAGAAGCAACGGGTCAAAAAAATTGCAAAAGTGTGCGTTGTGTAATAAGATGACCGATCATGACAAGAGAAACCATTATAAAGTGCTAGGTATCGAACCTGACAGTATGGTCGAGAAGGACGATGATGAGGAAGAGTGTTAGGGTTAATGTTTAAATTGAACTTTTATTATTTTTTTTACTGGAGCAATTTGTTATTTGGTTTGTTGAATCTTGATATTTTGAAAGGGGCTAATTAGTGTGGTTAATGTGCAAGGGCCAAAAAAAAAAGTGGAACAAAAAATACAGAAATTTTTTTTTTCACTTTTTTTGCTCATTGCACCTTAGGCGCGTAGTTAGCCCATTTTTATGAATTTCGGCAAAAATCGAGACAAATTATTTTTTTTAATTTTCCTATGATGCCCCTATTCGGGCACACCTTAGGGCATAATTTATAGCTTCTGAAAAATTTTGTAATTTGTTTTCACTTTTTTTTTGCTCATTGCACCTAATGCACGCTAGTTGGCATTTCTATGAATTTTGGCAAAAATCGAGACAAATTATTTTTTTATTTTCCTATGATGCCCCTATTCGGGCACACTTTAGGGCTTGATTCATAGCCTCCGAAAAAAATTGTAATTTTTTTTTCACTTGTCCAATAATCTAATTTTAAATCCCAATGTCAAAATCAAACAATAGTAATAATAAGGCTAATTCAATTTCAAATCTTAATATCCAAAATCCAACAATAGTAATAATAATCCAAACGAACGTCTAGTACATCTCAGGATAATGGTAATGAAGGCGTCTAGCTTCACCCTTTTTTAGCTCCAAGGCTATCCTATATCTAAACGTTAAGGCATCCCTCCGAGACCACGACGTAGATTTGAGCACATCCGAGCGAGCTATATAGTCCATGTACTTGAGCACGTAAATCCCGCAATCATGACTATTATATTGCTTTGGTCGTCTTGTATCGTCACAACCGTCCAAGTCTCCATCATTGGATTGCTCGTGATGGCCTCCCCCTTATAATATCGACACACTAGCGGAATGATAGTAGTCTGCATCCAATAATAAAAAGGTCATCAAGCCTATGTAACAAGAAGAATAGACTATGAGCGAAGGTCAAGAAATATAAACTAACCACCGCATTGATGTACGTTTTATACATCTGCGCCCGCTGCTGACCAGGTCCGTCCTCCCTTAGGCTATCGTATATGTGGATCTCTTTATTCTCTGGATAGAGAACTAATAGGAAGAAGTGGTTTGCATGAAGACCAGGTAGCATGATAAGGTTTGCCTCAGTCGTGTGACATTGATATTCCGAGTTCAAATAGGCTAGCACGTTTCAGATGGTTTCCACTCACCCTTGCTTGCCCCTCGCCTCCTCCTCCATTCTGTGAAATCCTTCATGCTGTTCACCATGATTTGGATAAGATGAGAGGGATACATGTTGAGCTTCAAAGTTTAGCAAGGGTTATAACGTAACTCTCTAACCTGGAGTAGTTCTATATAAGCGTCCATGACAAAGTTCGAAATATTTGTTTCTGGAACCAACGTTCTCATATCAAAGTGACCTAGGAATTCAAAAACAGGAAAGTCTACTGTAGTGATTGGCTCAGGCCCGAAGTAGTGCCCGTCGATCCAATCCCGTTTGGCCGGCCTCAATGGCTTTGTCAGGTTGGCTCAGGCCCAAAGTAGTGCCCGTCGATCCAATCCCGTTTGGCCAGCCTCAATGGCTTTGTCGGTTGTCTTTTATCTGATCGGATGCTTGGGTGCCCCTGGGGAGTTACTTGGGTCACTTGACTCTAGGGCAAAGAGTCGTACGCATCAGGAGGCAAGCGACTAGACGGCTCCCCTTGGTAACCCCGGTACGCATTACTAAAGTGGTGAACTTCAGTCTTGTACCTCTCGATGGACCTCTTGACACTGTCAGGAGCATGCACGACAAACCAGTCAAACCCCTCTAGCTGCTTGAACACCTCAGTGCCCAGGTCAACCTAAAAAACATGCATGGAAAATATGGCTAATCATTTCAGGCATGGTCGATAATGTGCGCAAATAAAAATTGAATCAGAAGTAAATGACTTATAATGTTCAATGCCCAGAACTGGTCATAGATCTCACGTGGCGCATACGATGTCTTCCTCACTTGGGAAGGGCGATTCACCCTCGTGTGCGTCACCTTGAGAAACCATTGCAGGTACTCCTCAATACTGATGCCGCCATTCTTCAGCAATACAAGGCTAGCTCAACAAATTCAAGGCATTAGGCACCTTGAAGTTCGGCCCTCGACCCTTCCTGTATGGCCGCATGTCTACAGCGAGTTTTGGTATCCCTTGTAGACAGCCAACTTGCCTCATAGCTCGATCAGGCATATGAAACTCACATACTTTGAAGTGAATAAGTGGCACCCGAACCAAACCTGCAAGCACGTACGACACCGAAAGTTGCCAACACCACTCATCCAACTGATGCATCACCTTGCAGTATGGCTGCCACGTCACTTATGATGCCTCCAGTATCTCAAGTTCCCCCCGATAGAACTTTAGATGGTGGTGAGGGTCTACCCATATCTTTCGGTTAGGCGTAGGCCCCCAGGCCTACGCCTTAGGCCACGTCTCATCAGAATCATCCCACGGCTGTGAATGACCCGTGGGTAGCCTCTCGTAAGACCAAACCTGTGAATGTAAACATTATATGGAATTAGTAATTAATCACGAATATATTGACACGTCAACCAATAATATAAATGCTCAAACCTATAATAGAGTGAGACAGGCGGCAATGGACTTGGCACCCTTTCTCGTAGCTCTGTGCAGTGCTTGATATAGGTGCCCAAGGACAACTGAACCCCACGAATATGAGTATACCTCCCCAAGGTCCTCCAAGAACACCATATACTTCGGATGCACCATGTTTTCGAATGCGTCGGAAGTAATATAGCTCCAATAATATAAGGCAGGAATGCCTTCGTATACGTCACCAAATCGTGAAGAGTGTATTCATTAGGTAGCACGTCATACTGCTCTCTCAGCCATTGAAGTTTAATGTCGTTTGTTGTAAGAGCTTCCTTCGAAATTCCCAGAAAATACTGCCTAGCTAGCTGAGCTATCGTTGCAGACGTCCTACTCAGAGTAATGGGTCTGCCGTGACATGGGAGTCCAAGTATAAATTCGACGTCCTATAATGTAATAGTCATTTCACCAAACTGGAAGTGAAATGAGTTTGTCTCGCTCCTCCATCACTCAACTAGAACGGATATAATGCAATCGTCATGCCGAGACCAATGATGAAGGACGGTGAACATAGATAAATTCTGACGGTGTAATATTTGTATTTGTTCCTCGTTTTGTACCCACTCTTCGAGGTGACTTGTGTTTTGAATTGTTTTCAAAACATCCCTTTCGACACCGTCAAATACGTCCCTCGCGACGTGGTCATCGTCATCGTATAGGATTGATGAATTATGAGGTCCGGGGTTGAACACCATATCTCTAAGAAAAAAATATAATCGTAAACCAACTTAGCATTCATACTATTTACATCCTAAAACTAAATGAGAACACGTAATCCTAAAAACAAGCCCAATTTTGAATCCCTAAAAACCCCCAATTTTGAAATCCTAATAAACTCTAATTTTGAAAACCATAAAAAATCCTAATTTTGACGCCATAAAAAATTGCCATTTTTGAATCCATAAAAAACTCCCAATTTTGAAACCCTAATTTTGACGCCTTAAAAAATTCATTATTTTGAAGTCCTAATAAACTCTAATTTTGGAAACCATAAAAAACCCTAATTCTGACACCCTAAAAAACCTCAAATTTTGAATCCATATAAAACCCCCAATTTTGAAGCCCTAAAACCCTAATTTTGCTGTCCTAAAAAACTACCAATTTTGAATCCATAAAAATTCCCTAATTTTGAAGCCCTAAAAAATCCCAATCTTGAAAAAAAAAAACCCTAATTTTGACTCTTAAGCAAACCCCTAATTTCATAACCTAAAAGCCGCTAGTTCAATCCCTAATTTCAATTTCTAAAAAACCCTAATTTGAGATTATGGTAAAGAATAATTTAAGCATAACACAATTTAAACATACACACTGGTAAGAACAATTATGGTAAGAACAATTTGAAATTAACATTGAATTATAAGAAAATTCGAAATACTTATTTGCTTTAAACTTGATATATTTTAAAAAAAAATTCCACTAATCTTCTAGTGGTTATCCACCGATCTTCTAGTATAGAATTTTTTTTTGTTTGTGTTATAGTGGAGATTATGTAGGTAAGATTTGGAGTATGAAGAATATGGAAGAAAGAGTTGGGAAAGATGATGGAGAGTAAAAAAAAGGGTTCTATCGAGAAAGAGTCTGGGAAGATGAATTATTATAAAGAGAGAGAAGAAAGAAGACTCGTGAGAGAGAGGAAAAGAGGACCTGTGAGTGTGTAAGTGAAAGAAAAAGTGAGGGGGGGGGGGGGGAGAGGGTCCTAAAAAGTGGGGTCACTTAGAGTTTTTAGAATTTTTTTAATTAGTAAAGTAGGGCCACTTAGGATTTTTTTAATGAAAAAGTGGGATTGCATAAAAATTTAGGTTAATGATCCCAACCGTCACTAAGTGTAGCGGTTGAGAGACTATTTTGCTCAAAGTGCTTTCTCTAGGGTTTTTTTAATGGGTAGGTGGGGCCACTTAGGGTTTCTTTTTATGACAAAGTGGGGCTGCAAAAAAATAATAATTTGGGCAATCATACCAACCGCTACTAAGTGTTACGGTTGGGTATGACATCAATTGCTACACTTTGTAGCGGTTGGGGGCATATTGGTGGACCCCCAACCGCTACAAAGACTAGCGGTTGGGGTTTTTTTTTGTTTCCCAAGGGTGTTTTTGGGTTTTTTGGCACTTTTTCAACAAAAAAAAAACAGATCTGGGTCATCCACGAGTACACGTGGATGGCCAGATTTATGGTGGAGAAATAGCTATTCCTCCACCCGTGGGTGTGGATCGGTTCTATATATATATTTTTTGAATGTTCTCCCAAAAAATAAAAAACATAAAAGTGAAACTTCAAACGTGTCTTCCCCTGACAACATTCAAGATGTTTTGTCAAGTTCAAAGTTCCACAAGAAGGCATTATACAATTATGTTCTGCTTTTATGTGACTTGTACCTTATCCTATCTTTTCAATGAAACCATTCTTGTAGTATTCAAAATTTTTATAAAGTTTATTCTTATCATCAAAAGTATTTTATCTGCGGGTATGTTCATGCCCAACCTATTTTTACCCGCCCCGTGCGGTACAAATAAAAAATACTCGCAATTTATAAGTAGATAAATGCATGCCCCGGCCCGGGCCTATCCACGGTTCAAGGTAGGATTTCCATGTCTACGTGCTTCCAGTGTTTGCTTATTAAGAAGGTTGATGTGCTAGTATGTGTGCTTGGGGTTATGCAGTTGCGTAATTGCACTTCAAATTTTTTACTATTAATTTATCGAGTCCAGCTCATTGAGTATTGAATTTTTAAAAGAAATAATTGCTGCAATCCCAAGCTCAAAGTAACTTGGTTCTATGCAAGTTCTTTGTCGGTAAAATTGATCAATAATTCGGTTTTTTGCAAGTTTTGCTTGTCTGTAGAAAATCTTTGTAAAAAATTTTAAAAAAGAAATGTACAAACTTCTTAATTGGATATAAATTTAATATATTTTATGGAGATTTCTAATAAAATGTCTAAAAACACCCTTAAGGTTAACAACTTTGATTTCAAATAGGATATTTAAAGAAAGAAGTTTAATACTTATCAAAAGTAACAAACATCTTTAATATTACAAAACTCAAAAACTTTTCAAAAAGAGGCTTACTGCGCTCAATGTAAAAAACATCCTTAATTTTGAACCTTCGAAATGACAAAAAGGTATTGTTTTAGGAAAAAAATGCTTCATACTAGACTTAACGTCAAAAACACCGTTAATCTAAAATAAACTCGAAATTATAAAAGTATATTTTTGAAGAAAAAAAAAGTTTCGCGATTTAGTCTCATCCGAACTTTATATATAGTGCAAAGAGTGACTTAGACGTTGCAACTTTGCCGCAATCATGACGTCCGGGAGGAAAAGGGGAGGCGTAGAAACAACGGTTCACAATTACAAAAGGACGAGGCCATATGCTTTTCTATAAAATATCAAACTGCACAAATAAAATCAAGAATTAGCAAAATTGGTGGTAGAGAGAACTACAACAATGACCGTTGATTCATGGACCAAGTTTCAATTTGATTGCTAAACTAAAATTTATGTTGTTCTAGTCGTTGGATTCTCTAATTTGGGCAATCAGGCCAATTCCATTGGCTGTTACGAATGTGCCCGTTGAACATCACATGACTGGCTCATCTGGACCAACTCATGGGCAAAATTTTTCAACAAAGCCATTAAAGAGTTCTTTACCTTCTTCATTTAACTTGGAACCCCGACCTCCTCCCCACCACCACCATACCCACCTCCACTGCCGCCGCACAAACCAATCCAAAACGAACCCACAATCATCACCATTTCTCGAGCTTGCCCCCAGTCTTCACCACCAGTCATCGTCCTCACTCCCTCCCCCTCTTAAAAAAAAAAAACCAATCCACAATCATCACCATTCCTCAAGCTTGCCCCCTATCTTCACTACTAGATCATCGTTGTCACCCCCCCCCCCCCCCCCCCCTCTCCCTCCCAAAAATAAAGAAGAAAAAAAAGACCATCCCACAATCCCCACTACCATCGTTGCTCACCCAGGCTCGCCACCAACGGTCACTCCCACCACTACTACTGCTCCCCCAAGCTGGCCTCCATCTCCCCACCACACCATCACTACAGAGTCTTCACCACACCCGTCCCCAACCCCATAACCCATCCTCCAACCGACTTGGCCTACAATGCAGTGGCAATGCGGTTGTTGGAGAATCAATGGCGTTGTTTCAGATAAAGCATTTTGTCAACAGTATTGTCTGCTTGTACCTTTGACTCAAGCCACCAAACTGGATCTATAATCCAAATTTGTTGAAGCTATGGTGGTGGGTTTGGTTGTCAAGAATCGCATTCGTCGCGGTGATCAGCGTGGTGGTGGTAATGGATGGCAAAGGCTTGGGGGTGGGGGTGGTGACTTATTATGAATGGCAAGGGTTTGAGCAGGAGGCATGGGCTGTGAACTAGTGGGGGTGGTGGATTTGATCAGTTGTGGTGCAGGAATGGCAGCGATGAGTACCTAACCGTACTCATGTTGATGGATGCTGAGAGAGCGACTTGATTGACCAAATCTAAGTAATTAATGACCGGTACAAAACAAATTAAAACGAGTGACCAAATTAACATTATGGCCAAAATACAATGATCTTTGGTGTAGTTTGATGTATGTAACAAAAGTTCAGTACACTTGACATGTAGTTAATCGGGTGTCCCCCTCTTTACCTGTACATGGAAAAATATGGCTTTCGCAGCAGCAATCACAAATTTACCACCGCGAGGACACCTTGAATGATAAGCCTTCTTTAAACTAATTACCACAATCAATAACTTCCATTTGACTGACCCACCCGATTCTCAGGATTGTAAGCCTCAGCTAGTCAATTAGAGGGTACTTCTGACAACAGTTGCTTCATTTTCTCATAAGTCATAAAAACGATACCAACACTTGGCACCACCTTGCAGTATTCAGGCAGTATCCCTCTGTACAAACCCCCCAGGCCTTCAGCTCGGGCAATATCCCTGAATGTACCAGTAAGACCAGTTTTATAAACACGGGCTCTGCCACCTGCTCCTTCCAACTGCATTCGCCGCCTCACCAGATCCAAAGGGAATGTCACTGTAAGAAAATGCAACTCTGTAGCTGTTATTGTTATGCTACACAAGATGTCCACCTCAAATACCTAACTAGGAGCAGATTTTATATCGTAATATAGACCCATCGATAGAATTCTATGCTAAAAGCGTACATAACATCCAATCATCCCATATTCAACATAAGTCATAGAGTACATGATTGCAGTTTTTAATAACAGCATGAAGTCATCAATAGCTCAACCAAGACGACTTACTCTGAATGCCTCTTAGGTGGAAACACAGTGGGGTCATTCTAGATTTCAGTACTTACCCACAACTCGAGAGTTAGAACCCCTGAACAACACCCCCCACCCCCCGGTGCATGTGGCCGCCTGCGCAGTGAAAAACACTCCACGTGGCACAACATGAAGAAAAGAAAACAAAGAAAAGGGACGACAATAAGGCAGGAGTCAGGTAGATGGTAAAAAATACCCTATCATCAGTCATGGCTGAGCTACCAACGAAACAATTTGAGGACTTAAACAATCCCCCACACGTGCAAGGCTCCAATTCCATGTGGAGAGAACTAGAGGAGAGATCAATCAAGATCCACTACCACCCAAGTGCACAAACAAACATAGCGGCAAATCTACTAGAGATGTTAAAGTGGGGCCATATGTAAGAGTGGAGAATCGAACCCATGACCTTTTGCAACTGTAAGCATCACACCGTTTCTAAAAGCTTAAGCTATCAGAAAATGGGCAAAAACAGCGTATACCATGCTTAACACACGTACAAGTATTTATGAAGTGAGGTTGTTATCTTAAATCCACATTTCTTTCTTTTGTGGCTCGTTCCCTTTTTTTGGGTTAGTGAGGCAAGGTAATTATCTTTTTCATTTTGATTTGGAGCGCCTAATCTGTACCTGATTTAAACCAAAGAACCAATTAGAAGAGCATCACTAAAACTTCAAGGAGACGAACAATCATTAAGCAATCCGCAAAGGAAGCCTAAGTGAGAAGCATACCTCAAAGAGGATACCTCTCACATTATCGGTTCACCTGATAATAGCCTCCCTACAACGGAACAAACTGCAATCTTTGGAGAGCCAAATTATCCATTAAATATAGGAGAGCTGAAGTTAGCAAGCAAGATTGTTATTAGTCATATGATATTAGTTCACAAACGCAAAAAAAGTAAAGTCTATTTTTTTATCGTCTTCCTTACTAAAATTCTCAAGTGCCAGATAAACTTTGTCCGGGTCTTTGACTATAGGGGTCGGTCTGGTTAGGTACTTAGTGCAAAGCCTGCATCTCAACCTGCTTCTCTGCATCAAAAGCATTGAAGACAGCCACAGGCATTAACTTCTTTCGTATGACAGCAATGTTCTCTAATAACATATCTCCTTCAGTAAGTCTCTAGTGCATTATACTATCTGGGTCACCTATACCTACACAAGTCGATGACAGCTACAACAGAAGAAAATCCATGGCATTTAATACGAGTGAGAAGAGAGCAAATATACCACCTTTGAATCTGTTGTTTCTCTCCATCCTAGTGCTTGCTAACATTATGTTAAATGGCCAACTAGTCATTAAAATTGTTCAAGCAATCACCAGAGGGAAAGAAGATGTAATGTGAGAACAACATTATGCTTGCACTTGGACACTGAACCACAAATACTACAGCTATGTAACAGAAGACATGGGGAAATATAGTTCAACAAAATGGAAAATGAAGAAGATGCCTTTCATATATTCTATGATCTATCTTCTGATGTATTTAAGACGGGCGGCTTTTGAATAGAACGATTTGGTAGATGCTGTTAAAACAAGCAAACAACGTCAAGAAGATGCTATTTCATATATTCTATCCTTTGATGTATTGAAGACGGCAGCTTTTAAAAAGAACTTATTTTAAAAGGAGCGTGCAAAAATTTTCAGACTGAATTCACGACAGAACAGAACTAAAAGACAACCACTCAAAGGTTCTGATCTTAGTTGCAGGAAACTCCTACTGAGGTGACGTTTCTCTCTCGGAAACTCGCTTTTGCGATCCCGAGTTAGGACCTCCATGAGATCTCGTCCCAAACTAATATGGGAACTCGATCCCGTTAGTTGGATAGAGATGCATGGAACAAGTGAGAGAATACCTGAAAATCAAGCCCTTTCAACTCAATTCCTTGTTTCTCTTCTCCTTCAAGTCCTTAAAGCCTCCTAGTCTGTTGTTGTTGGCTATATAAACTATACTAAGCAAATGATAATACTCTTTACTCATTTATTTATTCAAGCCGCTCCCAACCTTAGATTCTTCTTGGTGCTTACGCTTCCCCACCCCCGTTCCCGCTCCCGCCCCCGCCCCCCACCCGCTTTGTGCAACTAAGGTTCTGATTTCTTTTTGCTGGTAGGTAAATGAAAAATCTTGCAAAAGATGGTTTTGGAGCACTCACCCGTTGATGACGCAATTCCAGAAAGGCTGCCACAAGCAAGGCTGATCAAGACAGTAGAGTCTTCCGGCCTGATAGAGAAAACGGTAAAGTATCTTACACCTAAATGTTGAAATAGATACAAGAGTTTGTTGACCCAATGGAAAACAAAGAATTGATGTGAAAGAGGAAGCCACAAGATGTGGTATCGCAACCCACAAGTAAGCCCATGGCAAGACAATCTTATGATTACCTCAGTGATTGCCAATAAGATCTCACTGTGTCATAAACGGAAAAACTGATTGCTAAATTGGGGCCAACACCCTGCGTTAGCGTCAGAACTGTAATCAGCCACTGAAAAAATGAATCATGGGGCATTATTGAAATAACACTGACAACTAAGATATACCAGCAAAGTCGCCCCAAGTCCTTTATAGAGGCCAAAGATACCCTCTTCCCTGCTTATGGTTCGTAGAGCATGCCATATACCTCTATAGTAGATTACATTTCTCTGCACAGTTTGAAAGAAGGGAATTAAAACATGCAAAAAGTGCACACTGGAAAAAACCAATTCCTTTTTTTAGTTAAAATAAAACTAGAAACTCTGAGACTACTTGAAAAAATAAGGTAGAATTACACCATTGGTCATCGAACTAAGAGGCAAATCTCAATTTGGCCATTGCACCTCTATGTCAATATGGTTATTGGATTCTTCAATATGGTTATTGGATTCTTCAATTTGGTCAATCAAGTCATTCTGTTAGTTTCCATCACAATAAGCCCATTAAGTACCCATGTGCCTTGCACATGAGATTCAATTAAGTGGCAAAACTGTCTGACAAATAAACAAAGGACTTTAACCCATTGTATAATATTTTCTTTTTGTATTCATAATTTTTCTCTCTCCTTTCTGTTTTCCTTTCAAGCAACTTTATCGTCTACTAGATATATTGTTGACAGATTTAATCCATTGTCTAATTTGAAGATCTAATGATTCAGTGAGTAGTATAATGTTGTTGATGTTTACATCAGAGTAAATTGCATGTAAGTGGTTTAATTGAATTCATGTTGACTTAGATGAGAAACGTTTTTTCTAGATCTGTAATAGAAGAGGTGATGTGGAACTTGACCAGAAGTATTAATTTGTTCATGTATCGTAGCGATGGGGTGGGACTGAGGATCTGAAAGAGTTTAGGTGGGGGCAGTAATAATGATGGTGTGGTGGGGTGGCGGGGCTTGGTTGGTGCGGCGGCTTGGTTGTGACAGGATGATGATGTTGTGGAGGAGATGGGTTTGATGGGTTTTGGAATCAGAGGGTTGTGGTGGTGGCAGCAGTGGTGGGTATGGGGGTGGTGGTTGACTGGTGGAGGATGTTACAAGAAGGAAAAGAATTACCAACTGACCTAAATTGCATTTTTTTTTTAGGTATCAGAAAACATCTGGAGAACAAAATTTCATTGAAATAGCTGACATAAACTAGCAAAGCACCACCACAGTGTCTTCCATCACCATATAAATCACCACCAGTGAGTAGATGAAGCACAAAAACGGAATATTTAGATTCTAGAAAAGCGGACGAAAATGGATCACTTGTTCTTCACGTGAATAATTGCAGATTATTTTGGGATTGATTGGTTGTGGGATCTGCTGGGTTGTGGCGATTCTACACGTGAATAATGGCAAATTATTTTGGGATCGGTTGGTTGTGGGATCCGTTGGGTTTGGTGGTGGCAGCGTAAATATGTATGCGGACAGTATGGACTGGTGGTGTTGGGTGGTGGAGTTGGCCTGTGATGTTAAATTAAAGATTAAAGAAGAAGGAAAAAAGAAAAAGATAGAGTTTGTGCGACAACGGTTCTTGTGTTGACGGATGCTAACAGAATGACTTGATTGGCCAAATTGTAGAGTCCAATGACCAAACACAAATAAAAGTACAGTTGCCCAGATTTACCCAAAGTTC
Organism: Escallonia herrerae; assembly: GCA_033070095.1. Taxonomy (NCBI): domain Eukaryota; kingdom Viridiplantae; phylum Streptophyta; class Magnoliopsida; order Escalloniales; family Escalloniaceae; genus Escallonia; species Escallonia herrerae. The sequence continues at coordinate 419,180 of JAVXUP010000411.1, read as the reverse complement.
AATGACCAATGGTGAAGTTACCTCAAAGAGAAATAATGAGGATAGCCATATTGCCTACCCTAAATTACTAGGAGAGAAACGCCTATCCTATTAATGTTAGAAAGGGACTATGTTGGAGAAAAGCAAATAACAAATTGAGTTGTCATTAATCTACTAAACTAATACAAAAGCAGACAAGCATCAAAACACGTCTCAGTGCTTCGGGGGATTTCCCCCACGTACTTTTGTTTCCATCCACTCTGAAAACATAAGCTGTAAAAGAATAAGCTTAACAATGTATGTCATGCTTAGTACTCGACAAACCAAGGTTCACCACCGCCAAGTGGACAAACAATGTATAGGCCAACAATGAGAATGAGATATGTTCAACGGGGCCAAATTGCAAGAAGGAAGATTTCAACCCAACACCTTGCACGATCGAGCATGTTAAGTTACCATCTGCTCAGGATGTTTAAGCTCTTAGAGAATGGGCCCAACTATGTATATCATGCCGAAGAGAATCGAACCTCCTGTTGAACTTCAGCATCACTTTACGGCCTCACAATGGGACTAGTGCAAGCTGTAAGGACAACATTTTATCTAACCTTATCCATGCACTCAACTTTCCTAGAACTTATTATTCAGGTCAATGGTATGACCACTATGAAACAATGACCATCTTTCATAATCAGACAACCATTACCCATTCCCTCGGCCATACGACTATCTCTTTAGTAACTTCTCCCACCAATGAATCATGAGGAGATTTCAGTTTTTGGTTTCACCTCGTTGGCACTGGGTAAAAGTAGATATGACGAGGCAATAAATATTCAGGACTCTAAGGGTAAATTGGTGAGAGGACGAGCGCTACAAGAGTAGGATCTTCACGCAACCTTGAGCAGTTCGGGTTCGGGTGCTTTGAGCATGGACTTGCTATGCAATTCCGTTATATAAAGTTAGAACTGGATGCACCTTATATCCCGAACCTACTCAACTCCTTTACCCACCGACCCCTGATGTTACTCAAGATTGTTCTTGATTGCAGGCTCCTCTTGGAGCACAATTACCAGGTTACGGAAAATAGGATGCAGATAAGCTAGCGTGTGTGGCGGCTCTTGAAAAGGAGTTAATATGCGATCCCCCATTTGTTAGCACACATATTTGTTTGAAATAATGGAATTGGAAGAGCTAGCTTATGCTCCTGTTACAAACAAAGATAGAAGCTACTTATAAAGGCTGAAGAAATGGGTTTAACTAGAATCCTAACACCTTAAACTGGCTTTCTCAAAACTACATTGCTATAATTGCTTGTCATCACTCGTCACTTCATACAACCACTCAGGCAAATGAATCGAGCATTTCAAAATTCTTTATTGCGAGAGGAGCTTTAATAGCCACATTAACCCTGTTCTACATCCATTCTATACAAGGCTATACCTTCTTTCAATGGCCCGTTAGTCCCCAATGTAAACTATAAGAACTCGAAAACCAAAGGCAATTAAATTAGAGAATTAACAGCACCAGATGAATCCACTAGGCAAGGAAAAATTGCTATGCTCCTTACCCCCCCCCCCCCCCCCTCTCTCTTCTACGAACGATGTAACAAGCATAATAAACAGGTACAAAACACAACCTTTGCCATAGATTGTCAGATGCACAGTGCCTTTTGTCCTAGAGACAGCATCTCCAACGTTCTAGGTGTGTCTTTTCAACTTGGTCCTAGACACATAGACTTGCTCAGGAGGCAACTAGGCATGAAACCTTGTCATTCATGGATGGGTTCGCACTTCACAAGCTGCAATGTAAAGCAGAATGAACCCCGCCAACTCCAAGGACCACCTTTCAAACTCCCATGGGCAATTTTTGTTGGAAAGTCGTGCTCTTTAGCCTCAAGAACGCTGGTGCTACCTACCAAAGGCCATGATTGCAATCTTCCATGATATAATCCACAAGATAGTTGAGGACTATGTTTGACGACCTCATTGTCAAGTCCGCGAAAGAGGATGACCACCTCGGCAACCTCAGACAGGTCTTCGTGCACTGTTACAACATGGGGATGAAACCTTTAAAGTGTGCCTTTAGATTGTTATCCGGCATGTTACTTGGTTATGTCTCCTCCAACAAGCACTAAACAGTTGACATTGGCAAGGTCTCCGACCTCCATCGCTTCATACATGCCTTGCTTCCTTAGAACATATATCTCAATAAGCAGAGTAAGAGGGCTAATCCATCCAAACTCCGACAAGCCGTGTCCCCGAGGGGGATTAAGGGGGGTGACAGTCCTATTTAACAACAAAAAGTGTAGCTACCACCTATTAGCTATCTTCCATGTATCTACGAATACTGAATAGAGGAGCAAGGCCTTTATCCCCTATTTGGGAATAGGAAAAGGGCCTTGACTTATGCTTGTAGGTATATGTATCCAAATATATTTTTATATAGGCCCTAAAGGGCTCTTATTTAGGCTTTTAGTAAGGAAAGCCTTACGTTAGTAGCTACTTAGACTAGGTATTAGGTCGAAGGAATTAAAAACCTTGCTTCGAAGCAATTCTTGAAGCTATCTCACCTGGAGATGTAAAAAAAAAATACGGACTCCATAAAGGAAAGAAAAAGACCAAGAAATCCGCCCAAGTGGAGGATAATCCATCCTCATTGTCCCACATATAATACTTTTTTGAAAACCTAAGCATTTCTTCTAAGCACCAGATAAATGTTAGAAAGCCTGCACATAGCCATCAAAGGTAAGCCTGTGCCACTTAGAAAGTAGGCCTGCATCAACTAATGCTCAACAACATGACACGAGAAAATGGAAGGAGGCAGAACTGAAATGACCAAAAAAAAAAGTTGCTCACGGATTATAACCTAACAAGAGTACATTTATCCTTACATACCTGAGCCGAAAGACGTGTCCTGACAAGATCCAATGGATATGTGACAGAAGCAGCAGTTATTCCAGCCAATCCCCCACCTGCAAGTCGTATGCAAAGATCTGCACTTATGTTTTGCCCGTGATCCACCCCCAGCATCATTTGGAACAACTATGACACGAAAAAAAAATTAATTCCATCAAGTGTGAGCCATCAATAGGCAGATAATATAACATTTGATAGAAAGTTTGTACCAACATTCTTGTAGCGTTCAAATGCATAAAAGCTGATAGAAGAATAAGGAAGACGATGAGCAATTGTAACCAAATTCCCCTTCCAAAAAGCCCGGAATCCTTCTTCACTTGCAATACGTGAAGCCTCGCGCCAGATGCTAGCCTTTCTTAATGTAGCAACATCAGAGTGCATGCCTTGGACCTGAAGAAGTAACATATTAAAATATTAGAACTGCTTGAGAATAATTTTCAAGAGAATCACGGTAGAAGAGAAAAAAATACCGGGAGAAGCAACTACCATATTGTATAGACAGTTATTATCTGCTCTAAAAGTTTAAGCTGCTAGAGAATGGGTCCAACAATGTATATCATTCTTAACAACTTCGAAAAGATTACTATAAACAATCCATTTTCTCCCAATCAATACTCCCTACATTTCTTTATCTTTTTCCCATTTGGCTTTTTGCGAGTTCCAGGCATAGAATTTGGATTCATGAACATGGACATTAGTCATTGTTTTTCCCATAGTCTTACTTGTCAAACAAAAGCTGTGAACTACGGTTACTATTGGAGTTCAATTCAATCATATCATGTTTGAACTGTATATCTTACAAACCTATGAAAAGCCAAAGGGCACAAAAATTATGAAACGGATGGAGCATATAATCAACAATGGAAATTGTGAACAGCGTCAATCAAACAAGTTTAAGGCAACAATAACAGCTACTAGTTGGAAGTCAGACCGGAAACGACCTGAAAGAGGATGGTGAGGCGAGCGAGGGGAGCGGTGCAGGTCTTGCTGACAGCGCCAGCGACTCCTCCGGCCAGAAGCTGCGAGACGGTGCCAATCTGCGACTGTTGGTGGTGGCGCAGCGACCTCCGCCGCGGGTCGCCGTGGCCGGAGTTCAGAACTCTCTGCCCTCCCCCTTCCACCACCACCCCCACCCTGGCCTCCGTTTGCATATCTCCCGGCCCCCACTCTCTCCCTCCCTACGGTGCGAGTGTAGATACTAGATAGGCTAATGTGAAAGGCTATAGATAGAGAGACGAAACGATTTGCCGTAGATTGTCATTGGAACCCTAATTGAAATGCTCAGATCAGGAATTTCGAGGATGGGGAAGCTACGAATTTACGAGGATGGGGAAGCTTGTGAACTCGTTCCAGTTTTTCTAATTCTGTGCGTGTTTGTGTGTTCTGCGTGGTTTGGACGAAGAGGGAAAGTAAAGTGACGTCGTTTGCAAAGTGAGGGTGGCTCGGAATATCAGAATACGTGGTTTAAGAATATTCGTCGAGAGACGAGGTTTGACGGTGAAAAGGTCGGTTAAAAGACATTTTCCCGTCTTAGTTGCAGTTATAATATGTCACTTTTTAACTTCTTTCATAATATTGGTCATGAGATAATAAGGTTTTTTTGTCCTCTATATATATATATATATATATATATATATGTATATAATATGTGTATATATATTCGTCGAGACGAGGTTTGACAGTGAAAAGGTCGGTTAAAAGACATTTTCCCGTCTCAGTTGCAGTTATAATATGTGTCACTTTTTAACTTCTTTCATAATATTGGTCATGAGATAATAAGGTTTTCTTGTCCTCTATATATATATATATATATATATATATATATATATATATATATATATATATATATATATATATATATATATATATCTGATCCGTTAATAATTCTAGCAAAATATGAGATTTTGCTAGCGCGATCTAGCCGTCTATCCGACGACCCAGGTCTTTTTTTTTTCAAAAGTTGTCAGGCGTCCGCTACATAGTGTAGCGGACGGACTTTTTTACCATATTACCCCTCGCCCCTCATCCGCAACACAGTGTCACAGACAACTTTTTTGGCCTGACACCGTCAGTCAAAAAGTCGTCTGCTACACTGTGTTGCGGACGACTTTTCGACAACTTTTGACTGACACAATTTCAAATTGTCTGCAGCATAGATTCTGTACACGTCCGCCGCACTGTATCGCGGACAGTATTACCTTCCTACTCACCTCTTTCAGCACAATTTTCTTTTCCTTCAGACTTACTTCCATTTTCAACTCCCTTCAAGTTTTGAGTAACACTTACTTCAAGTTTCACTCAAGTAAGGTCAGTTTGTGATTAGTGAAATTTTCTTTATGGATTGACTGGTAAAGTATAATTTATTTGTTTGGACAAAAAAGTATAGATTTTTTTATGTTCTAAAAATTTGTCACTCTATTCATCAATTTGTGATGTTCTACTCTAGATTTTTTGTAATGTTCTAGACACGATGTTCATAAAAAAAGGTATAATTTGTTAAATTTAAATAAATTCATTATAGTTTAAATCGATTTTTTTTAGGTTCGATAACTTTGAAAAATTTATCCTATTTAAATTTTAATTTTTTGAAATATATTTGTTGTATTTTGGCATGATGAATTTGGCTATTTATCTTAGTAATTTTAATTTGTTATGTTCAATAAATTAATAAATTAATAATTATTAATTGAGATTATGTATATGGTATGTTTGTCATCCTAAATTGGTCTATTTGCCAAGATAATTTTTAGGTAATATTTTCAGTTAGAAATGTCATTTGATTGTTAAGCGTAGTCTATTTCTACACAGGTCTTGTTTCACAATGTCTGATTTCGTGTAGGCCTTGTTTCACAATGTCTAATTTCGTGTCGAGCTCTAACGTCCCCGTAGATGCTAGTGATCCGTATCTAGGACGAACGTTTCAAACATTGGAAGAAGCTGAAGAATGTTTTCGAGCGTATTCATTGAGGGTTGGTTTTGGCATTAGAATAAAGACTACAAGAACAAGCAACGTAACAAAAAAGATATGCTCTCGCTTATACGAGTGTCATAGGGGCAGAAACCCACAGCAAAATGAGACACGCGTAGGCAATGATGACAGTGATGACGAAATAGGATATTCGCGTAGAAGACGGGACTGCTTTGAGCGCACAAATTGCCAGGTCAAGATGTTCGTAAGCTACAAACCCAAGCAAGATCATTGGCTTATTACCAGCCTGGAACTGGCACACAATCACCCGTTAGTAACTCCTTCTAAGGTGAGTCAGATGCATCAACACAAGAAGATGGGTAAGGTCGCGAGGAGCCTAATTCACACAATGAGCAATGCGCGAATTGTGTGAACAGGCTGGGGGAATTCAAAATTTAAACTTTAACACGACAGACGTTCGTAACGCGGTCCGAACCCATAGACGAGCCGCGTATGACCTCAATGATGCTCAATCTACAATGAGCCTATTGAAACGGATGCAGATGGAGGACCCGCAGTTTACCTTCGATTATAAACTTGACGACGAGCATCGAGTTAGTACAATTTTTTGGGTCGACGGTCGTTCGAGGCTAGCTTATAAGCATTTTGGGGATGTCGTGACTTTCGACACCACATACCGTACCAACAAGTACTCGATGCCGTTCGCTCCTTTCACGGGCGTCAATCATCATTATCACTCCATCCTGTTCGGGTTCGCCTTGTTAAGGGACGAGAGCGAGGGTTCTTTTGTATGGTTGTTTAGGACGTGGCTGGAAGCAATGAACTTCAAAGCACCCAAAGTGATCATCACCGATCAAGATTTGGCAATGAAGAAGGCTATTGCTACCGTCTTCCCAGACACCCGGCACAACTTGTGCACTTGGCACATAAGCAACAAATACCCTGAACGTCTGCATCACGTGTACGCAAAGTATCCAGACTTTAAACAGGATTTTGACAAGTGCGTTAACAAGTCGTTAACGATTGAGGAATTCGAGGAGAGGTGGGAAAAGCTTGTTCGGGATTACTCATTGCAAGACAACGAGTGGCTCCAGCACTTGTACGAGCGCAAAGAGCAATGGATTGGCGTTTACACGAAGAGGTATTTTTCAGCGGGCATGAAAACGACGGGCAGGAGTGAATCTATGAATGCCACGTTCGATAGTTATGTGGGTACAGCTACCAATTTGAAGAGTTTCGTTGCATCCGCACAAAAAGCGGTTGCTTCGTTGTTCGTAAAAGAAAGGGCTGCAGACTTTGCAACAACGTACAAACAAAGGAGAAGGTTGCTTGAGACCCCGCTGGAGCTGAACGGTGCCAAAGTCTATACGAAGGAGATCTTCTTGCTATACCAAGTAGAGCTGCGAAAAATCGGGACGATACAGTATAAACAAGGTGGCAGAAATGTCTACGCGTGAGTACAAGGTTTATTCGCTCGTGAATGACCTCGTCCCTGAGAAGCTGCGCAGAATTTATACGGTGAGCCATGACACATTGACAGATTCGGTGACATGTGTTTGCAAGAAGTTTGAGTTCCATGGCATCCTGTGTAGACACATTCTGCGGTTTTTCACCCAGAAGAATATCAGGACAATCCCCGATAAATATGTCCTGCCACGGTGGACGAAAGGTGCAAACAGGTTGCACGGTACCATTGCCTTTCCGGAGCACCCGTATACTGACTTTGAAGAATCAGAGACGTTGCGGTATAATCATCTGGTGACGATGTTCACCCGTTTGTCCGTAAAAGGTGCTGCTACAATGGCGCATATAAACATCTCCTCGAGGTAGCTCAGCAGCAAGAGCCCATCGTCGACCAGTTGGAAGCAGCTTCAGTCAGCAATGCGGTTGACCCTGAGCCTACTACGGGATCAGAAGATGACGAGCCGGGGGAGGAAGACGACAATGATATCCGGCCTTTGGACCCAATTATATCGCAAACGAAAGGCCGCAAGAGATCTACGCGGATGAAGAGCTCTATTGAACAGGCAACTCAACCTAAAAAGCTAAGAAGGTGTGCATTGTGCAACAAAATGACCGACCACGACAAGCGAAACCATTACAAGGCACTGGGGATAAGTCCAGGGGGTTTGCAAGACGGGGAAGAAGATGACGCCGAAGATGAAGACGAACAAGCTGCAGTGGACCTTTAATTTTTTGTATAAGCCATCAAGTATGTTTGACATTTGTAATTTTTTTCTAATAATTTTTTGACCGAATACTGGAATTTTTTTTCTGATGGACCTATGAGAGCCATCAAATCTAAGTTTAAGTTTTTTTTATTGCTTAGCCCCGTTCGCTACATAGTGTAGCGGACACATATGCTTTTTGTCCACCACACGATGTAGCGGACGACATCACAGAGAAAAACTTTTGGGTTCTTTTGGTCCGCTATACAATGTAGAGGATGACTCTGTTCTTTATATACCAGATCGGCCAATCATCTTATCACTCCGTCCGTTTCTCTATCTGTCTTGAACATCTAACCCAGCCGCTACCCCATCTACATCGACCCCCATCTCCGGCGACCCACATCTCAGGTGACACCACCGTCCTCCCCTGACACCGCGCCGCCCCTGACGACAGCCCCGTCCTCCCCTCAACGCCTCGAGCGACATTCCCGCGCGTGATGGCTTCTGATTTGTTGAGCAGCAGTGAATTTGTAGGCAACATGCACCTTGCAGGCAGACACTTTTTCAAGGTCATGATGCCTGGTTTTGATACAGAACTTGTAGGCCATCCCTCTTTCTCTGTGTTTTCGTGTGTGTTAAAGTTTGATCTTTGGTTAAAAACTAACCTTTTTTGTATTATGAATATGTTAGGACATACCGGTAGCCTTTTCCGATTGACTTACCACAATTTATTTCGATTCAACTTTAACCAGCCGCAAGGGGTCATGGCATGTAAGAATGAAGATGAAGCCCGACCAAGGTCAAATTTCGTTTGCAGAGGGTTGGAACGAATTCGTGCAGCAGCATGACCCCCAACTCGGGGACTTTGTAGTGTTTGAACACACGGGAAAGTGTAATTTTCAAGTGACGGTGTTTGATCAGAACACTTGTGAAAAATATTTCCCCCAATGTTGAACTCTAAATTCTGTTATGAACAATTTTATGTTAATGTTCATTATTTTTCCGAATTTTAGGTTCTTAATTGTGCCGTTTGAGATTCCGTCGATGTTGAGATTGTTGATTGTTAATCGTACATTTTTCTATTGTTATTCGATATTGAGATTGTTGATTCTGTGGCTAAAACAAGTCTTCGGTCGCCAATTTATTAAAAAAATAAACTTCAACACAAAGTATTTGGACGTCCGTTACACTGAGTAGCGAACGGAGAAGCAGAAACAATCAACTTTAACACTCGGAAAATTTTTCATATTTGGACGTCTGCTACACTGTGTAGCGGACGGAGAAGCAAAAACAATCAACTTTAACACTTGGAAAAATTTTCATACTGTGTAGCGGACGGAGAAACAGAAACAATCAACTTCAACACTTAGAAAAACTTTATGTATTTGGATGTCCGCTACACTGTGTAGCGAACGGAGAAGCAGAAATCATCAACTTCAACACTTAGAAATTTTTTCTGTATTTGGACATCCGCTACACTGTGTAGCAGACGGAGAAGCACAAACAAACAACTTCAACACTTAGAAAATTTTTCAGTATTTGGAAGTCCGCTACACTGTCTAGCGGACGGAGAATCAACTTCAACACATAGAAATTTTTTTGTATTTGGACGTCCGCTACATTGTGTACCAGACGGAGAAGCAGAAACATTCAACTTCAACACTAAGAAAAAATTTTAGTATTTGGACGTCCGCTACACTGTGTAGCGGACGGAGAAGCAGAAACAATCAACCTCATTACTTAGAAAATTTTTCAGTATTTGGATGTCCGTTACACTGTGTAGCGGACGTAGAAGCAGAAACTATCAACTTCAACACTTAATTTTTTTTCAGTATTTGGACGTCCGCTACACTGTGTAGCGGACGGAGAAGCACAAACATCAACTTCAACACTTAGAAAATTATTTGGACGTCCGCTACACTGTCTAGCGGACAGAGAACACTTAGAAACCATCAACTTCAACACTTAGAAAATTTTTCAGTATTTGGAAGTCCGCTACACTGTGTAGCGGACGGAGAACACTTCGAAACCATCTACTTCAACACTTAGAAATTTTTTCAGTATTTGGACGTCCGCTACACTGTGTAGCGGACGGAGAAGCATAAACCATCAACTTCAACACTTGGAAAATTTTCAGTATTTGGACGTCTGTGACACTGTGTAGCGGACGGAGAACACAGAAACCATCAACTTCAACACTTAGAAAATTTTTCTGTATTCGGACGTCTGCTACACTGTCTAGCAGACGGATACCTCATCAGCTAAAAAATTCTCTCCCATTTTGTATCCCACCATTCAATCATTCTCAATGAGAGCAAAAAAAACTAACTCTAATCAAATCAAATGTCCACTGATATGGACACAAATCAGTTAAATCACTCAATCATTCAACACAAATCAACTGATCTCAACACAAATAAAATCACACCAATGACAGCTTTCTAAATAAATAATCATGATTTATTAAAAAAAATTATTGTAATGGTACAATGTCAACTAGGCGTCCTCATGTTGAGCCGGATGTTCGTCCTTAGACGGATTTTCAATAAACCTAATCTCTCTAGGCCGGCCTTTCAAAATTTGCCAAGTTATCCTATATCTAAAGCGTTCTATGCATTCTAAACTCCAGGCGGCCGCCCTGAGGCTCTCAGACCGACAGATGTAATCCATGTACATGCATAGGAAGACGCCGCAGTCCGAAGTATTATGTTGCTTGGGCCTCGTCTTCTTCAATCGAAAATAGAGCTTTGGCCGCGCCGGTACAAGTACACCACGGATAACATTGACCATGGCACAAAATATATTCTGCGAGAAACAGAAAACGGCGTAAGACACGAGTTAACATTTACAATTGGCAAGTTACAATAAGCATTAAACAATCAACTTCAAGATTACCATAGAGTCCAGCTGGGCTTTATACATCCGCAGCACAGGCATGTGGAAGGTATCGTCGTGGAGACTGTCGATCACCGATACGACTTTTCCGTTGGTTCATAGCAAACCAAGTACCAGTGGCTTTCCCTTAGAAATGGGATTAGAAACACGTGGGCAACAATTGCGCTCACTGGACTATCCCTATTCAGATACGCTCGTAGGTTATCGGACGGTCTCCACTGACTCAACTTTTTCTTCCCCCTTCGTTCGACCCACTCATGCCATTCAGCCACTAGGAGGCTATGAAAAAAGGCATCCAACAAAAATATGGCCGGATACTCATTCGGCCGCCCCCGACCCCTTTCCTTCAGAATCTCCACGTAGGTAGAGATGACGTCGTTGTCTAACCAACTCCCCGGAGCCAGGGAGGACATTTCTCCCCCGAGCAACAGTAATCCATGCCCTCAGGGTGATTCACACTATATAACGCTTTGTCCCGGGGGAACCCGCTAAAATACCGCTCTCTGATAATTTGGCATTTATGCGGCTTTAGGGGCTTCAGTGGATGCCCTTTGCGATAATGCCCTCAGTGAGCGGTATTTTAGCGTTAGGGGCTTCAGTGGAAGCCCTTTGCGATACTGCCCTCGGGGGTCGACCGGGGGATATTGCCCTCCTTCCGCAATAGATGGTCCCACCCACGGGACAATGGGCAGTGTCTCGGACAGACTGATGTTTTTGAAACCCCAGTCCTGCGTGACTTGACTCTGAGAGAGGGGTTGGGGTTCCGAGTCCAGAAGCAAAGAGAAGGAGGGCGCACTGTACTCTTCCCACGGCGCTTGAGCCTGGCCCATGGTGCTTGGCAGTCCCCAATCACCACCCATTCCCGGTACAGAGGGACCACCGTATCCCTGGCTCACCCCCAAAGTCTGTCTCGAGGGATCACCGTATCCCGAGCTCACATAAGGGGGCTGCCACCCCGGTTCCCCCATTCCTGGGTTGACGCCCGAAGGCTGCCCGGATGCTTGGCACAAAAAATTCCCGCAGCCATACGCCAACGATTCAGCCTGTTGGCGAAGCTCCTCGCCCATTGCATCCACCAGATCCTTGCGCTCGCTCAACTTCTGGAAGAAGGCGAACGAGGCATTAACCTACATCCAAAGAGATAATAAATAAGTAACTTCATACACACTTAGAATCATCAAGGTCAATTAAAAGCACTGGTTGGGCAACTTACCAGATTGTATGCCATCTGCTCATCGATCTGACCCCTAGGGTGGTACTTCTCTCCGCGTTCAAACCTTACTGGAGCTACTCTCCTCCGGGTGATGCGGTAGTACCACTCATTGTACTGTTCGATGCTGATCACGGGGTCAGGCTCCGACACAATGGCCGCCAGCGTGTCCTGCCAGGAATCTCAAACCTCAAGTTCTCGTGCGCACAAGTCGTGCGCATTCGCCTTGCCAAACCGTCCGACACCCGGTGGGTTCCTGTTACCCCTCATATCCGGCGCATCGGCTGGCAACCCCTGCAGGCACTCAAAATGGCGCATAGCACGATCTGGTAGCTGCCACTCTGCGACCTCGAAGTGGATCAGGGGTGTGCGTTGCAACCCGAAGAGCGTGAAGACGAACGACTCCCCCACCCGTCTCGCCAAATGTTTGTACGGTGCCCATCGCATCTGGCCCGGAGATAGCGAGTCGAGCTCCCCCCGATAGTACGTAATGTTATGATGGGGATCGTCTCTCCTCGGGTAGTGGCTGTCCTTCCGGCTGTACTCCCAGGCGCACAACCGAGGCCACACATTATCCGTTCCGTCCCTACGCCTGGGTGCGCCGGTAGCAAGGTGTTCATAAGACCACACCTGAGAGCAAAGACAAATTAAATAAAGTATCGTCAAAATTAAATGTCGATTCAACAAAAAAAAAGCACGTAATGAAGATTTGTATGATATACCTGCAATAGCGAGAGACACGCACATATAGCTTTGGAGTCGGGCCTCGTTGCCTTGTGCAATGCTCGGTACAGGTACGCAAGAGTTGCTGCACCCCAGGCATAATCCCCAACCTCCAGCAGGTTACCCAACAACGGTAAATATTTGACGCTGACCGTATTCTTCGACGTTGTTGGGAACAGAATTGCCCCCATCACCCACAAGAGGAAAGCTTGTGTGTATAGCACAAGCATCTCGTCCGTGTAGTTTTCAGGGAGAACCTTGTAGGTATCTACCAACCACTTCAACTTGATACCACCAGTGCTAAATTGATCCTGGGGTATCGAAGTAAAGAAGTCCCTAGCGGTTCTCTTATTCGTTGCTTCCGACGGAGGAGCAATTACCGGCCGTCCCGTCACCGGTAACCCTAAGATGAACCCTACATCTTCTAGGGTAATCGTCATCTCTCCGAGAGGGAAGTGAAACGTATTCGTTTCACTTCTCCACCTTTCAACAAGGGCACCTATTAAGTGCCGGTCAAGGTGTTGAAAGATTTGCCCATGCGTGAAAATCCCAAACCCAATCCCACGCAGTAACCATTTCTGGACTTTGTTCAACTTCCAGGCTTTGAAATTATCGGACACTTCTACTGTGTTGAGAAGTGCTCTTTCCTACGAATTAATAAATACAATTTAACCAAAACAAACGGTATACAATGTTCGTAAGAATAGAAAGTTGATAAAATAAGGATCTTACCCCACCATCCCATAGAGCGTACTGACATGATTTGCTTGGTCGTATAATACGGAGGGATCTTCTGGTCCAGGGTTAAAATCCATTTTTTTGCAACTGAAATTACGGAAAAACGGCAAGGTTGGAAGCATAAAAATTCTCAAACATACAACGCTAGCATGTGCTCACATAAGTTGACATGTTGTATATATGCAAGTGAAATCACATGAACATTTAAGCAATACACAATAAGCAATACACATATTTTGACAAATGCTAGCACAATCCACCGCATACATATTCAAAATCATGCATAAGCCGCAATACTCATAACACAAACTCTAGATTATGAACGAATAAAGGATTGGATTGTGAACTTATGTGATTGATGAGACGATTAAAGGATTTTTTTGGAAGAAATTGTGCAGATCTACTTGCCAACGCCGCTAAAAAAATTGTGAGAAGAAAGATGAATGAGTTTCGAAAAGAGAATAAGAGTTTCGGTATAGGTGAGTTTTGTCTAGTCCGCTACATAGTATACCGCACGGAAAAAACCATCCAGTTGTCCGCTACACAGTATCGCGGACGGTGGCATAAGGACAAAGCAACAGTCATGTTGCCCCAGAACTGGTGGGACAACTGTCAGGGGGGTTATGGATGACTTGACCACTGTTAGTCAATAAGTTGTCCGCAACACAGTGTAGCGGACGACTTTTAGACTGACGGTGTCAGGCCAAAAAAGTTGTCCACAACACTGTGTTGCGGACGAGGGGCGAGGGGCAATATGGTAAAAAATTCCATCCGCTACACTATGTAGCGGACGCCTGACAACTTTTGAAAAAGATCTGGGCCGTCCATCCCTTCGGGATGGACGGCCAGATTGCGCTAGCAAAATCTCCTATTTTGCTAGCGCTATCAACAGATCAGCTCCATATATATATATATGGGAGCTGATCCATTGATAGCGCTAGCAAAATAGGACATCTTGCTAGCGCGATCTGGCCGTCCATCCTGAAAGATTTACGGCCCAGATCGCGCCTTTTTCGAATACTGTCAGTCGTCCGCGACATAGTGTCGCGGACGGACTTTTTTACATTTTTGCCCCTCCGCCCGTCGGCTACATTGTATCGCGGACTGTCCAAATCTTTTTTTTACGTTTTTTTAAGTTCGTCCGCTACATAATGTAGCGGACGATTTTTTGACAAAAATACCCTCTAGCTTTCGTCCGCTACATTATGTAGCGAACTAATCTTATGACTTTTTCCTCTTTCTCTCTCAATTTCCTCATTTAATGTTCTGACATTTTTCCTTTCTCTCTCCTCTCTCTCATCATCATTTTCTCTTTCTCTAATTAACTCTTTGACTCTCTCTCTCTCTTTCTCGTCCATGCCAGAAACCGAAAGGAAGAGGAAGGGGCGCCAAGAGGAAGGCAGCTCCCCTTCCGGCGACGACAGAGAGAGGCAGCTCCGCTTCCGGCGACGACCGAGGAAGGCAGCTCCGCTTCCGGCGACGATCGAGGAAGGCAGCTCCGCTTCCGGCGACCTCAGAGGAAGGCAGCTCCGCTGTAGGGCGTGGGTCTGCGATTGACCGATTGACGGAGGTGTGGTCATGGGTGAGCGACTGGCAAACGTGATGGTGCGATTGGATGAGTTTCACTGTGCGATTGGTCGTGTGAATGGTGGTAAATGTACGATTTGTGGTTTGGATGTTGTAGTGGTCGTCGCTACGGGGAGGCAGAGGCACGACAGCGTGGGTCTGTCATGGGTAGTTAATTGGGGGACTTTGGAAAGATGGGTGCTGATAATGATGGTTCAGAATGCGCAACAGAAGAAAAAAAATAGTGCTGCCTACTCCTCCGCTACATAATGTAGCGGATGGAACGTGACTGTATTTTTGTCAAAAAATAGTCCGCTACATTATGTAGTGGACGAACTTAAAAAAAACGTAAAAAAAAGATTTGGACAGTCCGCGATACAATGTAGCCGACGGGCGGAGGGGCAAAAATGTAAAAAAGTCCGTCCGCGACACTATGTCGCGGACGACTGACAGTATTCGAAAAAGGCGCGATCTGGGCCGTAAATCTTTCAGGATGGACGGCCAGATCGCGCTAGCAAGATGTCCTATTTTGCTAGCGCTATCAATGGATCAGCTCCCATATATATATATATATATATATATATATATATATATATATATATATATATATATATATACCGGTTGTTAGACCCATGTGTATGTATTACAGCGAAAAAATGAAAACTATTGAGTTATGACGGAAGCTGAATTGAGCCATAATCATCAATTGATGACCCTTATCAAGGTCGGTCAAATTCATTCACACCGAAAAATAAGCTCGGCACACAGACAATTGATATTTATAATGGATAAGGTTAAAATTTCACCTTCTAGAATGATGGAGGTTTTCTCAAGCCATGCTGGGGAGAGTTGACAAATTGAGTTTTAATGAGGCAGACAATGAACTTTGTGCTCAAAGGAGAGGGGCTTTCGATAAGAGTGATGTTCAAATGATGGAGGTTTTCTCAAGCCAGGCTAGGGAAGTTGACAAATTGAGTTTTAACGAGATAGACCTTTGAAATGAACTTCGTGCTCAAAGGAGAGAGGCCTTCAATAAGAGTGATTTCTCAAGCTACACTTGATATCTTCAAGCGCCTTCAGAGTGAGAATTTTGAATTTTTCTATAGTATCTAAGTGGATGATGAGAACCGCATTAGTATTATATTTTGGGAGGATGCTCGTTCTAGGCCTGCTTACCAAAACTTTGGCGATGTTGTGACGTTTGACACCACATACTGCACAAATAAGCACTCTATGCCTTTTGCTCCATTTACCGGGGCGAACCACCACTACCAAGCAATCTTGTTTGACTTTGCCCTGCTTAAGGATGAGACAGAGGAGTCTTTTACGTGATTATTTGAAACGTGGTTTGATGCAATATATCATATTTCTCCAAAAACCATCATCACCGACCAAAATTTGACATTGAAAAACGCAATCGCTAAGTTCTTGTCAGATACTCACCATGTCTTGTGCACATGGTACACTAGCAACAAATATCCCGGACATCTACACAATGTGATACCAAGTAAAGTGGGTTCGTACTTATGTGGAGGTGCCACAAAGGATGCAGTCCGAGTCAGCTGTCAGATATACAAAGTGAGATGCAGTGAGGTTGGAGTAAGGGCAGAAAACAAGGCTCCCCAGACCAGGCCATGAGGAGTGGTAGTGATGCGAAAACAAGGCTGAGGCGAACAGTGTAACATCCTGAAATTTCTTGGAATGTTAACACTCACCCGAATCGTTCACATACAGATGAAATTATCCTCATAACCCAATGAATAACCATTATTAGAGCAGTTAAACCATTAAATAAATGTAATACTCTTGGTGTACAATTATACTTGGAAACTAAATTTATACCTGAACAATAAACTAACAAAGTTCACCCATGCAGGGGTTCTAAAGGCCAATACGGAAACTAAATACTAATACTCATGCTCTCTAAACCCAATCCCAAGAAATCTACTGTGAACATTACCTGTTGAAAGGAAGTCAAGCGGGAGTAAGCTTTTGAGAGTTCAGTAAGGTCGCTCAAACGAAGAAATTATGAAATAATTCACAGATGCAGTTCAATGATAATTTTTCAAGAGTTTCAAAAGAATTTAGCTAGTTCGATCAGATGTCAGTATGATTTTCAAATATGATGCAAACAATCACATATATACCGACTAGTCCGTCAAGGTACTAGCTCACACCAATACACCGGCTAGTCCGTCAAGGTACTAGTCCACATCAGTATACCGGCTAGTCCATCAAGGTACTAGCCCACACCAATATACCTAATATACACAAACTCCCGCCAAACACACCAATGCATAATCTCAAGTCAATATACAAAAGGACAACAATTGAATAATGCAACATGTTATTCAATGCTCGATGGACAATAATTAATGAGCACCGATAAGAGTTTCAATAACTTTTTAAGGCTCAATAAAAGGTTTATAAGGCAAACAATGCGACTTTATCAAAATAACAGAATCCAAAAGAAATAGCGATAACAAATCAGAAGAACATAGTAAGCAATTATGAGAAGTTTGGTTCGGATGAAAATCCTTTACCTCAATCTAAGTTACGCACTACTATTCAACTTGTTCAAAATCATCGAGTTAACCTAAATTGACAATTGAATTGTCAGAATACAATTTAGTCTCATATACTATGAACTCAATGCTACTTACTTAAATGTTACTCGCTCCGACACTCTCAATCTAAACTTAAAACGAAACGGATCCCTGTGACGGCCAACTTAATCGATAACTCCTCACACCCCGTAAAGCATTAAGACATCTCAAACTTCATAATAAATACTTATAAAATACTTTTATAGCTTAAAACGACATAATAAGTATGAATATGAAATTTCTAGAATTTTGAATATTTTTTAATAAAAATAATCTTCTTAAATACTAGAAAAAGCCAAAAAATAACAATTAATTCTTCTAACTCAAATCAAAGTCCCATAATTTTCATGATATCTTTATAATATATAGAAAAAATACAAAAATCAAAATTAAAAATTTAAAAATCACCGAAACTATTTTTAAATCATTCATTTCATTAAATCAAATGCGATACATGTTAAGGTACTAAATCAACTTGGAAATTTATAAAACTTAATCTGAGTTGTCTTTTTACTATAAAAATATTGCTGTAATTTTCTTAGACATTTAATATTAATTGTAAATGCTCAAAACAAATTTTAGAATAGCTGCACTTGCGAGTATATTAAAAATACCAAACGATATTAGAAAAATATAAAATTTTCAGAAAAATTCTAATATTGTACTAAGAACCATCCTGTAAAGTTTCAGAAATTTTCAAATATCGTATAATACCTAACAGCCACGTGATACAACTGTACAAGCGCAGTCTACCACTCCACTGCATCACTGTGTACCCCTGTTCTTCTTCCTTCCACCTTCTGTCTAACCCACTACATTTCTGAGAACACACACACACACACAGAGGTTGTTCACTCCCATTTCTCATACATAATACACTACATTCACATACACTATACACACACACACACACACACATGCATATTTATTATACACACGAACATATTCACAGTACACAAACACCACTATAGATACCTATACTCCAAACACACAATTCCCTTGCACCTCTCACGCCGTCAGCCAATTATAAACTCAAGCTTGTTTAACTGTATCCAATCTTCATGAATTGGAGGGACGGTGCTAAAGTCCATAATTCAGCTATAGTCACCAACAACCTCCAGTTGCTCACCATAACATATGGTGTAGCTAATCACTTTCCATCAATTCACACACTTGTTATCCTTCTATATAATGTACATGTAATCATGGATGTACAATACACAACTCAATGCTATGTAGTCATTTGGGATGTACTATTATCCTTCCTAATATGGTATTACAGAACTCCATTAACGTGGGTACTTCACATGTCTCCACAAGTCTTAAAAGGGTTACTGTATAAAAGACGTCAACATGACTCACCAAACCTATTCATCTTGTATTCCTTTTTGAAAGGGAGCTGTTGGACTCGGAAAGTATATAACTTATCGCATCAATTCTAATATCAACTGTCACATGTACGTCTAGAGCAAGTAGTTATGTTAAACCACAAGTAAAATGGAGCACAACCTCCCGCCTAAGGGACCAAAGCCAATCATTGAAACAGAATTCTCTCCAAAATAGCTACTTCATCAACAATATAACAGGTGGTATTAGATTTACATGCCCAAAAATTGGACACTGAAAGCAGCTAAACACAAGTTGTTGGAAGAACTTCTGCTATTTAAAACCTACTTGAGTATTCTCTATTCTTATTATCCAGCTTCAACAATGTAGAATGCTAATGTATCAAAAGCCACGTGCACAACTACACAAACTAAATTCAAAAGTTAAGCCTAAATGAAGAGAATTAAACTTACCGGAAAGGAATTTGAGCGTTGAAAACTCCTTCGATCCTTTACCTTTTTGTTCTTTCTCTCAGTATCTCTCTCTCTCTCTCTCTCTCTCTCTCTCAAGGTGGGCTGATGAAACTTGAGCGGAACCTTGGACGGCTAGTGTAAGTAGGTTTATTTATATTACCTATAAAAGTATGAATCTTGTAAATCATTTTATTCTATTTCTGCTCTTCGTTAATCACTCTAATAACAATCCTACCTTTTCATAAATACTATTATTAATTACTAATTTTGTAATCGTTTCTGATTTTACGCGTTTAATGAACATTAGGTCATAAATTTAATCTAAACCTACATTTACACATTGGAAAAAAAATGTGTTGTTGCAAAAATATATTTATATACGCGCTCGCGTGTACTACCTATAAAATTATGAATGTTATAAATCATTTTTGGATGATTATGTCCTCCGTTAATTATGTCAACTATATTCTTACCCTTTTTTTTACTCCCTTTTAAATTTTGATGAAATTAAAATAACATTGGGTAATGAATTTATTCTATACATTGAAAAATAAAAAGTGTGATGAGAAAGGAAAAACAGAACAAATAATTTTTTTATTATTCTCTTTTTAATTTGGTTAAAATGAAATAGACATTATATATTGAACTGGTTAATGAGAATTGTATTTTTTTTCTTGCATTTTTGGGTTAGCAAATAATTAAGCAATTGAAAAACTGAAAAAAAAAAAACAAAATAAAGGAACTAAAATACGTGAAAAATTAATTAAGAAACAAAAAATTGTTGGAAAAACAAAAATAGAAAAAAAAATTAAAAACGGTTACATATGCATAAAAAAATTAGGCTTAAATATTGTACCAATTTGAACTGAAAATATGTTCAGTTATCGCAGTTGAAGACCAGGTGTTTTGCATTTCTTATTGATGAAATACAAAGCACCTGGTCTTAAAAATTACAAATCAATCATAAATCAATTTAACAGATTACAAAAATAAAGACGTAAATTCATTCTTTTGATTTCTCCATTTGCTTTTATTTTCAGCAGTACCACCAAACATTTATTCAATTCAGAAGGCTATGAATAATATTTTCAAACATTGAACTGGTTATAATTGCGAAAATCAAATATATATATTTCTTCTACAATAAATCACAAAAGAAATAAGCACATAATTGAATTACGTTATTTTGATCCCAAAAATGATAATAATATCACTTCAAATATTAATCTCGACTATATTCACGTGCAATGCATGTGCTCTATACTAGTATATATATAAAGCCCTAAGGAAAAAATCATGGAAAAGTCCCCTACACTTTCATTACTCGCTCAAATTTTTACTCAAAAGTTTTATTATTGCGAAAGGGTCCAAAATAAAATCTTTATGATAATATATGTGCTAGAAAAATTATTAACAGTTTGTTACGCTATCTCGTTTCATAAATCATCACTAAAAGTATAGAGGTGCTAAGAAAAAATAATTCGTAGCTAAAAAAATAAATGTCGATGCCAAGTATTTAAAAGATATCGTTGCTAAACAATTTAAGGGCTAATTACACCTATGTCCCTGAGGTTTGGGGGTAATTACACTCGAGGACACAAAGTTTCAAAATGTAACACTTATGTCCGTTGACAAACGGAACCCTAAAAATTCTAACGGTTTTAACAAAATGACTTTATTACCCCTGACTTTAAAATAAATTACCCACTTAATTTACTGATTATTCTTCCTCTCTCCACACCCAGCACCCACACACCCCCCCCCCGCGCCCCCACCCCCTCGCCCCCTGCCCCCAACCCCATTTCTATCACTTCTGCATGAACGAAACGGGGTCAAGGACAGCCCCCAATCGCCACACCCCTGCTGCGGGGGAGAAGAGAAGAGATGGAGGGGAAGAGCGATGGCGACGTCGCCGGTGGTGGATCTGCTTTGTTCGGCGAATAACAGAAGGGACTGCTGGAGGAGAAGGGGCTGCCAGGGTGAGGGAAGGGGCTGTCGGCGGGGAAGGGGACTGCCGGCAGGGAGTGAAGAGGTTGTCGGGGTGAGGGAAGGGGCTGTCGGCGGGGAAGGGGACTGCCGGCGGGGAGTGAAGAGGTTGCCGGGGTGAGGGAAGGGGCTGTCGGCGGGGAAGGGGACTGACGACGGGGAGGGAAGAGGCTGCCGGGGTGAGGGAAGGGGCTGTCGGCAGGGAGGGGAAAGGCTGTCGGGGTGAGGGAAGGGGACTGCCAGCGGGGAGGGAAGGGGCTGCCGGCAGGGAGGGAAGAGGCTGCCGGGGTGAGGGAAGGGGCTACCGGCGGGGAGGGAATGGGCTGCCGGGGGTGAGGGATTGAACCTAATTTGGAAATTAGGGTTTTGAGAAAACCCTAATTTGCAAATTAGGGTTTCAACGAAACCCTAATTTTGGGTTTTAAAACCCTAATCTTTAATTAAGGCTTGAATTCTTAATTTAAAAAGGGGTAGTATCGTCATTTTAAAAATATGTATTGATGACATCAGCAAAAAAATACACTTTTTGGACGGAACCCTAACAGATGGACACGGCTGATACATTTGAAACATGTTTGGTCACGGAATGTTACATTTTGAAACTTTGTGTCCTTGAGTGTAATTACCCCCAAACCTCAGGGACATAGGTGTAATTAGCCCAAAATTTAATTATTTTTCTTTCCCAAGTTTATCCATAAATTTTAATATCACTAGAAGACCTTAAACTAATCAGATTAAAAGTCGAAAATATGAATTCCGATAAAGAAAACACAAATTTGGGGTGTTGCAAATAGGGGCGGCAGTCAACAGTCTAAGTTAAGGTCCACATCGGGGTCTAATGTCACGGTCAATGTTATGTCCAATGTCACAGCCCAATTGTGTTTCTTTCTCTATAATTCAAGAGCTCTGGATTCTAGAGTGAGAAAGTGTTTTTATCAATAAGAGAATTCTGTCTAAAATGAGTTCCAAAGTCTACTATTTGTTCCCAACCTATTTTGGTCGCACCCAAAGGTCTACTGGGGGTCCTATTTTGCATGACAAGTCCGCACAAGCAATAGGCAATATTCAAGGCTTCCAACCTGTCAAAGGTTCACGCTCAAGTCATGTGCACTTCTCACTTTTTTCACGTGACTTCGTCACCAAGAAGCTCATCCTTGCGCGATTGCTCATCATGCTCCGCCATCGCACTTTGCCCGTCGGCGCACCTTGGCGC
The DNA here is from genome assembly GCA_033070095.1 of Escallonia herrerae. Classification (NCBI taxonomy): domain Eukaryota; kingdom Viridiplantae; phylum Streptophyta; class Magnoliopsida; order Escalloniales; family Escalloniaceae; genus Escallonia; species Escallonia herrerae. The sequence goes on along the minus strand of JAVXUP010000411.1, from coordinate 396,453 downwards.
TTATCGAAGGAAGTCGGCCTTGGCCTACCCCTTGGGGTCGGCCTCGGCCTCCCCTTTGGGGTCGGCCTCAGCCTCGGCCTCCCTCGGGGGGTCGGCCTCAGCCTCGGCCTCCCTCGGGGGTCGACCTTGGCCTTCCTTTGGGGTTGGCCTTGGCCTTCCCCCAAAGGGTTGGCCATGGCCTTCCCCCAAAGGGTTGGCCATGGCCTTCCCCCAAAGGGTTGGCCTTTGACTTTTATACTTAGCATCTTCACTACTCTACAAGGGCCCGAACGTCACTCCGCGACCCCCATCGCCCAGACATCAACCGCGACCCCCGTCGCCCAGAGGTCACTCTGTGACCCCCGTCGCCCGGAAGTCACTCCGGGACCCCGTTACACGAAGGTCACTCCGCGACCCTCGTCTCCCAGACGTCACTGCACGGCCCCCGTCGTCTGGCACTCCGCCGCGCCCATGCGCAGCGCCACTGATACAGTCGCGCCCCTGGCTCACTGTCACACTACAGTGCCTTTGGCACCATACCCACTCTGCTGCGCCCATGCGCCGCGCCACTAACACAGACGTGCCCCCGGTACCTTACTCACTCCGTCGTGCCCATGCACTGCTCCCCTGATACAGTCGCGCTCCCTGTCACACTACAGTACCCCCAGCACCTCACTCACTCCACCGCGCAACTAACACAGTCGTGCCCCCTAGCTCTCTGTCACACTACCATGCTCCTTGCATCGATCCATCCTTTCACCACACCATGTCCACCTTGCCTTGGTCATGGAACATACTTTGACCCACTCTCCAGATTGTGCAGCATCCTACGGGGATAGGCGACTCCTCCTGGACAGTATCTCTGCGAGGGAGCTCTTCAACTCCCCTTATGCCAGGTAGAAGGCTCCTCCAGGATGCTACCTAGGCTAGTTGGGTAGACGGCTCCTCCGGAATGCTACCTTGACGCGCTCTAAGTGCTCCGACACAAGGACTCACCGCTGGGATAGGCGACTCCTTCGGGACATTATCTCTGCCAGGGAGCTCTTCAACTCCCCTTCCGCCAGGTAGATGGCTCCTCTGGGATGCTACCTCGGCCCGTTGGGTAGACGGCTCCTCCAAGATGCTACCATGATGCGCTCCGAGTGCTCTGGCACAAGGACTCACTCGCGGGGATAGGCGACTCCTCCAGGACACTATCTCTGCCAGGGAGCTTTTCAACTCCCATCTACAAGGTAAACGGCTCCTCCGGGATGCTACCTTGGCCGGCAAGGTAGACGACTCCTTCGGGATGCTACCTAGGCCTACGGAATAGGCGATTTTTCCAGGACACTATTTCTGCCAGGGAGCTTTTCAACTCCCCTTCCGTCAGGTAGACGGCTCCTCCAGGATGCTACCTTGATGCGCTTCGAGTGCTTCAGCAGAAGGACTCAACTGCAGGATAGGCGACTCCTCTAGGACACTATCTCCGCTAGGGTGTTTTCGTGACTGGCCTACGTGCTCTGGCATTGGGGGCTCGTGTCGGCACCCCTAGGGACTATGACCCTCGGGTCACTCCGAGACGGGAGTAGGTCTTCAGAGGGCATTGTGCCTAGTCCACCTGGCAGCTGGGTGTCGGGTCTTCCCCACCGCTGCCAGGCCTGTGGGACTCTGCAAGGGCTTGGATTAGTGGCTAGATCAAGGGGTTCTCTGGCCACACCCCCATTGTGGGAGCCAGTCTTTCCAAATAGATAGAGCGACGATGTATGGGGCAGGCCGAATGAATATGCGATTTGACAGTCCGTGGAGTACCGGCAGCTGTGGACCTCTCGGTGACGTGTCACTCCTGGGGAGCACCACATGTCCCGTGATGACATCATCATCTCAACCTCTATAAATAGGGGTCTTGAGAATTCATTCAGGAATGAACTCTCACATTTTCACTTTCTCACTCTAGAATCCTAGAGAAAAATATACAGGACCCTGACTCTGGACCTAAGCATCGAACTGTGACTGTCATCGTGTATTCACCCTGCGACATCGCCCTCGCAGTACTGCCACCCTTAGGCTCTGTCTGGGAAGCCCTTGGTCTCTGCCTTTACTCCACCCTTACTGTGTCCCACATCAGTGCACTTGGCATCTAACTTGGACTGCATTCCTTGTGGCATCTCCACATCAACTGCGAACCCACTTTCCTTGGCATCATTTTGGCGACTCTGCTGGGGAGGTGAGTATCGCAGTGCAGTTCGTCCCTTGCTTGACACCCCAAAGCAACCATGCCTATGCAACGAAGAATTTAGAGGGCTACCAGCCAGGGCCTTATCCATACCGTGCAAGATGAGGATCACTTTTGTGAACAAGAAGGGACTAGTGCCATGCCTCTCCAAGACCAACCACTAACTACCACACCTGACGTGCAAGTTGCAGTCAATGCGGCCATCCACCAGTTCACTCCCACTATAGCCAACCTGCGAGACTCCCACACCACACTCATGGCTATCATCTTAAGGCCTGAGGACTCCCCACCCTGTGTTCCCTGTTCACCCCGTGTCATCCCAACCTACTACTCAGATTCAGCCTTCAGGGCTTGGGCTAGTTTTAGACACTGCTCAGGTCCCACTATCGCGACCACCACTGCCTTGGTTCGCCGGGCACTTGACAGTTGGACTCGCGGCACCTCAGCCCCCGGCACCACCCCTTACCCTTGCTCAAAGCACTTTGGAGACTCACGAATCAATTGAGATGGAGCCTAACCCAAACGTAACCAACCAAAACCTAAACACAAGCCATTCCCCCGGCTTGCTCCAGTCGACCCTTCTTGATGACCGGCCTCCTACCGCTGACACTATTCATATGCAAACCCTACCCCAACAAGTTGCTCCTCACCACCAACCCCTCTCTACCATTGTCATCCCTTCAATGCCTGAGGTTGCACCGTCTGGGGGCTCTGGTGCCCAGATCATCCCGACAAGGCACAAACCCCCACATGCGTTGTACGTCACCAAGCATGAGTTTGATGCCCTCCTTTGCCGTCTCAAGCAGTCATCCTTACCATACTCCCCTTTTAAGCTGTCAGGCCATGCTCCCTACTCTGGCAACCTTGCTACTAAGCCCTACCATATCAAGTACAAGCAACCATCCTTTACCTTGTTCAACGGCAAAGAGGGCAATGCTCGCGAGCACATCACCCTTTTTTCTGGCTCCCTAGAGCACTCAGGGAGGATGACACCTTGAAGCTTCGGGAATTTCACAAGTCCCTGACTGGCCTTGCTTACTCTTGGTATCATCAGATTCCTGACGGTACTATCCACTCCTGGTCTGACATGGTCTAGCTTTTTCTCGACAAGTTTCACTATGAAACGGAATGTGTGACCATCGTTGATATTGTTGGAATCTGCCAGAACCCCGGGGAGGACCTCAACACCTATGTCACGCGATTTCATCACAAGTGCTTGGATTGTACTGACTTCAGTAAGGATGAAACCCTCGTACCCATTGGCATCAAGAACATGAAAGACACCTATAGGGTCTACCTTGAAAACCTCCAGCTTCGGTCCTGGGACATCTCAAAGAAGCTTCGCGATGCACATATGACTCGGTCGGTCTATCAAAGACCCCAAAACCCCAACCTCATATTGCCTTGGTCGCGACGACCGAAGCAGCTAGTAACGACGACAACAACTACAAACGTTAGTCCCAAAGAAGAGATGAACGCCCTGACAAGAGAAGGCAGCCGATGCCTACCTCTGAATACCTGTGTGATTTGAAGACTCTCAGAGCTCTCTTCGAGACATGGATCAACGACAATGCCATAACCCTGTCCAATGCCAACGCTGAACCTACACCGAAAGTTTTAGCCCATCCCAACTACTGCTCCTATCATTGGAAGGTCGGTCACGGCCTCAAGTGGTGTAGGGGCCTCAAGTTTGTCTTCGCCGACAAAATTGCATCTGGCGAGCTCAAACTCTATGCCCGGGACATTTGAACCAACAGCCCAAGCCCTAGCCTGCCTAGTGCATTTTTTCATTTTGCAAGCTTCCATGTACTCAACTCCCATGTACAAAGGCATGTTGCCTATCTTTTGTTATCAATGAAGTTGCATTTTCCAGACTTAGAAAATTTTCAAGCTATAAGGCTCTTGCATTGGCCCACTGACACCACTCTTAATACCATCACCCACTCCCTTGGGGGCTTCACCCCTTCCCAACCCCTTCCACCTCACATTACAGTGACTTGGTACGTGGTGCGCGAGGTGGCTCGAGCCACGCTACTACGGTCGCATCATTACCCCTCATCCTTTTTTTTGACACTTAGAAAAATTTTCATTTTTTTCGCAACCGATCATCGATGATCACCCTCAGTGGTCTCCCTCGCCATCCTTAACTCAGCCCAACACTTAGAAAAATTTTCATTTTTTTCACAACCGGTCATCGATGATCACCCTCAGCGGTCTCCCTCGGCACCCTTGTCCGAGCTCAACACTTAGAATTTGTTTTTCACCCCTATACCCTATGCTCCTTCCAACACTCGGGAAATCTTCTCAACACTTAAAAAAACTTATCACCCCCTTCGCACTCCTCCCCCTCACCCTGCCTGCTCGTGGTCGGGCACTACCCTTTCACCCTCGTTTTACACTTAGAAAAAAATTTCACATAATTTTTATCTCCCCTCCCACCAACCCCCCCACTCTCCCTCTAACATTTTCCTCTCTTCACTCCCACCATCCCACTCATCTCTTTCTCTTCATGTAATTGTGAAAATTTTCTTGGGGGCTCCCTCTTTAGGGTTGCCCAAAAAAATTAAAATAAAATTAGATTCAAATTCAAAATCCAAATTCAATTCACATCTGGGCAGAACCCTACCCGCGCGCCCCGACCCGCTCCGCCCTGACCCGCCTCCCCTCTTTCTCTCTGCCTATGCCCAAATTCCCAACCCACCCGAACCTGACCCACCCGAACTGACCCGTGTCCCCCCAAAACCCTAACCCTAATTCCCTTCACCTCTTTCTCTTCTCCCTTATGCACAGCCCAGCCTTGGAGCCGCCGCCTCTTCGGCATCGGCCTTCTGCCGCGTCACTCCTCGGCAGACAGCCTTCTCCTCTAGCCGGCAACGACCCCCCTCCCTCAGCCTCGCTCCCACCTTCCTCTCCCCTGCCCCCACCTCCTTTCACCTTCTCCCCCATGGCACTCCGCAGCCGCCGTAACTCCTCTATTCTTTCCCCTTCCTCTCACCCCTCCATCTTCCCCCTCCCTTTCTCCCTCTATTCTCCCCTGTAAGCCAGCAGCCACCCCTCGGCCTCGCGCTGCCGAACGACTTCCCTTCCTCCTTCTCTTTCCCCTTCCCACTCCCTCTCTTCCCTGCCTGTCGGCCTCGACCTCGTGGCCTTGGTTGGCCGACCTTGGCATTTTATCCCCATACTCTCTCCCCTTTACTCCATGGCCCACTCCATGCCAACCTTCGACCTTCCCACATTCATCCAACGACCACACACCAAGGCCAACACTTAATTTTTTTTGTTTTGCAACATTGACCGCATGGCATTGCCCTCGCCCAGGTGCCCGTCGTGGACTGCCCTAGCATCACGATGCCCGACCGCGCCCTTATAGCGCCCCTCATGATGATGTTCCCCCACATCAATGTACTTGGTAGGTGGTGTGCGAGGCAGGTGGTGTGCGAGGTAGCTCGAACCACTTACCCTGTCGCCGACCCCTGTCGTCTGCACCTGGGCACCGTCTCCGTGGCCTCTGTCGCCAGCGCCGGGGCGCCGATTCCGTGACCCCCGTCACCTGCGCCCCTACGCCCTATCATCATGCCCTTGTGTCAACTCCTATCCATACTCAGGCTTCAGTAGGTGGTGCACGAGGTGGCTCGAGCCACCTACTCTTCACCTTCATCATGTAGTGACAACGTCAACAACTCTCGAACCAACAAACATAAAAAATTCTTCTAAGTGTGAACTTGCGAATATGCGTGTGGCGCTTGCTCGGGTTGCCCCTCTGCGCACACCACATGCAAAGGGCTTATGTTCCTAACCTATTCTGGTAGCACCCAAAGGCCCACTGGGGGTCTCATTTTGCATGACACGTCCACACAAGCAACATGCAATATTCAACGCTTCCAACTGGACAAAGGTGCACGCTCAAGTCATGTGCACTTTTCACTTTTTTCACGTGACTTCATCACTAAGAAGCTCATCCTTGCATGACTGCTCATCATGCTCCGATCGTCGCACTTTGCCCGTCGGCACACCTTGGCACTTACCGAAGGAAGTCGGCCTTGGCCTCCCCCTTGGTGGGCCTGGCCTCGGCTTCCCCCTTGGGGTCGGCCTCGGCCTTCCTCTAAGGTTGGCCTTGGCCTCCCCCAATGGTTGGCCTTGGCCTTCCCCCAAAAGGGTTGGCCTCTGGCCTTCCATACTTAGCATCTTCACTACTCTTCAAGGGCCCGGACGTCATTTTGCGACCCCCGTCGCCCAGAGGTCACTCCGCCGTGCCCATGCGTTGCGCCACTGAAACAGTCACGTCCCCTGGATCCCTATCACACTACAATGCCCTTGGCACCATACGCACTCTGCCACGCCATGCGCCGCACCACAAACATAGACTTGCCCCCCTCCCCCGCACCTTACTCACTCTGTCGTGCCCATGCGCCGCTCCACTGATACAGTCGCGCCCCCTAGTGCTCCCTATCACACTACAGTGCCCCCGGTACCTCACTCACTCTGCCGCGCCCATACGCCACACCACTAACATAGTCGTGCCCCCTATATCTTTGTCACACTACCATGCTCCTTGCATCGGTCCATCCTTTCACCACACCATGCGCACCTTGCCTTGGTCGTGGGACATGCTTCGACCCACTCTCAGGAGTGTGCAGCATTCTGCGGGGATAGGCGAGTCCTGCGGGACACTATCTCTGCCAGGGAGCTCTTCAACTCCCCTTCCGCCAGGTAGAAGGCTCCTCCAGGATGCTACCTCGGCTAGTCGGGTAGACGGTTCCTCCGGGATGTTACCTTGATGCGCTCCGAGTGCTCTACCACAAGGACTCACCACGGGGATAAGGGACTCCTCCGAGACACTATCTCCGCCAGGGAGATCTTCAACTCCCCTTCTGCCAGATAGACGTCTCCTCCAGGATGCTACCTCAGCCAATCGGGCAGACGGTTCCTCTGGGATGCTACCTGATGCACTCCGAGTGCTCCGACACAAGGACTCACCCGCGGGGATAGGCGACTCCTTCGGGACACTTTCTCTGCCAAGGAGCTTTTCAACTCTCCTTCTGCCAAGTAGACGGCTCTTCCGGGATGCTACCTCGGCCTACAGAATAGGCGACTCCTCCGGAATACTATCTCCGCTAGGGAGCTTTTTAACTCCCCTTTCGCCAGGTAGACGGCTCCTCTGGGATGCTACCTGGCCCATCGGGATGACTGCTCTGCCGGGATGCTACCTTGACGCTCTCTGAGTGCTCCGGCACAAGGACTCACCCGTGGGATAGGTTACTCCTCTAGGACACTATCTCAGCCAGGGTGTCTTCGTGACTGGCCTACGTGCTCAGGCACTGGGGGCTCACATCGACACCTTTAGGGACTATGACCCCCGTGTCACTCTGAGACGAGAGCAGGTCTTCAGAGGGCTTTACACCTAATCCACCTGGCAACTGGGCGTCAAGTCTTCCCCACTACTGCCAGTCTTGTGGGACTCTGCAAGGGCTTGGATTGGTGGCTAGATCAAGGGGTTTTTTGGCCACACCACCGTTGTGGGAGCCAGTCTTTCTAGACAGACAGAGTGACACTGTGTGGGGCAGGCCAGGTGAATATGCAATTCGACAGTTCGTGGAGTACCGACAGCTGTGGACCCTCGGTGACTTGTCACTCTCGAGGAGCGCCGCATGTTAGGTGATGACTTCATCGTCTCAACCTTTATAAATAGGGGTCTTAAGAATTCATTCAGGACAGAACTCTCACATTTTCACTTTCTCACTCTAGAATCCTAGAAAGAGAAACATACAGGACCCTGACTCTAGACCTAAACATCGGACTGTGACTGTCATCATGTATTCACCTTGCGTCATCGCCCTCACAGCACTGCCACCCTTAGGCTCTGTCTGGGAAGCCCTTGGTCTCTGCCCTTGCTCAACCCTTGTTGTGTCCCACATCAGCGTACTTGGCATCTGACTCAGACTGCATTCATTATGGCACCTCCACGTCGACTGCGAACCCACTTTCCTTAGCATTACTATTTATAGGCAAAAGTATGCTTGTATCATCAATTGCCACATGTCATCCCTTGAAGTGACATGTCACCAGGAGTCCAAAAACACCGGTGCTCCATTGGACTGCTGGTTCCCATATTCGTGCTGCTTGCCCTACACAACGTCACTTTGCCTATTTGAGAAGATTGAGCACACAGTGTCGGCATGATCAGAGTAACCCCTTTACCTTAGCCACCAGTCCAAGCCTACTAAATCCCACAGGGGTACATTAATAGATGCAAAGAGAACCTGACCGCAATGAAGAGAGTCCCTGTGCCCAACTGCCAGGCTAACTAGGCGCGACGCCCTTCGAAGATCTATTCCCGTCTTAAAGTGAGTGGACATGGTCGCAGCTTAGACGTTTCTAGTGTCATGCAAGTCACCCCATACGGCGATAGCTTCTGTGGTAGCGAGTCTATCCTGTTGCAAAGGTCCTCATGCCGGAGCACTATGAGTAGAGCCCCTCAGAATGCTGCACACTCTGGAGAGTGGGCCGAAGCATGTTCCATGTCCATGGCAGGGGCGCGTGGTGTGGTGAATGAGTGTGGTGTCCGGAGGCCTGTAACATGATTGTGGCACACGGGCGTGGTGCCAACGGTACGAGACATGATTATGGCTCATGGACGTGGTGCCAATGACACGAGACATGATTGTGGGGCATGGGCGCGGTGCCAACGACACGAGACATAGTTGTAACGCATGGCTGCGGTGACCTCTGTCGTGAGATAATACATGATGTTGTGGCGCATGGGTGCCGTGCCAACAGCATGAGACATGGTTATGACGTATGGGCACAGGGCCAACGACATGAGACATGGTTGTGGTTCATGGGCGTGGTGACCTCTATCGCGAGATATGGTTGTGGCATATCGGCGCTACAAATTCTGTCGTGAGATAATACATGGTGTTGTGGCGCATGGGTGCTGTGCCAATGGCACGAGACATGGTTGTGGCGCATGTGCATGGCGACCTCTGTCGCGTGATAATACATGGTGTTGTGGCACATGGCATGGAAGCTACGCATGGTCGAGGGCAACGACCGTCGCAGAGCTGGAGTGCGAGCCGCGGACGATGTCGGGCGTTACAGAGATGGTGCACGGCCATGGGGAACGTGTGAGCATTGTGGGCACTATGGTCGTCGAACGAGTGCAAAAGAAAGGTGGCTGCCGACCCCCCAAGAAGAAGGTGGCCGACCTGTAACGTCCCCGAAAATCCAGAGCTCCGCCGCCCTGAACTCCTGGGTCGTTAACCTACCGGATCACATCACACCTGTCAGACCTGTTCACTAATGCATATTTCAAATCATCTAATTCAACATCAACTCAATTTCTTCCAAATACTAGATTCCAAACTGCTTAGCTTAAACCATTATAGCTTAGGTTCTTCGTAATTCAAATTTCCTAAGAAGAAATTTACAGTACTGACCCACGCAGGGGTCTCCCTACACAGTAGTGGTGGGCTCACCGCAACCTCACGCAGACTCTAACCCATTCCTGACTGCTACAGCTTATCATCACCTACAGAAGGGAATTAAACGGAGAGTGAGCTTTTGAGAGCTCAGTAAGGTCGTACAAGGACTATAAAAGAGATTATAATACGACTTTGAAAAATCCAACCGACGATGATTTTCAAGACACTTCGAACGATCAAAATTCATTAAGTACCCAAACTGAACAAAGTTCATCAAAAATAGATACCAAAATAAATATTAACAATCAGAACAGATCCATAACGATCAATAAAAGATCCTTTTCAAGTCCGCATTTCCAAGTACCACAAAAATTTCCCTTGCTCCAGGGATTTTAATCCGAGCAGAAATCAAATCAGATAATACGATAAAGGCTTGTCAGGGATTTCAACCCAAGTACAAATCCTTCTAGCTAAGTACAATGAATGTTTGTCAAGGGCTTTCAACCCAAGTACAAATCATTCTAGCTAAAGAAAATCAAAAATCAAATGTTGATCCTGGGCGATTGCAATGCCATTATGCAAGCTCATATAGTGTACTCATGCATGATGTACTAGAATAATTACTAGTCCACTGGGTACTAGCCTGCGTTTCATGCAGGATTCAACCAGCCTTATACCGCCTCCTCAACACAGAAATTAACAATATCAATGAGTGTTAGCATAAGCTCATATCCTCGAAATCAATTCGGTTTCTCATAACAATAATCATACTGATATAAGTCAGCATTCGGGATTTTCATAAGAAATCAGATTTTCAGAATAAAAATCACGGATAAACAACAAAAACGACTGCGAATAATTATCGAATATAATCACAACAATTTAGAAGAATGGATATAGACAATTATCAAATTTTCTCAACCAGCAATAACATGCGAGCATCACAAGATTTCCAAATAACCGATTCAGGTTCAACATTAGGGTTTTCTGGGCAAGAACATGCTGATATCAATACATAACTCAGAGTTCGGCATTAGCCATAAATATATCAAAGGAGTACTTACGAGTACGAGTAATCAAATAAGGGTTCGGACAAAAGTCTTTACCCAAAGTTCAGACAAAAGTCCTTACCCAAGATTCGGCTAGAATCCCTTACTTGGATCCGCAGCTAAATTATCCTAACCGGAAATCTTTAGCTTTAACCTAAACGAAATAATCGAACCATTAGAATACAGCCTACAGAACAAAAGTATAACTTAATATGAACTCACACATGCTCCCAAAATGAACCTCCCTTCACCGGGTATGTAAACTTACCGAAACACCCCTAAGATGTAAAATTATCGAAATGCCCCTCTCGGACTTAAATCACCCAAACGGTCTACCCGTAAGTAGAATCATTGAAATAAACTTCCCCTATGTAAATTTATGCAAAAATACCTTTCTTAGGTGAAATTACCAAAATACTCCTTTAGGGTGGCAAATTACCAAAATACCCCCGTTACACTTTAATTCTCAAAACGACTTTTTCATAAGCAAAGTCACTAAAATAATCTTACTGTATGTAAATTTACTTCAAAATACCCCTTATAGGTAAAATTACCAAAATACCCCTTCGGGGTGGTAAATTACCAAAACACCCCTGGGGGTTTCTGGCACCGGAAAAATCTCAAAAATATCTTAAACCACTATTTTAAACATCCTGATGTTATTTCTGGCCTAAAAAGTATTTTAGAAATTTTTCGCCCAAAAATTCCGAACCAGTGTCCGGATCGAGCGCTAAAAGGCCAGTTTCGCAAAAAATACCTATTGGCCTTGGAATGGCCCAAAATTTTAGATACTGAATCATATCTGTAAAATAGGGCTTCCATAAAAATTTCAGATTAAAATAACTTCGTTCACTAGGTTAATTAATTCGATAAAGTTATTTAATCGATACCCCAATTTAACTCCCTTTTGCGGATCCCAAAAATTCCCAAAACATTCCAGAGCGTAGGTCTCGTAAAAATAATGGGGGTTACAGTTTGGTGTTTTGTCCAATTTGGGCCCTAACTATTTATGAAAATTCGTGGGAAAAACTGCCTAACTAATTTCATATATTTAGTGACAATAACAAGTACTATTCAAATCACACACCTACTATTTCACCTTATTCACACCTACTTCTCTTCTCCCACCTTCAGCCGAAGCACATGGCTGCTTCAACTCAACATACACCCATTGATTTGTCCTCAATACACTAGAAGACACCTACGTGGACTACTTAACATCCACTAACATAATTCAAATACAATTACACCTCCTTACACCAACCCATACACACGAATTATCACAATGACACACACCCGCACACCAAGAACACACACAACTCTTCCTCGGGCACACTCAAGCTACTCATAATCTCACCCAATTCAATTCTTACATAACAGTAATCCATCCAAACACAATATCACATCAAAATCATCCACCATCCACCTCCTGCGCATGAAGAACACACACTCACACATGTGGTATACCCATATGCTCACTCACAGTGTTAAACACACACTCACACAGGGCTAAGATTATATCTAAATTGATATATAGGTAAATTATAAACTAATTAGGAATCACCTTGAGAAGATTTGCCCGAAACCCCTCTCTATTCCTTCTTTCTCTGTGTCTTCTTCTTCTTTTTTTTTTTCTTCTCTATTTTCTTCCAGCGTGCACTGTTCACGCCTTTTCTTTCCTTTTAATTTGGCTTCTTATCAAATAAAAAAAATCAGATTAGTCACCAAAACCAGGTGGCCCTTGTACATAATCTGGTTCCTGAAAATTTGACACCAAGACATCAAATTTCCAAATTTACAAAATAATCTCTCAATTTTTTTCAAAATTACGAAAATGCCCCCCGAAATTTCAAAAAATACATTTTTACCCCAAAATTCTTTTAAGTTCCTATGCACTACTAATACTCGAGCATTATTTAAATTTAACGTCGTTTATTTTTCAGAGCCCAGATCGTATTTTTAACCGCCTCCCGAAGTTCGGGATATTACACGACCCCCTTAAGGGAGGTGGCCGACCACCCTCCTTTAAAGGAGGTGGCTGACCCCCTCTTAAGGGAGGTGGCCGACCCCCTCAAGGGGGGAGGGGGCACCAATTCCCTCATTCCACGTTTGTTTAAGTCTTGGTGGTGCCAAAGCTGTTACGCTGGCGATAACGAAAATAAATTTAGTCATGAATTGTTGCGAATCAATGAAAAATGCACAGGACTTAAGCAAGCGCATTTTGACCTGTTGAAAGCGTTGAAAAATTGATCATTAACTATGTAACGTGTCGCGCAAAATGGGATCCCTGGTGGGCCCTTGGGTGCGACCAAAGTAGGTTGGGAACACAATGTATGCAAACCATCCGACGTTCAAGAGTGACTTTAATACATGTGTCAAGAAATTGTTGACGGTCAACGTGTTTGAGGAAATGTGGGCCAAGTTAATGGATGACTACTCGTTGTACAATCATGAATGGTTAAAAGCATTGTATGAGATCAAGACACAATAGGTCGGGGCTTACACCAAAAAAAATTTTGCAGTCCGAATGACTACGACCTCGAGAAGCGAAGTTATGAATGCCTTCTCTTCTCGGGTACAAAGGTAATTTCTCAGGTATAAAGGAGTTTGTACTTGAGATGCAGAAAGTCTTTGGCAAGCAATTTTTTCTTGAAAGAGAAGCTGGCGCTGCTACTGTTTACATAGAAAGAATCATAGTAGTTTTTTTTTTAACTTTGGAAGCTCATGCGGCTAAAGTCTATACCGAGAAAATTTTTAGACAGTTTCAAGAGAAACTACAAAAGTCAAATCAATATAGCATGAAAAAGTTGCATGAGCAATGTACCAAGGATCTCAAAGTTTATGCTTTGACAAATGTGACAAATTTTGCCAATCTGTGCTCTTCTTCGGTTCCAAAGAACATAAGGCATTTCACCGTATCGGTTTGTCTAGATACCGAATTTGCTAATTGCAACTGTTAACGGTTTGAACATAAATGTATACTTTGTCGACACGCATTAAAGTTTTTTAGCGCGAAGAATGCCCGTGAAATTCTGAAAGAGTATATCTTAGATCAGTAAACAAAGCAATCCAATAGAATCCATGGTCACATACCCCACGTGTGACATGTTACAATTAATATTGAGCAATCTAAGACATTGCGATATAATCACCTCTGTAACATCATGAATGGTTTATCTTTCTATGTTGCGTTAGCAATGGATGGGTACAAGTATCTAGTTGAAGCAGCCATAAGGGATAAGGTTGATCTTGCACTGTTTAGGGTGGCAATACCAGACACTGAAGACACTTCACCTACTCAAATGACTCCAGCGGCGAGAATCACTTGAGTTTCGGTCATTGTTTCATAGCCAATGGTTGATAGAGGCAATCTGCAAGGTGACGATGAAGATATTTTTTATTTGATTCTTTCTCAAACAAAAGGGCGAAAGCGAGTAATACATATGAAGAGTCCGATTGAAGATGCAATGGGTTAGAAACGACTCCAGAATTATGCATTTTGTAATCAAATGACTGATCATTACAAGAGAAATCACTATAAAGTGTTGGGTATCGAACCTGACGGTCTGCACGAGGAGGATGATGATGAAGAAGAGTGTTAGGGTTAATGTGTACTTTGAACTTTAATTGTTAACCTTTACTGCATAATTTGAGATTTGGTGTGTTTGAACTTTAATGTTAACCTTTACTACGTAAGTGTGCCCGAGGAAAGGCGACTATGAAAAAAATAAAAATAAAATTATTTTAAAATTCCACTAAAATACATAAAAATGGGCGAATTAGTGTGCCCAAAAAGTAAAAAGTCTGAAAAAACAAAAAAAAAATCATTTTTCATCGAAAAGCAACAAAACCGGCCCTAATTGTGCCCGAGAGGGACGACACTGAAAAAATAAAAAATATATTTTCAAATTTTACTGAAATACACAAAAAGGGGCTAATTAGTGTGCCTAAAGTTTAAAAAGTCTGAAAAAAATTAATTTCCACTGAATGCTATGAAACCTGCCTCAAAGTGTACCCGATGAAGGGCGACACTGAAAAAAAAAACATATTTTTAAAGTCCACTGAAATACACAAAAAGGGCTAATTAGTGTGCCAAAAGTGTAAAATGTCAGAAAAAAGAGTCTAGTGAGAGATAAAGAGGGAAAAAAAGAAAGAAAAAAAGGAGAGAGCAACCGCTTCTGTCTCTAGCGGTTGGAGATGTTGGGAAGCGTCCTTGACTGCTACAAAGACCATGTTAGGGAAGCCTCTCAGTATCTCTAACCGCTAAAGACAGTAGCGGTTAGGGGTACTGAGAATAGCTCTTAACCGCTACTCTTAGTGGTTATCACATACCAGACCCCCTACCCCCCCCCCCCCCCCAAGAAAAAAAAACTCTTTCTCTCCTTCTCACTTTATGCCAAAACAAACCTGCACATTTTCCCTCCAACAATTACAAGTCTTAATGATTACATCTCACAATTCTAACAACAATCGTCAAAATAGAAGTGAAGTAAGGAATTCCAACAATTCTCAAGATAATTAAATGATTTGCAATATAATCAAACAATTTAATGTGGAAAAAGACTTTCATATACACTTCGTAGTGCCAATTATTACATCAACAAAAATAACGAAGACGCCTAGCAACACCTTTTTTGAGCTCCCAAGCCATTATATATTTAAATGTCAGTGTATCTTCCGAAACCAAGTCGTAGTTTCGAGATCCTCCGCACGAGCTAAGTAGTCCATGTACTTGAGTACACTAACACTACAGTCTGACTATGATACTGCTTTGGCCGGTCTTGTATAGCTTCGACCGTCTAAAGATCCATCGTAGGATTACTTGTGATGGCTTCTCCCAAATGGTGGCGTATCGCTAGTGGAATGATAGTAGTCTGCAAAAAGCATAACAAACATCAACAACGATTTAAATACGATATAATGCAAAATTTACACTGAATTCTAAACTAACCATTGCATTGATGTACTTTTTGTACATCTCCTTCAGCTGCTGACCAGGACCGTCCTCCCTCAGGCTATCATAGATGTGGACCGATTTCGTCATAAGATACACGACTAATAAAAAAAGTGGCTCGCATGTATATGAGGTATCATGATCATGTTCGCCTCCGACGCATGATATTGATTGTCCGACCGCAGGATGCCCTGAAAGTTTGGTGAGGGTATTCATGCACCCTTGTTCTTCCCTCTCTTCTTCCTCTATTCAATCAAACTATTCATGTTGTCTAACAAAAGAAACATGAAATGAGAGCGACACATGTTGAGCCATGTAGGCATCCATGACAAAATTCGTAAGAGCCACGTTCTAATCCTAATATCCTTGTGACCTATGTAATACAAATCGGCCACGTTCATAATAGGGCAGTCTGTTGTTGCCCTCGACTCAGGCGAGAAGTAATGCTCGTCAGTCTAATCTTCCTTGGTTAGCCTCAATGCCTTCATCGGTTTTCCTTTGTCGGACCGGATTAGTGGGCGCTCGTGAGAAGTTACTTAGGTTACCTGACTCTGGGGCTGAGAATCGTACGCGTCAACCAGCAAGCCACCAGACGGCACTCCCTGGTAACCCTGGTACACATTACTGAAGTTGCGAACTTCAGTACTGTACCTCTCAATTGACTTCTTAATATTGTCAGGGGCATGCACGACAAACCAATCAAACTCCACCAGCTGCTTGAACACCTCACCGCCCATGTCACATAAAGAAAATGAATAAAAAATATGAATAATCAACCAGACTGCAAGTATCATCGACAAAAATATAAATAAAAATTATAGTCAAAGGAAGCGACTTATAATGTTCAATGCCCAGAACTGGTCGATAATCGCATGTGGCTCGTATGTTATCCTCTTACCCTGGGAAGGGCGATATACCTTCGTGCGCATCACCCAAGAAACCATTCTAGGTACTCCTTGATACTAGTACTAGGGTTCTTCATGTACAAGGCTATCTTACGTATCTTGCCACGTATTCCACTGTTGTACCTCGTCGCGTAACATATTCAAGGCATCAGGTTGGTCGAAGTTCAGCCCTCTGCCTTCCTATATGGCCATATGTATACAATAGGTTTTGGTATCCCTTGTAGACATCCAGCTTGCCTCATTGCGCTATCGGGCATTTGGAACTCACTTGTCAAAATGAATAAGCAGCATCAGAACCAACTTGCCAGCACATACGACACAGGTTGTTGTCAACTCCACTGATCCAACCATTGCATTACTTTGGAATAGGGCTGTCACTTGACCTATGACGCCTCTAATATTTCTAGCTCCCCCAATAGAACTTCAGATGGTGATGGGGGTCTACCCTTCTCTTCCTACTCGGCGTATGTGGGAAGCCATGATCCTAGGCCAGTAACTTATGCCACGTCTCTTTAGAATAATCTCGTGATCGTGGACGACCTGTGGGTAGCCTTTCATAAGACAAAATATGCGCAGTCAAACATTGTATGAAATTAGTAAGTAATTAAGAACATATTGACACGTCAACCAAAAATATAAATACTCATACCTGTAATAAAGTGCTCGATATAGGTATACAAGTACAGCTGAATCCCATAAATATGATTGAACCTCCTCAAGGTCATCCAAGAACACCATATACGTCGGATGCACTGTGTTCTTCGAATACGTCGAAAATAATACAGTATCAATAATGCACAACTAGAACGCCTTCATATACGTCTCCAAATCATGAGGAGTGTATTCATTAGGTAGCACGCGATACTGCCGTCTTAGCCACTTAAGCTTGATTCTAATGTAATGGCTTCCAACGGAGTTTCTAGAAAAATTGCCTAGCAAGTTGAGCTACCGTTGCAGACGGCCTACTCGAAGTAATAGGTCTGCCATAATATGAGAGTCCAAGTATAAAGCCGACGTTTTCTAATGTAACAGTCATTTCATCAAGCCGAAAGTGAAATGTGTTCGTCTTACTCCTGTATTGCTCAACTAGAGTGGATATAAAGCACTCGTCATGCCGAGACCAATAAGGGAGGACAATGAACAAAAAAATGACTATTTAATATATGTTGTTGCTTCTTATTTAGTATCCATTCTTGAAGGTGACTTGTATTTTGAATTGTTTCTAAAACACCCCTTTCAATACCTTCAAATACATCCCTCGCGACGTGGTCATCATTATCGTAAAGGATTGATAGATCATAAGGTCCGGGGTTAAACTCTATATCTGTAAGAAGAAAATATAATTATAAACCAACTTAGCTTGCATACTATTTATACCTCATATATAAAACAAGAACACATAATTTAAAATCAACACCCAAAATTATATCCCAAATTTAAAACAAGAACACATAATTTAAAATCAACATCCCAAAATTACATCCTAAATCTAAAACAAGAATACATAATTTAAAATTAACACCCAAAATTACATTGCAAATTTTAAATCATAAAGCACCCAAATTTGAATACCTAAACAATAATAATTCCTAGGAATAATACAAAATCCATAATTTCAAACCCTAATTTTGAAGCATAGAAAAGCCCTAAGTTGAAGCCCTAAAAAGACCCCAAAATTTTAATACCCTAAAAAAGCTCTAATTTAAAGCAGTAAAAAAGCTCCGATTTTAAAACCCTAAAAAGGCCCTAATTTCAAATCTCAAGAAAATCCTAATTTCAAAAGTTAAAAGCCATTAATTCAGTCTATAATTTCAATCCATACAAAGAGTTGTAATTTCGAGCTTATAAAGGCCTAATCATCTTCTCCTAATATCAAAATCTAAAAAAAAAATTCCTAATTTTGATCCCTAAAAAAACCCTAGTTTCAATTTATAGTAAGAACACAATTTAAAACCTAAAATAAAACCTAAAGAAGCTATAATTCATGAAATCAACTTGGATCTATGGAAACAAAAAAATTCGAAATAGTTACTTGTTTCAAAGTGAATCTATTCAAGAAATTTTCTCCACCAATCTACTATCTTTTATCTACCGTTCTTCTAGCTACTCTTCACCGATCTTCTAGTGTAGGACTTGATCTTGTGTTATGGTAAAAATGGTAGAAATTATGAAGGAATGAATAGGGGAGGATGAATAAGATAAATATAGTGAAAGGAAGAGAGAGAGAGAGTGGCGGTTAACCACCACAAAGAGGCGCGATCAATCCAATTTACCCTGTTTAGGGACTCGCGACGAACATTTTGGGTCATGATGCCAACCGCTGGTCTTAGTGGCGGTTACCACTTTTCCAACAAAATAAAATAAAATTTGAGCCATCCCACGAATACGTGGATGGCCAGATGGGTGGTGGAGAAATTACTATTTTTGCATCGGTAGATAGGGATCGGCTCCCTATACATGTGCGTATGTGTGCGCGCGTGCGCGTGGGTTTTCCATGTTTCTCATCCACTACCTTAGTTAGAAGTGGGCTGTATTTCGTTCTTGGTTCTTGTAACTTACTACTGGTGAAGCCAGCATAAACTCTTTGAGGGGGCGTGGGTGGGAGGGTGAGTGGTGGGGGGTCATGCACTAGGTGCTAGTAACGGAGGGCCTTATTGCCTATTTAACGGTAGCTAAAATACTATAAGTGCCTGAGTTGACAATATTTAGAATCCAGCAAAAACCTTAATATTATTCTGCTCAAAATTAATGATTTGTAATTGTAAAACACACTAAATTTGCAAGATTGAAAAACAACTGACATGCTTGTTCACATTTAGGCACGTGAGGAGCAGTTTGACGCACCTGATCATGAGCATATAAGCATAATTTGCAATAATCTTAGTGGAAACAAAGTAGTGACAACTCTATGCAATTTAATATATAATAAGCGAAGCGAGGTTGACGTTATTTTTGGGTGAAACCACGAAACCAACAAATGACTGTATTATTATTATTAATTAAAATGACAACATTGGTAAAGCTTGTTTGTAATTCTGATAGTTGAAAAGGACTTAAAGCTATAGACAAAGTATGTCAGTGTATTTAAAGATATGCAAATACTCCCTCTATTCCTTAATATTCGATCACTTCTATTTTGCACGAATATTAATGGTTTATGTTATATATTGTGTATTTTTTTCATTTTACCCTTTAGAGAGAGGGGAAGAGATTGGGTCAGGAGAGAGAAAATTGGTTGATAGAGTGTTCAATGTGGAGAGAGAAATATAATAAAAAAGTATAAAGCAGTGGGTCAGAAAAGAGAAAATGAGTTGGTAGAGAGTTAAATGAAAAGAAAGAAATAGAATAAAAAAAGTATAAAAATGGTAAATATGTAAAAATACCTACAAATCTTTCTTATTTTGGAGGTGATCAATTTTTGTAAGACGACCCAAAAAGAAAATATGATCAAATTTTAAGGGACGGAGAGAGTATTATTTTAGATGTGATTCCTATATTTAAGTTTATTAATTTTGTAGGAATTATATGAAGGCTATATTAAGAAGCATTATATAATCAGAAAACTAATTCTAAAACTCTAAATATACTAATTTTTTAGGATTTGCACTACAAGAAAAAAAGGTTTTAGCAATGGAGAAATCCGTTGCTAAAAGCCCAAAATCCATCGCTAAAAGTTTTAGTGACGGATACACCGTCGCTAAAAGTCCCTCGTATAAAAGCCCGTTACTAAAAGTTTGGCGACGAAATTTTCAAATCCGTCGTCTAATATTGTACTTTTTACGATGGATTTATTTATTAATTAGCGACGGAATATCCGTCGCTAATTATATTTTACGTATTTTAATTTATTTTCTGTTTTGTGAATTTAGCGACGGAATAAATGTTTTAGCGACGGCATGTTGCGTCGCTAAATAAGTGTTTTGGCGATGAAATATTCCGTCGCTAAAAAGTTGATAGAAGAAACACTTTTTGCGACAGAATTAACCCGTCGCTAAAAGTCAATTTTTTTTAATTTTTCTATTACCCAGACCTGTAAAAAAAATTTCAATTCTCAACAATTCACAATAAAAATACACAAACAAATATACAATCAATTAAAAAAATATTTATTATAAAAAATAGTCATGATGTACAAGCCAGGCAGGGGAAGAAGGGGGGACAAGCTGGGACCGGGCACAAGAAGGGGCTCATCAGGGGTTGCCGAGTCTCGGATCTGGATCCTGCTGATCCTGGGCAGGCTCGACATGTCCAGCAGCGGTACCCTACTAATCCTGCTCCCTGATCATCCTCAACACCAGCGTAGCAATGCCCTGGATCTCCTCGTTGCCCAACGGATGCCAAGGAGCCGGTGTTTGTGGAGGTCTGTGGGGGGTGAGGACGCTCCTATCACGGCACGAGCAGTAGTGCTAGGCAAGCCACGTATGCGGCCTTTCATCCGATTAACGACCTCTGGCGTATCTAGCCATCGCTTCAACGTCCTAGTACTCGTACCCATACTAGTGGACGCTGATGGCTGTCCGGACTCCCTAAGCTGTTCATACGAGGCCTGCAAAAACAGTGATTTAGATATATGTTAGGGATAGAAAGAAAAAATTTAACAACTTAATTAAACACATCGACTTACATCGATCCGCCGGGCAATATCCGAAACATAGTCGCCGGCCCGGCAACCCTCGTCATTGTCCTTCTTCCGCACGTGCGTCTGATTATACGTCAGAGCTACAACCTCATCCTCCTCCAGATCTGGGTTCTGGACCTCATTCATGTGTCAGACGATGTCGTGTGGCACTGACCTCCCCGTGTGTGTCGAATCTTTGTTCTGTTTGTTCTCGGCCCCGCTCTTACTCTTGGCGTCCCAGCCTGAATCCGCAGCCCACAGATCTATCATCTCCTCCCATACAATCGAAGATATCCAATGTGGGGGATATGTCTTCATCTCCGTCATCGGGGCACCATCGAGCAGCATCTTCTTCGCCCAGTCCCTTGCGTCGTGAAGTCATCAGCGGTAATTCTTGGCGATGTAAGAAAAGAAGGCCTGCCGCCCCAGTGCCTGCTGATCAGCCGAGTCAAACGTGAACCCCTCCTGCAAGGCATTCAATAACACAAATTAATTTAGAAAACAAACTCTAATTAAACAAATACTATCACAGGAAAAAATACTTCAACGTACCAGCCACTCCTACCATAGGGACTCCTTCGTAACGGCATTCCAGTCCTTCCAGTATAGGCATGGCTCGGTGAATCTGCCCTTCACAAGAACGCCGATCTTCGCCCTCGTTTGATTCTCCAGGATCCTGCAAAAGAAGTAAATAAATAAATTAATACAGTTCAAATATAAATTAACATCCCAAATGTACAAAAAAAAGGCATGATGTGATTTTTTTTTATTTATAGGCCCTCCTGGGTGAGCGTACTCTCTGTTTACGCTGGGGGTCAATGCGTACCCCGCGTGTCGGGCCACGGCCTCATCGAGATCTTATCAAACACAGACATTAATACAGTTCAAATATACTTCAAATATAAATTAGCAAAACTATACAAAATACCGTTATCAACTATACCTGATGTAGAACCCACGGAAGAAGGAGAATCAACGCGCGTGTGGGAATTGGGATGAATCTGCGTCGGGCTGGGGCGACGGCTGGGGCTGGGGCGGGAGTGATGGCGAAGTCGACGGCTAAGGTTGGGGCGACGACTGGGGCAACGGCTGGGGCTGGAGCTGGGTCCCATCTACTGTACGCGATCACTCTTTGCCTCGTCATCAGTGAATAATGACGAGGTGGGACCCACCGGGAAGGAAGCAGCTTGGCGTCCAGCCCGGCCACGAATAAGATACGAGCTATTCCTCCCCTAATTATAGCTAATTAGGGTTGATTAGGACTAATTAGGATTATTTAGTCCTAATTAGGGTTTAATTGTGCCGAGTAGTGCTGATTAGTCCTAATTATGCTTAATTAGGTTATGTTAGGGCTAATTATTGTTAATGAGGAGTTGTTTCGGATAATTATAGTTAATTAAGGTTGATTAGGACTAATTAGGTTTATTTAGTCATAATTAGGGTTTAATTGTGCAGAATAGTGCTGATTAGTCATAATTAGGGCTAATTGGGCTTAATTAGGTTATGTTAGGGCTAATTATTGTTAATGAGGAGTTGTTTCAGATAATTATAGCTAATTAGGGTTGATTATAACTAATTAGGATTTAATTGTGCCGAGCAGTTTTGATTAGTTCTAATTAGGGCTAATTAGACTTAATTGGGTTATGTTAGGGCTAATTATGACTAATTAGGCTAACTATAATCAATATGCACGTAATTGGGTTCATTTGGGCTAATTTGGGGTATTACAACTTATTTGATTTTCATTGGTTTCTTAGGATTAATTAAAACTAAGTAGGATCGTTAGAACTAATTAAGGTTAATTGATTTATTAAAATATTGTTAATCAGGACTAATTAGGGCTAATTATAACCAATGCTGGAACCACGATGAGATTTCAGGGAGTGCATGCTAAAAATGTCGTGTTAACCTAATTAACCTAAATTGAATGCACAGTCAACAATCTCAATTCCGACACCTCATATAGGGTGTCAATATGGTGTCCGATACGTGTCTGACACCTCCGGACACGTGTCCGACACCTCCGGACACGTGTCCGACACCTACCAACACGTGTCCGACACATACCAACACGTGTCCGACACCTCCGGACACGTGTCCGACACCCACCGATACGCACCTCCGAACACATCGGCATATGTTGATTAATTTTTTAAATGTCAGACACCGTCTATCAAACGTGGTATCCATGTCTATGCTAAGTAACATGTATCTTAATCCAATTGGTTCCCATCCTCCGTCAACAATCTCAATTCTCTATTCTCAAATGCTCAATGCAATAAAAATTAATAAAAATCACACATTCAATCCAATTGGGTCCCATCCTCCGTCAACAATCTCAAATGCTCAATGCACGATTAACAATCTATAATCATCAATTAACAACCTAAAATCATCAATTATTAATCTCAATTACTTCAAATGCACAGCTAATAACCTAAAATCATCAATTAACAACCTAAAATCATCGATCAATAATCATAATTCTCAAATGCACAATGAACAACCTAAAATTATCAAACAAATGATCAATGTTCAAATGGGAAAAAATTGTTCAAATTGTACATATCCGATGCGCTTGAATTATTTCAATTTAGGATTCGATTGTATTAGGGCATTTAATTTAGGGTTCAATTAGTTCAATTTAGGGTTCGGTTCGATTAGGGCATTCAATTTAGGGTTCAATTAGGGGGTTCTATTGATTCTATTTAGGGTTCATTTGATTTAGGGCATTCAATTTAGGGTTCAACTAGTTCAATTTAGGGTTCGGTTAGATTAGGGCATTCAATTTAGGGTTCAATTAGTTTAATTTATGGTTCGATTCGATTAGGGCATTCAATTTAGGTTTAATTAGGGTTCAATTACTTCAATTTAGGGTTCAACTAAGGGGTTCTACTGATTCAATTTAGGGTTCGGTTGATTTGGGGCATTCAATTAAGGGATTCAATTATTTCAATTTAGGGTTCGGTTGGATCAGTACATTCAATTTAGGATTTAATTAGTTTATTTTAGGGTTCGATTCGATTAGGACATTCAATTTAAGATTTAATTATGGTTCAATTACTTCAATTGGATGGTTCAATTAGTTCAGATTTATGGTACGATTGAATTGGGGCATTTAATTCAATTATTTCAATTATCAGGTTCAATTTATTCAAAAATTCAGATTTATCCAAATGGCACATAATCAACAAAATTCAGAATTCATTTATGGCCAATTCATTATCAACAAATTCAGATTCAAAATAAGCAGACAAGACAAATTAACATGTTTTCAGATTACATTGATTCAGAAGATTCGAATGTTTTATTTTTTTGAAATTCTTGATAATCAACTTTTGATTATGGGCTTGATAATGGGCTTCGTGGACAACATATTTCGGGTAGTGGAGGATAGGCTCGCGGTGGGGGAAGCGGCGGCGGGGTGGTCGTGGGTCGGCTTCGTGGCTCGGTGACATGGCGGTGGTGAAGCAGTTGGAGGCGCGGCGTCGGGTGGGGGACGGGGATGTCACCGGAGGTAGGTCGCCGTCGAGAGGGGTCGCCGGAGGTGAGAAAGGCGATGGGTGGGTGAGAGAAGAATTTCAAAGAGAGAAACGGGGAGAGAGAAATAAACCAAATCTGGTTATAAATCGGATCTTTAGCGACGGAATAACACCGTCGCTAAAAATCCGTAGGTGAAGGTCTTATTATAAAGACTTTTACCGACGGAAGTTTTAGCGACGATTTTATTCCGTAGCTTAAATAATTTAAAAAATCCTAAAAAAATATTAATTTTTTAAAAAGAATTTAGCGATAGGTAATTCCGTCGCTAAAAGTCCGTCGTTTAAAGTCTGTCTGCAAATACTTTTACCGACGGTATCTTCTGTCGGTAATAGTATTAAACGACGGACTTTTAACAACGGGATATTCCGTCGCTTAAAAACCTTTTTAGCGACGAAATACCTTTCGTCGCTAAAAATCCATCGCAAAATACATATTTTCTTGTAGTGTTGGATTTTGACTTTCATGTTCTTAAATCTAAGTCTCTCATACGAAGACAAAAAATCATGTATCTAGAATATAAAAGTACCGTATGAGATTTAAAAGAAAAAAATTAAGTTACGATTAGTTTAAGTTTATTATAATTCAATAAATGTATATGTATTTACACATAACATAATCATTGCAAAAAATTATCTTTATATTACATAAAGTCAATAATCAAATTGTTGGACAATTTATTGTCTTGATAAGACCACACGATCAATATGGTGACTCTATAAGCATATATAAGACTTTAAAAAGAAATCACATATGTAATAGAAAAAGGGTGCAATTAAATCAATTAATTCTTAATTACTATATTTGTCAATATTTAGAACCTTTAAGATGCAAAAATGTGGTATGTAATCGCATTATGTTTATAATGTTAACTAAAATAATAAATATTATAAGTGTCTTTGAAAGTCTCAAATATTATCTTCGATGGAGTCCTTATTTCTTGATAAGTTGATTTTCATATCGATAACCTTTATATATTTAAAAAATTAATTCTAAATATTCAAAAATTCTAACTAATTAATGAACTAACTTATTAGAAAGACTTAAGTTTTATTATTGTATCCTTAAAATGACTCTCTAATATGAATATAATATATATATATATATATATATATATATATATATATATATATATATATATATATATATATATATATATATATATATATATATATATCTAAAAACTAAAAATAACGCATTAGATTTAGAAAAGAAAAAAGAATGATATGTTACAATTGAGATTAAAACAATAAAAATAACATAACAATTGATTTACATATATTTTATGTTAGTATATACTTACCGTAATAGTTGTAAAGATGTATCAATATAATATATAGCTTTTAGAATCCTTTTGGTAAAATAGAAGAAGTTGGTGGTATTTTTTGGGTGGGAACACATGGCAAACAAATAACCGTATAATTGTTGTTAATTAAAGTTGCAACGATCATAAAGCTTTTTCGTGAATCTGATAGTTAAAAATGATTTAAGATTATATACTAAACATGTTTGTATAACTATAGGTACACAAATGTTATTTTAGATGTGATCCTTATTTCTAACTTTATTTAATTTTGTAGGAACTCTATGAGGGCTATATTGGGAAGCCTTACATAATTTAAAAACTAATTTAAAAAATCTAAATATACTAATTTATTATGGATTTAATTTTTACTATTGTGACATTAAAACTAACTCTCTCATACAAAAATAAAAAATCATGTATATAGAAAACAAATATAACATATGCGATAGAAGGAAAAAAATATGTTACAGTCAATTTAAGTTTATTTTCATTGCAAACATAAATGTATATTTACGCATAACATAATCATTGCAAAAATTATTGTTCCCAACTTACTTTGGTCACACTCAAGGGCCCGCTAAGGGTTCTATTTTGTGCGACACGTTACATATTCAACGGTCAATTTTTCAACGCTTCTGAGCTGGTCAAACGACCATGCTCAAGTCATGTGCATTTTTTGCCCCTTGGGGTCAGTCACCTTCCCCTTAAGAGGATCGTCCACCTTCTCCCTTAGGGGGTCGACGTGCCTCCCACCTCCCATTCAACGCATGCTCTCCCTTGACCTTGCGCATTCTGCGACGCCCGTCACCTGCGATGTGTGCTGTCTCTGAACCCCGTCGCCCTTACGATGACTCTGCGGCACTCGTCGCTCATGAATCGACTTCGCAATGCCTGTCGCCCGCCCCTACGCCTACTTCGCAACTCCTGTTACCCGCACCGAGTGTCGTCTCCAACACTCTGCCGCGCCCATCGCCGCTCCACTGATACAGTTGGGCCCCCTAGCTCCCTGTCACACTATAGTGCCCCCGCTACTTATATAGTTGGGCTCCTTGGCTCCCTGTCACACTCCGTTGTGCCCATGTGCCGTGTTGCTTATACAGTTGTGCCCCCGGCTCTTTGTCACACTACCATGCTCCTTGCATTTGTCCATCCTATCACCGTACCGTGCGCGCCTTGCTTTGGTCGTGGAATATGCTTCGACCCACTCTTTGGAGTGTGCAGCATCCTGCGGGGATAGGCGACTCTACTGGGACACTATTTCTGTCAAGGAGCTTTTCAACTCCCCTTCTGCCAGGTAGACGGCTCCCCGAGTGCTCCGGCACAAGGACTCACCTGTAGGGATAGGCGAATCCTCTGAGACACAATCTCGGCTAGGGAGCTTTTTAACTCCCCTTCTGCCAGGTAAACGGCTCATCCGGGATGTTACCTCGGCCCGCCAGGTAGACGGCTCCTTCGGGATGCTACCTCGGCGTGTTCCGAGTGCTCTAGCACAAGGACTCACCCGTGCGGATAAACAACTCCTCCGGGACACTATCTCCGCTAGGGAGCTCTAAGTGCTCCAGCATGAGGACTCTCCTTCTGCCAAGTAGACGGCTCCTCCAGGATACTATCTTGACCCGTCGGGGTAGACGGCTCTTCCGGAATGCTACTTTGACGCGCTCTGAGTGCTTCGGCACAAGGACTCACCCCGTAGGGATATGCTCGCTCTTTACACTACAAGAAAATGTGGCTATAGCAGCAATCAAAAACCGTTGCCATAGATTGAAAAGCCAATGTCAAATGTTTTCCCTATGGCCACCGGCCGCTACTGTAAGCCTCGCTGCCGTAGACATACAACAGCGGTTATTGGCCTTTACCGCAGCAGTCAATCGCTGCTATATTATTTTCAAAATTGGCGCTTAAAAGGCCTTGTATAGTAGTGGTTCTTCTATGGCAGCTGTATATAGGTATCCCCCTAAATTATTATTTTTTTGAAATTATGGAAGCAAATTTGCACCGCTGTTATAGCTTTTTTAATATAATTATTTATTTTTTATTTACGCATTGCAAAACTTATGGCAACGCACGTTTGACCACTGCTAAAGAGATGCAACTTTTTTTAAAATAATTATTGAATACATATCAACTCAATTAAAGACCTATAACTAAATCATCCAACCTGTTGACAAAATAACGTACTTATTTGACTTTATTAACAAGTCATAAAAATCATCAAGTTGCTGCAAGAGCCTTGCCATATAATAAATCATTAAATTACTGTACAATTTATGTTAACTAGAATCAATTTCACTATAAACACTTTCTAGGAGGGCAAAAGGCCTACATATATAGTTTTTCAAAAGATGAAAAGCAGTGCAATTTGCAACATCAATCACTCCCATATCTGTCGCTTCCATTACTTGATCTATTTGCATTTGCCTCCCTATTAGCTTGGGACATAATTAAGCAATCATTAGTCTGCGATTCAGTTGACTCCAATGAAGTTTGTTAAACTTCCTTAAGTTAATATAAATGAAAACACCAAGTTTCTCAAAGTGAATGAGCATAATAGAGAATGTGAACAATATTTGAGACTCTTATACAATGGATCCTGGAAAGACTAACGAGGAACTGATTAGATCTGATGAGGAATTGATTAATTAACACAATCACGCAGAGATCATGCATCAAGCATAATAATAACAGAGTCACGCAGAGATCATGCATCAATCAGAATGGTATATGTTATGGAATTCGGTTTTGGTTGGTCCATGCTGCAGCTCTTCATAAAGTTAAAATGCCTCACTTAACATTTGCAAAGAGCAGTAGCTACAAATCATTGTTTTCCAGGTCATAGTATCAGGCTTTGGTCCATCCTCACACATACCTGCCTAAACAGTTCCAATGCATTTTTCACGTGTCCTTCCTTGAAAAACATGCTAATTAAAACATTGTATATAGCAATATTAGGGTATACTCCCTTCCTAAGCATTATCTTAAAAATCAACAACCCAGCAGTTAGATTACTCTTTTTGCAAAACCCATTAATTAGGGTGCAACATGTTAGAACATCAGGAGCAAACCCTTTCTTTGAAGAAATTGAGGAGAAAAACTACTGCTATGTGATATGAATCATAAATCCATTAGTCTCTTACAGTTAAACCTTCCCAATCTGAGTCCAAAAGAAAATGATATCCTAGTTTATCTTCATCTTAGTTGCCTGTAAAATTCAAAGAGCGTGGTAGAGATGCTAAAGATCGATTGCACAACTAACTATATTGCTAGCTAGCTAATCTTAAAGATGTTAGTGGCGTCTATCTAGCTAGCTACAGCTAGTAGCATCCGAGTTGAAGTTCCAAATCCAAATCATCTTGCTTTGCATCTCTAAGCAGACCAGTGCAAGAATCCATTTCACAGAAATAATCCTTACTTTTCTTCCAAACCCTCCTACACTTACTTCAGGTATGCAGTAACTTGCTCGGGACAATGGGAAACTACCCTCATAGTTGGCTGTTCAGATTCCCGATTATAAGGCAAGCAGTAAAAGTTCTATGCTAAGGCCGATTTTTCTACTTCAATTCCAGAGTACAGGCTACTCAATGAGATGAGACTTGCATAACCTTGTAATTGCCATTACAATTATAGCTATTGATTCTTTTCTTCTACCTTGAAACCCTCAAATTCTTTTAACACCAAGAAAGTTAGACACTCCCATCTCTTCCTTATTTCCTCATCTCTGCAGTGATCTGAACTCTTGTTTAGAGAATGAGAAGGAGAATCCCAGTTTCAATGTAAAGATGGGTGAGCCAACGTTACAAGTCACATCATTAGCCTTTACTAGTATCAACTAATCTTGAAGAGAAAATATCCAATTTTTTCTTCTTAACTCTTTCACGAAAAATTGCTGTTCGAATTCACATATGCAATCACTATGTTGTGTGTACGTACCTGACTAGAACCAGTAGCAGGGTCTATAAAACTGTTCCCTGTAAGTCGTTCAAGAGCCTCTTCCATCCTAGCCATTCGTGCCTTCATTTCATTCATTCCGGCCAGCTCTTCCTTAAGAGAACAAATTTGTTCTTACAGTTTCACTTTGTTCGAAGAACCTCACGTGTTCGAAATATTGGCCATGGTCCCCATTGCCCTCACCCTACCATGCCGGTCCTTACCTATAACCTTGGAAAGAATATCATTTGGACCGCTATCATCCTCGGGCAATGAGGCCTCTTGTTGGAGTCTTTTGACATCATCCTAAAAGAAAAACAAAAAAAGTCATTATCAATGGAAGATTGAGATCGGAAGATAAATATAGGAGTGCAACAAATGAAAAGTGAATGAAGCAACTTAACAGCCTTATTATGTGCCTGCGGGAGGACATCTCCTTTGAGTTTCCTTGATTTACGACTCACAATCCACATTGTTGCTCTACGCTGTCTAACATTATGAGTCTCGAACTTCAAAACCACAATAAAATATGACTACATTATAAGATTTAGTCCCAAAAAGCAATATAGTAATGTATAATAAGGCAGTAAAAGTGCGTACATATTCTTCCTCCTTCCGTGAACTAGATGTTCGGCCTAGGGTATGTGGAATTGCATTGATGCTCGTCGCGTTTTTGCTGTTTGACTTTGCCTCATCCTGCAATTTAAAGCACATTAATTAGTAGATATCAAATAAAAACATGAATTATGAAAATAAATCTAAATTCAGTGAATACTATAACTTCTTCACGCTGTCAATAGCTCGCCAAGGTTTGCCGTTGCAACCAATCTGGCCTTTTTTCAGCTGCAACAAGTGCATTTGAAGCTGGTACATCATCTGACTTGAAGAATTTCTTTTTTAGAGAGCATTTTCAATCTTTCCAACGGGTGTTAAGAGTACATATTATAGCAGTTTTAGCAAGAGGATAATCCATTGTGAATATCTTTTGTAACCACAGGTAGAATAGCATAAAAAATTTCTCGCGTAGCAAAGGATAAATTTAGGAAATGCATAACTTAATAATACCTCGATCTCCTTCCAAGCCTTTTCTTTGTCCTCCTCTGGAACATCAACTCACTTGGTCTAATTAATTGGTAATAGCTTGCTCGAACGTGCCACACAACCAATAGAAGTACCAAGCTCATGAAATGCACCAGTATTAGCATGACCCCATTTGTCATACCCTACATATTTTTGTGTCTCGCTCGCCCATATTTCAGCCCCTCTAGTGGGGCCTCGCTTTTTTGATGAACTAGAACCTGCAAGAAAAGAACATGTCTCAAGAAATCAGATTGACCAGTAGTGTAACACCAGACATGTTGCATGATATACACATATTCACCACGGGAAAGTCCTTAAGTGTGGTCATAGAGACATGTTGCTCGGCATACAAATTTGACAATCACAAAAATTATGAAATGAACGCACACCTACTCAAATACCTTGCACAGGCACATATTAGACTGAAGTTAATAAGCAAATAAACATCGATGTGCCTACTAATGCACCATAGAGACCTTGCCACATAAAAAGTTATAGTGAAGCAAGAAATGCACCTCTTAATTGACTTTTCATAGTAGCAGATCAAGTTTTTAGTTAGATATGATATACAAGAGAGAGGATTTATTTTAGATACTAGAAAGTAAGATCGCATGCTGCAAAGACCAAGGCACTCATCTATCTAAAGGGGTTTGAGATCTAACCGCTAAAAGTAATAATAAAATCCAGTAAAATCCTTTCGAATTTCATAAGTTTCATTCTACATGCAGTAAAATTATCACAAAAATGCTAGAGTATCACTGCTTAAGATACAAAACTGTGCTCCTCTTGTATTTGTAATTACAAAACAATATCAGAATTTTCATGGCATGAAACAAAATTGCTTAAAACGTCATAAGAGAGAGAGGTTTAGTCATGTAAGGCAAAGCAGCAACATAACAACAACACTAAAGTCTGTAGAGAGCCTTCTTCGTGAGAAGTCTCGAACCAATGCCTTTAACTGACTTAGAGAGGGAAGGAAGTCTCGAACCAAAGCCTTTAACTCACTTAGGTGACGTGGCTGCTTGTAAGGCGCATGATTAAAATGAATGGTGGGGATGGTACTATAGCATCCCTGCTGTAACCATGGTTACAATAGAGAATTTGTGTCCCCTTAAGGGCAACCTTCCTTCCATCCTTGAGACCTAACCTTGAGCTTCCCGAACCAAGAATTTACTAAGGACTAAGGCCCAATTGTTCACTGGTGGGGGTTGGTTGGGTTTACTGGAAACATCCCCATGTGTGCTTTCATTTTCTAGCTACTATGCGAAAAGAGACTAAGGACTATAGACATATAGAAGAGGTGCCATGTTCTCCCTGATGATGCATTTTTTGCCACCAACAGCAGGAAAACTTTGAGCATTAACTTTACTCTTGTCAGTTTGCTAAGGAGATTGGAGTATACTACTACCTTAGCAGTGAATACTTAATTCTGCTGGCAGTTGGGATCAATTACCTGACTACGCAATAGCAAAATCTAAAGGTCCTCTTTCATCTTGAAACTACAGAATCATATGCTACTAAAGTATACATTGAGATCATGTTAAGTACACAATAACTGTTCCTTGCCACACTCCCTCTTAGGCTCTTATCTTTTGCTGTTCACTTTAAACAACTGGCACTTGCGTGGTCGAGATGGGTAAAAGTAAAAACTTGAGTTTACTTGCACAACTCGATATGCAATTGGTTAGTATGAACTGTGACATAGGAAGAACCTCATGTTCTGACCTAAGCACTTACAAAATGTGATTTCTACGAAAGAGGTAAATCATGTAACAAGATTTTGATCTTCCATACAAGATACTTAACGTTTCAACTGAAATGCATTGTTTTAGTGCATATATATTGTGATTTTATTTGAGAAAATGTTGATGCATATAGCTAGAAAGGTGTTGTACAAGCATTGATACGTTTGAAACAAGTAATTGACCATGTAAAGCTAGCATTTTCTTCTAAAACCACCACACTAAGTTGTGAACTCTTATTTGAGAAACTTTCTGTACTTAAGTATACATTGCAACTTCAATGCCAAGAGCTCCATTGCTAGCTGGGCAAAGACCAATGGAGCTCTAATCAAGTATCATATTGCCAATAAAGTTCACATTAGGAAAGTACTACCAATGCAAGAACAATCAAAGTTTGCTAATTGAAGTTTAAGCATCCCGCTTTGCTAATAAAACTGGGATGTTTGGTATGCTTCGCTTAAAACCATAGCCAATCTATCTGTTATGAGTGCTTGTGGCTTTACAAGTGTTATGTTTTCTTGTCCATATTATCTTTCTTGTATAAAGAAAGCCAAAGCAGAAACGCAAACAACAATAAGAGAAAGGTAAATCCAAAGATATCATGAGACAATAAACTTATGGCGTAACATGAGAAACCTCCAATATGACAACAACGACTGATGTGCAAAATTGTAAGAAACTAAATGTAAACACAAATCTGCTTGGTGTCACAACCTTCCTAAGGTAGAATTGAAATGTTGTCTCTTGTACTAATCTGCAAGGTGTTTTCTTATCCTGATTAATGCTTTCTTATCTTGATAAATGCTTTGTTCAAGTCTCGTAGTGCATTGAATTCAATGGTCTTTTTTCTAAGCTTTCAAACCCTTGAAGTATATAGATAACTTCGTTGATTATGCTCAAATAGGTCTCGTGTTTGGCAATACCTTAGGACTGGGAGGGTTTTGGCTCTAAACTAGTATAACTTGAAGCCTAATGGATATTCACTGTTTGTTTCTTTTTATATTGCCTATTAGATACTCTCTTAAAGCTTACTCATTCAATCTAAGGCTAAACTCGTAAGGTACTCTAAGTGACAAGATTGCTATGTGGGAGGGTGTATGTGCTGATGTGTGAGTGCCAAAGCTTCGATCTCAAAAAATACATCACTACGGAAGCGACTCTTGAATGGTCATATTCATATCATTTAAACACATCTTTGTAAGCTCGTATTGCAGTTGTTGAAATTTAAATATTAAGTGTATATAAGTATATGTTTTTCCCCTTTAATGAAAATAACTAGAATTAGGTATGGACACACGAGCTAAGGATTGGGTTCAAGCCATCACGCCTCTTATTTTTTTGATGGAATCCGGACCATTTCTTGAAAGTCACAGCTGGCTTATTGCTAAATGTGATGCAAAATGTGACATAACAACAAACCTATATGTTGTGAGTAACCACAAAAAAGGAATAAATGGAAACAGTAGAATTGTAGAAATGCTGACACATCTATAGGAAAGCCAAAAGGAAAAGAAAAAGAATCACGACCAAGTTCTAAGCAGCAATGTCATCTTATTAAAAAAGCTTCTTCTTTCTTTCCTTCTTTCTGTTAATCTATTTGGAACACAGATATTAGGCATCCTAAGGAAGGGATCAAGAGGGTTCTCCTTTAGGGGAGGGAACAACTTATCAGCATGTTCATGCCACACATATATCACCAGCAACTGAGCCAAAAAATAAAAGGAGAAGTATGCAATTGCTTAATGGCGTGATCTGAATATAACAATTTATTCACTTGCTTTTATACAAAAATTCCCTCAAACCAGTAACTCATTGGCACAAATAATGTGAGTTCGAAAAAGAATACATTATAAGTTTCATAAAATAATCCATTGTATATCATATCTCTATGTTGCGTTAGTATTGATTCCCCCTAAAAGAACATGAAAAATAGATTTATAACCTTTGCAGTAACAAATTCCAAAAAAAGCAAAGAGATAAAAAGAACCAAGGTCAGGTGATACAACTGTCTTAGTAACTCAGAAGTATTCGAAAATTTTTTACTTTTACCATCAGCATCACCAATTGGATGCCTATAGCATAAATAGTACCCAGGTTCGCATTTGATTTACAAGCCTACGCAAGCTAGGCCACTATAATTGCCTAAATATTGTATCATACCAACACCGGATAATTACTCCATAGACTCAATATGAAAAGACTGACTATAGTGAGGTCAAAATAACGAAATCATCATGATCAAGTAAAATCAACTCAAAGAAATCAAAATATAATCAGATGACACGTTTCCTTTGCTTAAGAAAATAAAATAATTAATCAGAGTTGAGATCATCTTCAAATGCGAACAACAAATGGAAAATATGATGCTAAGTAACAAACAAATGGAATGCCAAAGGCAATTACGTAGTCGCTTGTTTCCAAGACCAACTACTCTGTATTATAAATTTTGTAACCAATCAAGAAAGGCATAACTCCTCATCTCTAATCACATATGAACTCTCTGCAACTTGTTTCTTACTGAGTACAATAGAAGCATAACTCAACTTATTAAAACCTAACACAATATTTGATCAAATTGACAATTTTTTCTCCAAATACTTTAAATGAAGAGGATCATACAAGTGCAAAGTTGTAACAAACTAGAGATAAAGTATAACAAAACTTACCTCCGAAGCACAAATCAACAGAGATGATAAAGAGATATTGCTAGCATTCCATACTGCAATCAATTGATAAACGTCAGAGAAAGATTATACAATTAAAAAACTGAAAAATTGAATTAGAGAAACCCTTATTTTTGGAAGACCCAAGCACTTGAAAATCAGAGGGAGAGAACCAGAGCCGCCGTAATTTTCTGAGTGCATTTGGGTGTGTGTGCGTATGTGTGTAATGGTGAGTGCGCCCGGTGTTTCTGTGTGTGTATGCATCCGGTGTTTCTGTGTGTGCGCATTTGGTGCTTCTGTGTGTCTGTGTCTGTTGTGTTTGTGTGTGTTTTTCAGAGATAGGGAGATCGAGACATAGAACCAAAAGAGGGAGATCGAGAGCTGAGTTTGGAAGTAACCTGATAGCATTTGCGCGTCTGATTGTGTTTACGTCTGATGTAACTGAGTGTTTGTGTGATATAGATCCAGAGAGAAGGAGAACAAAACCAGAGAGTTGAGAGTCGAGTTTGGGGAGGTTACTGATTACATGAATTCGTGGGAATATGGTATACAAATCGATTGAAAAAAAAGAGGGTTCGTCTACAGCAGCGGTTTGTTCGCTGGATAAAATTTGGTTAACTGCTTGTATTGGGTTTCATCTGGCGCTGAGATTTTGCAGGTTTTTGGAACGTAAAATTTCCAGCCGAGCGCAGTTTTTTCATGAGCTATGGCAGCGGTACACAGTGGCCTCTGCTGTTATTCTTTATGCTTGCTATAAAGCGCTGCTATGTATGGTATATGCCAACGGTTTTTTTGACCGTTGCTATAGAGCGCTGCTATAGGGCATTTTTTTTATATTGTTAAGATACTATCTCTGCCAGGAGCTCTAAGTGCTCCAGCACAAAGACTCCCCTTCTGCCAGGTAGACGGCTCCTCCGGGATGCTACCTCGGCCCGCAGGATAGGCGACTCTTCCAGGACACTATCTCCACCAGGGTGTCTGCCTGACTGGCCTATGCGCTCGAGCACTGGGGGCTTCATCAGCACCCCTAAGGACTATGACTCCAGGTCACTCCAAGACGAGAGCAAGTCTCCGGAGGGCATCGCGCTTAGTCCGCCTAGGCCTGTTGGACTCTACAAGGGCCGTGGATTGGTGGCTAGATCAAGGGGTTCTTTAGCTACACCAGTGCTATGGGAACCAATCTTTCCAAACAGACAGAGCGACACTGTGAAGAGCAGGCTGGGTGAATATGTGATCCGACAGTCTAATGAAAAATCGATATTTTTGGCCCCCTGATGAGGTGTCACTCCCAGGTGATGACACGTGTCACCTGATGACACCTTGATGATACATACACACTTTTGCCTATAAATAGTGGACTTTAGATTTTATTTTCAATAGAATTCTCTCATTTGACAAAATCATTTTCTCACTCTAGCATCCAAAAGCTTGGGAATTCTAGAGAGAGAAACATACAGGACTTTGACCCTGGACCTAAGCATCAGACTGTGACTATCGTCGTATATTCACCTTACGCCATCGCCCTCGTAGCATTGTCAACCTCAGGCTCTGTCTGGGAAGCCCTTGGTCTCTGCCCTTGCTCCATCCTTGCTGTGTCCCATATCAGCACACTTGACATCTGATTCGGACTGCATTCTTTGTGGCACCTCCACATCGACTGCGAACCCAATTCCTTGGCATCAAATATCTATGTAAAATATAAGATCAATGACAAATTATAAGAGATTTTTTTTCTTTGGTAAGACCACACAATCAACATAGTGACTAGATCGCATATACAAAATTTGAAAAGAAATCAAGGTACATTTAAATTAATAATTCTTAATTACTATATATAACAAATATTTAAAACCTTTAAGATGTAGGATAGAAATATATCCATGTAATTCTACGAAACTAACGATTTGCCAGCTTGTTTTTACATAGGACCTTACGATCAATAAAAGTACTTTTTTTATTTATACTTAATTAAATTTTTATAAAAAATAAGACTAATCGGTAAATATTAGACAAGTTATAAGCATTAAAATTTGATTATGATTATAATGATATTGATTACAACTCTGAGTGCTGATTATTGTGCAAATTCTATAGTAAATGGCTGATTAACGCTCGTCCTATAATATTAGTCTAATATAATTCTTTGCAAGCTCATTATAGTTATAGGTATAACCTGACATATATTGGTATATAAAGGTTATATTATGTTTTGAAAAAACAAGTGTAATTCATGAAAAAATATCATTAAATGCATATAGTAGATATAGAAAATAGAACTAGCGATAAATAATAGTCATATAAGAGGTGAAAAATAATTTCAACACGCCAAAATAAGGACACTTCATTTTCATTAATTGAATTTTCTCATTACTAGCATCTTATAAGAATTAAATAAAAACATATATATGAAAATATTAGATATTATGTGATCGTTCTGTTAAAACTTATTTTTTTGTGCAAAAAGCGATAATTTATTTGAAAGTGATAAGATATATACATAAGTCCTGTTAAATTTAAAATGTAACTTTATTCCTTTTAAATTTATGCTTAATCATTCTAATAACCTCAAGAACATATGTAACACCTTAAAATTTCGCTGATGTTAAATTCATGTAAAACATTTATAATTTAAAA
Source organism: Escallonia herrerae (assembly GCA_033070095.1). NCBI lineage: Eukaryota > Viridiplantae > Streptophyta > Magnoliopsida > Escalloniales > Escalloniaceae > Escallonia > Escallonia herrerae. Next base: position 358,426 of record JAVXUP010000411.1, on the reverse strand, counting down.
GAAATACGTAATAACATCAGCATTTTTAATTACAACCATAATCGTATTCGCTATTAACTCTATATGGCACCGACATGACTAGTCTATATTTTAGGTGTGCTAAGCCAATATTCAATTGAAATATTACTTGACAACTTAAAGTAAAAGTTTAAAGAAGGTAAGTATTTAACTGTTTCACTATGTCTGTTATCTATTCTTTACCTTTCAGCTTAAAATATAAAGAAATTATAGGTAAACACACATGTATATGCAAATATCTCATAATAATTGCATGCATCCTAATCAACCAAACAATGGTTTTTAATAATCGAAAGTTAGGAGGAATGCATGTGAATTCATTTTTTGATACTTTACTTAATAAGTTAGTCGTGATTAATATAGGTACTAGTGTTATTCTTTGTAACCAAATAAGATTTTTTTATACTGTTAATGTCTTTTTTGTTTCAAGATATATGGAATGCATTAATACACTTTTTGAAACTTTATGGTATATTGTATTTTATAAATCGGTCCAATCTTGAGTACAATTACTAGGCTAGTATATAAAATGTTTAAAATTATTATACTCTTGGCAACGCACATGCATAAGCTTTATCAAAGGAGTAGCCAAGATATCATTTAAAATATTTTCTTTTAACAGTAGTCAGATTTCTCTTCTGACCTTAACCTAAGATAGAATAAGACACATAAGTGAGTTGTATTTACAAAACTTCAAATACGGATAGTAGCTAAAGATACCAAATAATAATAAATCTAAAGATTGGTAATGTCTTGGGTACTCTGTTTATGTTCAGAGTATTATAGGAGCCTGAGAGAACATTTTAGCAGCACTATGAAACTTTAGATTAAAAGAAGTTGGCTGTGTTTCTGTTTAATTTTTAACCCTACAAAGCCAGCAAGTGGGTGTCCTTAGTGGAGATATATATAATTAAAAAAAAACACCTGCTTAATACTTTAATCGCAGGCTGGCAAGTGGATATAAATAATGAACTCCCTCGTCATAATGGCGTTGAACCTTAATTTCTGCATATCACTCAATAACTAACCCTAGGGTTCATACTACTTTGACGACTACTTTTTCCAATCTAAAATCACATATCAGTTCACAAAAATTGAATTCATGTTTTCTCCCTCAAGAAGATAAAGAAACATAAAAAAAAGTAGGGTAGTTATAAAAAAAAAAAAGAACTCCATTTCAAATCTATATATATACATACACAAAATATAATCAATTTAATTAGTTCAGGATAAAACATTACGTAAGAAGATATAGTGGCTACAGGGTAGCTCTCTCATTCTCTTTCTAAATAGATTTTATTTTAATGAAAGATGAATTTGATGAAGAACGGAGGTAACGTGAAGGTAGTGGCTCTAGGGTGGCTGTAAGGTAATTTCAATGGAGGTGGCTTTGGTATTTAGAGACCATGCATGGTTTTATAAGATTTTGATAGGAACCTTTTTTTTTTTTTTGTTTTTTAGTTGAAGTTAAAATGAAGTCTAAGAAGACCACATATTTGAAAAAGGATATTATAAGGAAAGAGATCTGATAATCTGTTATAAGTTAAAAACAACCTTATTTTCTCATAACACTCTAATTCAAAAATGGTATTTTGTGGGGGAAAAAGGGGACGTATGCTTACGAGATTTTTTTTCTTCTGTATTCTGTATTATGTTTTTGTTTTCCAGAATTTAGTATTCAGTTCTAAAATTGTGTTTTGTACTTTTACTTTTTTCCGTATCTACTTTTTTAATTTTGTACATTTACCATTTTCATTTTCGTTTTCACCAACTTTTTCTAAACCAATCTTGTGTGTTTAAAATTTTCTACACTATTTGTACACAAATCTTTTCATTTTACCCCTACACTATTTGTACACAAAAATGATTTAAATATGGGGAAAAAATAGAAATGAACTTTTAATAAGTTTATCATCGTGTTATCAAGCATATTACAACGTCCATATAATTAATTAATTTTCTGCAGAAGCATGACACACAAGGCTATGAATAAAAAAATGAATACACAAATTGTTAATGAGCAAGAAAAAAAAATCAAGTTTAAACAGCATTGTCATAGTACATATGAAATTCATTCGTAAACCTACATTACCCATACATTACCCAAATTAAAATTTTAAAACATATGGCAACGGCGAGACATTAGCAGTAATCAAGCGCCTGTAACCCAACACATTGCCGAACGTTACGTAGATGTAAACCAAAAATCACTCACGGCTGCGACTATTATTAGTTGCAACATGATCTCTCCATATATGATCCGCCAACCCGTCCCTGAAGTTGGTCATGCGGTTACACGCTGAGTGAGACAAGTTGGGAGTTTCGAAGACAGTAGCCTCATCTCCATGTACTCGAATTCCTTCTGCCATGAATCATTGAAGAGAGGGTCGTCTGGCGTATTTATCCCTAACATTAAAAACGACATTTACAGTATCAGATTACTCAAAGCTTTTACTGTTAGCATTTAAATTGAAAAACAACAAGCCCATTTGCTAGCAAGTTTTGACTAGTTGTGTTACGCAAATGAATCTACTCGAAAACTTTATATATGTATTTAGTAACCAAAGACATTTTTAATCTATTCACCTACAAATCCTAAAGCAAATTCCTTGTATCAAAAGATCGACAAGAAGGGACAAGAGATAGGCAACTGGAAACTCAAACTCTATTCCAATGATGCTATATTGCCATGCTACTGCCTGGCTAAGTCCATTCCCCATACAGAACTTGTCAAACAAAATTCTAGTCATAGTTATACCAGGAAAGTTTATCTCAAGCCAGCAAAAGAGGAGGTTAAAGAAACAGGCATGCAAACAATGCAATGGAATCTCCACTTTATAAATGGTCTATCTATTTCCCTCCATTCACAGTGACCCTAGAAGAAAAAACGATGCCCTCCTCGACATCTCCCGTACCCTACTTGGGACCTTCACCCTGCGTAAGCTTGCCCCCCTCAGCATATATAAAAGTCTCCTTTATATATAACTTGAAACCATTCAACCTTTTTCCTATAAGTTGTAACAATAAGTAGTTTCAAGCTTGAACTTACTGCTTCATGGTCTCCTATTTTTTTTGCCTCTCTCTGCATCTATTCTTAATTACCTTTTTCTTTCTTCTGATCTTCACTCACTCCTTCTACTATTTATCTCTTCCTCTCCTAGGTTGTCCATCCTTTCAAGGCCTATGCTGTATTTAAAAAAGTTCAATGTCAAAAGCTTCACCAAGCCAACCTGAGCTTCCCAGTACTTCTTGAGAAATAAGAAGAATCACTTTGCCCCTCATTCCTCCAGCCAATATCATACTTCTTGAGAAATTGAAAAGGAGTATCATACTACCATAGACACGGTGCCATGGGAATTGGGAGTTCTATGTGTTCATGGTTTTAGCTTGATCTGCAGCTTCATCTCTATATCTTTTGGAGTGACAGATCATCTTCACCAATTAATTGGTGATGACACAGGAGGCCACTAACCCACCATTACCGAAAATTAGATACTCCACAACCAAGCACTTAGTTCCATATTTATACACGCATTCTTTGATGTGAAATAGTTTAGTAAAGTCAACTGGCTTATACATTACACAACTCATATTATTTGTTGCAAGGGTTGTCTGCAAGTTCTAGTAAGACAAGTCAATGGAACTAAACACCAGATCTCTTAGCGAACAACCCCATAAAATCCCACTCAATAATACCACATTCCAAGACAACCAAAGTAACCCAGTCTTAGAATACCTAGCTTATGCCTTTCATCGAACACCTGGCAGGCATGTAATCCCACTCAATAATACGTATCTAGCTTACGCCTTTCATCGAACACCTGGCAGGCATGTATACCCACAAGGGTTTGGACTCCATTCTGAGCCCCTCTTGGGGTGCAGGTCGTAGTAGGCTCATTCTTGCTTTTACTCATTCAAAGGTTATGAAAAATACTGTATTGCTATGCTTATTCGTCTAGACGAATTCTGAAATTCTGTATCTTTTCACTACATACGGCAGCTGATTGTGCGTTGTAACAGAGTATTAGACATACCCACCTAAGAGGTTCGAAGCCTTCCGAAACAAGCCTCAATGTGGACTCATCTGAGGTCCAAACATTGAAACTCTAAGAAGAGAAAGCAGAAACGAGGAAAGTAGCGGAACGAATGACGAAAAAGTAAAAGAGCAAGAGATGATCAAAACCTTGACGAGTTGTGCAGGCAATGGGAAATCGTTCTCTCCGGTCACGGAATGGTGGCTACTTCTTTCGGAGACAGCAGGAACCGGCGGCTTCGCCGTTGTATGTAGGCTGGGACTTCGGCTCCGACTCGGTGCAGCTTCTCCGTTAAGGTCGGCAGATCTGGGAAGGGTGTTAGATTGAAGTGAGGAGCTGTTATTCATGGAAGGTAGAGGAGATAAACGAGAGAGAGAGAGAGAGAGAGAGAGCAATCCACTGTCTACGAATGGATGCTGCAGCTGGGGGTTTCGGACTACTGTCCGAAAAATTGTGAACAGTGTATTATATATGGTATTCTCTGACACGAGAATACAAGTCGAGGATAAAGGTATTTTCAGAATATTTCTCACTGTTTTGATATTTTATTCAAAATGGAACCAAAAAAAAATAAAAATACACGAAAAAGAGTATTTTTTTCATCATCATTGCGAAAACAAAAACGTAAACGTATAGTCCCAAAATTTGTAAGTCAAAAACTCTTCTAATCACCCTTAACCTTTTATATGAAGATATCAATTTAAAGAAAAAAAAATTACCCATTTAATTCTAGAGGCAATTACGGGAAAACTAAGACAGTCTCGTCAGTGAGAAATACTGACGAGACTCTGGAGGAGAATGTATAAGTAGAAAAGGAAAACATTTTTGTTCCTTCTTTTGCCTCAATATGTAGCGTATCACGTGAACCCTTTCAGAATTGTGTACTGTGCAATTCTTTTGTCACTCAGCAAGCATCACTACGCAGATTGCAAGATTCTTATAATGATGGAATGGAATGCAAGGGAGACTTTAATATCATCTGATATGTTTTGTATCCACGATTTATTATCATCCTTTATGCCAAAGTTTGCATGCATCACATGCAATAGCATGTGTGGAATCAAATTGCAGGCCAGTCGTTGATCAGAATTACCTTTGATACGACCATTTGGGAGATTCATTGAAATAGATAATTATGAGAAACCCTCACTGAGAGCTCATAGATATACAGTATGAGAAAAGAAGCCAGTACAAATAGTAGCTCCTTTTATTGGAAACTAGAGGTTTAGTTTCCCTTCTTTACAGAGATTTCCTACATGTCTAAGCTGGTTTCTTAGACTTATATGATCCAAAAAGATTACAGTGGCATATACTTATGTCGAACCATTCGCTGCATTTGACTCGCATTTAGACGATGCTCCCATATACATCCAACGCGCACCCACACCTCTTGTGAGTTGTAATTTGAGGTGAAGGTATCTCAAGCCATCGACTCTGCCGCGTTACCAACATGGCAATCGGCCATAGTGACATGTCTCTGCACATTCTTGTATGAGTACCTTCTTGCTATAAACACAAAGACGCAGAGGTTCAACCCGTTCAGTGCAGCCAAAAGCCAGTAGAAGTAGTCAACACGGCTACTGTTCATGTCCTTGCCGAACCAACCAGACCCATTGGCCGTCCCAGTGATATGATTCACAGCAGTTATCAAAAAGCCGCTCAAGAAATTCCCGACGCCTGTTACGCTGAGATAGAAAGCTATACCCAGGCTTCTCATTGAGTCAGGGACTTGGTCATAGAAATACTCTTGCAAGCCCACAAGAGTGAAGGCATCTCCTATTCCCAGGAACATGAACTGGGGTGCTAACCAGAACACGCTCATAGAAACTGGCCCTGAATTAGCCCCTTGTACGATCTCCTTATGTGCAATCCCTAGCCTCTTCCTTTCAACCAGAGCTGCCATAGTCATGGACAGAACAGAAAAGATCATGCCGAAACCAATCCTCTGGAGGATACTGATACCCCTTTCGTTGCCTGTGATTCTTCTTAGTGTTGGAACTAGGACTCTGTCGTAGAGGATGACCGAGATGGTCATTCCAATAGCAGTTATGGTATATATGGTGGCAGGTGGGATTTCAAAATTTCCTATTTTTCTGTCCATTGCGGTGCTTTGTTTGATGAAGAACGTTGCAACTTGTGCCACACACGTTCCAAATGCCAAGGAAGTTAACCATACAGGGATCATATTGAGTAGAAGTTTCAGTTCCTCGACCTGTGTTACTGTTGCTAGTCTCCATGGACTTGGTCCCTTTTCAGCTGATAGAGTCTCATTCCCTTCAATTATTGCAGCCTTGTCCAAAAACCTGCATATGGAAGCACAGATGCTTAAATCACTGAAACTCATTCTCTTGACAGATGTTTAAACTAGAATTCTGCCAAAAAGAAAGAAGACAGAAGAAAGAGCAGGGGACCTCCTTATTGCCATAGCTAAGGTACTAACATGAATAAACCTGAATTTAAACATGTGATTAGTTGATTTATTTTAGCAGTTTGGAAAGACATTATGCACTCAACAACTCCGTGAAGAAAGATTTTCAGTTCTATTTCCTTACCTCAGCTTATTTGTGTGACCTATTAGCCTTGCTTGAGATTTCTGTGACCTGGGGATTTCATATAACAAGTCAGCGCTGGAAGGATAAGGTAGACTTCTCTTGGCAACTGCTGCGACAAAAACCTGTAGCATTGGTACTAAGGGGCTGCCCAATGACACTCTGTATCGGTAAATTGGCTTTCCGAGAAAGAAGATTATAATTGTAACCGTCATAGCAACTGTTAGAGTAAGATGTGCAACTCCCCAGCTCACGTAGTCTTGCATATAGACAATAAAAGTTACACCAAACACAAGTCCACAGCAGAGAGCAAAGTTCCACCAGTTAAAAAAGGACATCTTCTTCTTCCTTTCTTCTGCGTGATCATCGTCAAACTGATCAGCTCCAAAGCTTTCTAAGCAGGGTTTGTATCCTCCAGTTCCTAGAGAAATGAAGTACATTGCAATGAAGAACGCCACTTCGTGAACCTTGCTAGGATGACTGCACTTGCCTGTCTTGCACGGCTTTAAGCTTGGGATAAATTGAGCCAATGTCAAGAGGCCCAAGCCCTGCAATACAAGGTATCGAATTACATTCATTTTTCTTGCTATACAAATATGACTTTCGAGATGATTGTTTTGTTGGATTATGGAATACAGTATATTACCATTAGATAGATGGCAGATGAAATCATGATCATAGCAAATCGGCCGGTATAAGCGTCGGCTAGAAACCCTCCAAGTAAAGGCAACATTGTTGTCACTCCTGCCCAGTAGTTCACACTCTTTGCTGCTATTTTAAGGTCCTGCTTAATTACTTTTGTGAGGTATGTGATGAGGTTTGTCGATAGTCCAAAGAAGCATAACCTCTCGCTAAACTCGATAGCTGTATGAAAAAGAACAGAAGTTAAGTTAGTTGGCAATAGACTACAAGATATACGGTTGTTAGCAGTCTCAAGCAAAGTAGCATGTCTATCAGGAAGCAGTGATCGTGAAGCACATTTTTTGTGGTTCCCAACTAGTATACTCCTGGCCAAGATGTGATTTGGCAGAAATTTTGACCATCCCATTATTCTAAGTACGGCATCGGAGTAGATCTGTATGTCCACCTGTTGGCGACATATTTCTGTTTAAACTCTGGTTCTTTGCTAGAAAATCAACGGTTAGCTAGGCAAAAGAGGCCAATAGGACAAAAAGTATTTGGCGAAGCTCTTTGCTGCTAAAAGAGAGAGAGAGAGAAGTTAAAAATTTGTACTAATAAGACCTCTTTATTCTGATGGTGAGAACTAGGGCCTGTGATTTCTTTTGGGTTTTTTCTTAGTATTTTTCGGGTATCAAGTACAAGTTGAAAATAGAATCTCAGGAGTTTGCGTCTATTTATTCACTCATAAGTGAGCTTCTCAAGACTTGCTCAGTTCCCTGGAACGATATGTTGAAGGAATAACTTTGTTCAGGTTCGTTCTTTAAGGAGCACTCTTTCAATGAAAAAGTAGCATGTGAAAAAAGTTGCATGTGCAAAAGAAATGCTCAGATGGCACACCGAATATGAGTGCCAATCAGAAACTTTTTTTTTCATATTAAAATTTGCCAGTTGATGCTAAATTTGATAGAACGGAAAAGAGAAAGTTAAAACATTAGAAGTGCAAACAAAATTTAGGAAAACCTGCCTCCTTTAAAGGTAAGAAAAGTTCGTAAATGGCCACTAAAGGGCTATAGTTATTACCATGAGGTGGAAGTTGGCTTATGATGCTAATGTCTTTGATAAAAAAAACCTCCTTGTAACTTTAGAGCACTTTCCTCCTCAACTAGTGCACTTTCCGGCTTTTGAACAACCAGCCCTTCTGCCTTGCGTGGTTACTATCTTGATCCGGTATTTAATTAGCATGTGCAATCTCTTGATTGCAACAAAAGGAGTATACGCGGTGTTGGCAGATAATGAGTTAAAAAGTGGCTTTGGAAAAGCGAGGAGAGATTTATGTTCTTCTTCGTCTTCTTCTCTCTCTCCCCTCTACTTTTTGTGACACTTGAACCAGCTCTTCTCATAAAATGAGGGAACTTTTGAGTTGACCTTATGTAGCTTGGATGTGGATAGAAATGCTAGCCTCCTCTGGACTCTCCGGGGTAAGCATTCTAGTTACTTTAACCAGCTTCTCATCATGATGCAGGCACATGTACGTGTGGCTATAACATCTAATGCAGTTGATATTGACTCAAAGACTGAACATAAGCAGCAAGCAAAGTATACAGCCATGGTAAATTGTCTACTAATGTTGTGATGAAGCCAAAGTGTCGCCTTCTCCTAACTTAGCTGAACATGGAATCAAACACTCAATATAAGTATCAAACAAGCCGAAAACTCAGTAATGATCAAATAGTTGGAACTGAAGCGCGGAGAGAAAGAATGGAAGGGGAGCAACTACTCGGTTGAAGCATAATTGGTATATTAAAAGTTTATTGAACCCTTACTTATAATGAAGAGAGCTGCTTTCCAGACACCGGTTGAAGCTCGAAGGGGAATTCTCCCTTTGTTATCAATAGATCCATCGTGCACCCGTTTCTCTTGGTCACCCTCTCTCGTTACTCCCCCTCTCTTCCTCACTATTTCTTGCTCCATTTGTACTAGTACTAGGGCAAAAAAAACTAAGTAAACTAAAAATCTCAGAGAGTCCACAAGAGAGTACTAAAGAAGATGTTAGTATGTGGATTTGGGGTGAGTTGTGGCCTTGCCTTGTGCTGCTTTTATAGTGTGAGGATCTCGCTTTGGGGTTGAAAGTGTACATTGACCCTAGTCACCCTCAAAGGGACAAAGACACCTCAAAAGTGCACTCTTACAGTAACAACAGTAGTAGCTAGGTGACATTAGTGAAATTGTTAGGCGTGATATTATTCAGATCTCCCCGCTAAACGAAAGACAACACATTAGGCGTACATGGGAACAGCAATATGCCATATGGCCCATGAGTGTAGCAATGTATGTGAGAGGGTTAATGGATCAAAGTAAAAAAGAACCCCTGCTTTACAATTACAAAAATACGTAATACTGTTGAGGTAATAGCCTCTGTAATGGGCCATTATGTCTGTTAATGCGTTGGTTAGTGATGCAAAGTTGAGTTTCAACTTTCAAATGCAACTTGGAGGCTTTTTTTACTTAATAAAGTCATAAAAGATGACATTATCAGCAACTTCCCACATATAAACATTTACTTCTACGGTATTATTCTTTATGATGTTCCCCGTTGTAATATTTGCTTCTTGTATTATAAGTCTTCAAAGGGAGGATGCATCTCCATTCATACGTACCCAAATCACGGAGAACATACTACCGATTAAACTAAAACATCAGGAAACTAAGGTCCCGTACGCTTACCATATTTGTTTTCTGTTTTCATTTTCTGTTTTCATTTTCACGATTTTCATATTCAGTTTGAAAACATGTTCCTGTACTTTTATTATTTTCACAAAAAAAAAATTAGTTATTTTTTCTTATATTGGGTTAAGTTTGAGTGAAAAACTTCAGTTTTTTGTTACTATTTGAGTAATTTTATCGAAAACGAAAACAGAAAATGGTAAAAGTACTCAAAAAAAAATATTTTTCATCATCAGTGCTAAAAACAGAAAACGAATATGATAAACGTACGGGGCCTAAGAAGCTTCAAATGGCTGCAGAATGGTTTCTTTGTACAGCAAGATTATAATAATTATAGTATAAATTCTGTTTAACGCTATCTCGTACTGTATACAGGTATGATAATCTTCGGTGCTTTTTTGTATTAGAGTTCTGATGGTCTTGTCATGTGCAGTATGTGAATTGATTTTGGGTGATCCACTCTTAAAGGAGACCTAAACAGACAATACTGTATATGCAGCTTTAATGAAGCTATAGGCAGAGCACTTAAACCTAAACCTAAGGTACCTACCTAGCTTTTATGCGTTTATTATCATTGACTAAAAGCTACATCATAAATTTTTTATTTTATTTGCTCTGATTTCAGCCTCTAAAAACAGCACGAGGCACCTAGAAAATATGCGTAGACTAATTTTGAAGTGTGATAAAGCTAGACTTTTGTGCCCCGCGTCCCCACAAAAGACTCCACTCACCACTCATTCATGCAAATCTTTAATGGCGATACAAGTAAAGAGAGATATTAGCTGCTATATGTATTACAATAAGTTGACAGTTACAACTTACCGTAAAGTACTGTAAAGAATTTTCGTTAAAAATTTTAACAGAAATGTTACTAAATACATTCAACCGTTATTAATTGTCGATATATAAAAAGTTATAACTATTTTCTTACAATTATCTTAACAACCAAAACTTTTCTAGTAAATAATTTGATAGGATGAAATTTTGCTGGTTGAAAAGATTCGAATACATATAATCATCCCTGCGTACAAACACAAACACATTCTCGTACTTTTGGCTGTACGGCCATTGAAGCTTTCCTTGTTAAGCCGTCTTTTACCAAGTGGGTACGGCCACCTGGTTATACTGATTCTCTGGGATTTTGGACGCCTGTCTCTCTTGGGTGTTACGGCTTTCTGATACAGACAAAAGGGAAAAAACAAGGAGGAGGGTGAGGAATTTTAGGTTAAGAGGAAAGTTTGTCACCCCCTTAATAATCTCCGTATGCGCATTCTTCTCTTTTTAGTGGTTGTAGTCTGCTCTTCTTTTGGACTTAATGATGAAAACGTAAATCTATTTGCTTTTGCGTATGATTAGTGTTGCTTGACTAGTTGATGTCAAACAATGATGCCAGTTCTAGTTGCATCATCAAAAAAAAAATATGCACATTTTTTTTTATTGACATTCAATTGATAGACACTTACAATTGACTATCACCTTCGTCTCGAATAAAATCTTGATTTATCTAGTGTTGTCTTTGGAAATAGGGTTTTGTTTTTTAGAATTTGCATAAGATATCAGTTGCTAATACTTTTCACTTTGTTAGCCAGAAAAAAATTGAAAATGCGTTAATTTGCTTCTTTCCGATGAAAAATAGTCATTTTATATAGCGACAATTAATGATCATAAATATATTTAGTGACATTTAATTAGTAACCCGAAATAATTGCTGATAAGAGATAATGGAGAAAGTGTTTACAAAAAGTCACTAGCCATGTTTAGCAACCATTACTGTTGCTATGTGGGGCTTCTTGCTACAAAAGTTGCATCGAAATTTTTTTCTTCTCGAATAAGTTATCCAATATATTTCTCTCATAAATTTGGTGATCAATTACACGGCGTCTTCCTCTCATAGCTTTGATAACTTTGACCCAAAACCACTTCCCCTACCCTTCCTGCCAGAAAAAATTTGGCTGTTGTTCCGGCTGCAGGAATCTTAATCTTACCGCCTATAAAGCGACAATCAATCGTCTATAAATATTTCTCATGACTTTTTTTAAGTGACACTAAAAAATTGCTGCTCATAAATGTCGCTAAAAGTGTTAGAAAAAAGTCACTAGAAACATTTAGCGACAATTAATTGTCACTATAAGCAGGGTTGGAGAAATATTTCTATAACACGGGTAGAAGCTAAAGTTTATTCTCCCCCGCCCCCACCATGACAAAATTCTTTGGGTAATTCTGAGTCCAAAGTATTCCGATACCGAATAACGTCACTGATTAATTTAAAGCTAAAGATTCTGACTTTATTCGTCCATTGATTGATTGTACGAGGCTAAGATCAATGATCACACGAATAATCACGAAAGTATCATTGTAAAAAGAAGAAAAGGAGCAGAATATTCTCTCTGACTTTTGCTACCTTTTGACTCAATTCCATCAGTTTAGTATCAACAGGGCTGGACCACACACCATGAAGGAAGCACGATCTTTAGCTCGTTTTGCCTGTTAGGCTCGCATATCCGTCTACGAAGATTAGGTAAGTGACACCCTGCACAGTTAAGGATCTCCAGATATGATGGAGTATTTTGTAGAGTCATTAGTAGTTAGTAACTTTTTAATCCTTTTGATACTGTCTATTAGCACCTTATTCTGAGGCTTACTTTGGGTTCGGAACGATATCTGTAAAGCCATAAGACTGCAAACTCTATCCCCTGCAGTCTTTATTTTATCAATGTAATTCTTTTATTATAAAAAAAAAACTGCAACTTGTAACATTTTATTTCCTTCTTTGCATACCACCACCAATTATTCAATTACAACTGCTACTCGTAACATTTGATTTTCTTCTTTGGGTACCGCCACCACTTTGGTTTGAAGGATGGTAGAAGCCAGCCTAACTTTGCAAGTTGGTCCAAGTAAGATTGCTTTTTCTTCACGTCCTTTGTGGTGGTGGGGGTGGGGGGTGGAGGGGGGGGGGGTTTGGGGAGGAAATAGCCTACCAATTTTCTGATCGAATTATTCCCAACTCCAAAAAAATGAATAGTCACACGAATCATTAGTGTATTTAAACCTCCAATTCGGACAGATGTCACACCTTTGTTTTGCCCTTTTAGGGAAATGTCCAACGAATTATTTAGTGTTGGCATCAAGCTTATGATCACCACAAAATAAAAAATTGGGTGATTAACAAGCAATCATCACAAGATTTCTGTTATAGAACTCTAGACGACGACGCTAAGAAAATATTGTTTTACCTTTATAAAATCAAACTTCATATCATTAATCTAACCAAACCAAAGAGCAGGCCGATTTAGGCATATTATGTAGCAGGCCATTTTGGACATGTATTTGAAGCATGTATACAACGTGGATCTTTGTTAATTCGCAGACACAGAAGTAGTTTTCATTTACTTTATACGTGTACAAGACACGCATTATTGGGGACATACCTTCTGGGTAGACTCCTAAAAGGTGGTGGTTGGTACGCCGTGTAATACCACAAACTCAAAAGGGGAAACGACTCAAGTCAAAGCTTGTCTTCGTAGAAAATATATTTAAAAAAAAAAGGTTGGAAGTATAATGGTAATATCTTGTCTGCCTTTCCTGTAAGGTTCTTGGCAACCATACTAGTGATGAATAAAGAGATATTGGGTTTAGAGTTGTCAAACGGGCCGAGCGGCCTGCGGCCCAGCCCGAAAAAAGCCCGGGCTGGCCCGGCCCTTGCATGAACAGTTCAGGCCCGAAATAATTGGGCTTAGGGCCTGGGCTTGGACCAGGCCGAGCATTTCTGGAAAAAAGCCCGGGTCTGGCCCGAAATTGGCCCGAATTTCCGGCCCAGGCTTGGCCCAGTTCGGGGCCCGGTTTTGGCCGGGTTCTGGCCCCCCTTAGCAGGCCCCACCTGTTTGAAATTTTGGTTTTTCCCCCCCTTTTCCCCCAACGGATTTATTCCCCATTCATTTCCAAAATTTCACTTTTACCCCCCCAACAGCAATATAACGGCTAGTTTGGGAGTATTTTAGTCTAACTTAATTTTTCCAACTCCTTTAAAGGTTTTTACACTCTTACCCTCCCCAACAACTATAAACGGATAGTTTTTAGGGGTATTTTGGTCTTTTGTGAAGTTTCTAAAATCTATAAATTCACACCATTTCTCTCTAATTTTTCACACCAATCTTCTTACTCTCTCTTATCTAAACATTCTACATTTCTACAAGCTTTGCTACTATTTCCCTCTCCAATTACTACTCTTACTAATTACTACTAGTATTTACTAATTAGTACTCTTTCTAATTATTACTCTTGTTTACTAATTACTACTCTTGCTAAATTCTAATTACTAACTACTCCTCTTATTAATTTGTTACTCTCTAATTCTTTTGTTTAGTAATTAGTGAATTTTTATTTATTAATTACTATTACTAAATTCTTTTTAATTACTAACTCTCTTCAAATTTGATCAGAATTACCCTCAGTGATTCATTTGTTACTCTTTCATTCTTTTAATTGTTATTTCTTATTACTAATTACTGCTCTTATACTTGTGTATTTAGTTACTCTTACGAATTTTGATTTCCAATCTAGTAAAAAAGTTTAGCGTGAAATATGGCTGGATTATTGAAGAAACTGAAGCGTGGATCATCATCACGAAAAACATCATCATCATCGCAAGCACCACCACCAGCACAAGCGCCAGCGCCACGGCCATCACAAACACCAATCCAAGCACCAACACAACCATTCGTTCCTGGACGAATGAGTACAGGCTGTATGATAGATACCCAAGCCAATTGGGAGTTCAATCAAAACATTCCAGATTTTGAATACACGCCTGATGAAGACCCCCGCATTATAGTCAAGGACGCAGCTCGGTTGGCGAAGCTACTACTCCGTGGCATAATCTCAACCCTATGCCTGGTCATGATGAAGAAGGGCCGAGCAATGCCTCCGGTAATGAGCCAGAAGTCCAAAAGGGGAAAAAAAAGAAAGCCGAGTGTTGGAATCATTTCGATGAAGTTATGGTGGACGGCATCCGAAAAGCTCGATGTAAGTACTGCGCTAAATTATTTTCGTCTGGTAGTGGTAATGGACATCTTAACAGGCATTACCCTCAGTGTGCACCTCGACAAGGCCACGTCGAACCTACCCAAACGCAGTTATCTTTTGACGGTAAGTTATTTGTTTATAATCAGCGAGAGCAAAGAGACGGTCTCGCTGAATTTGTTATTCACGATGAACAAGCCTTTTCTTTTGCCGATAATCCTAAGCACTCTAGATATATGAACACATACGTTCAACCTTTGTACAAAAAGGTTCATAGAAACACAACTAGATCCGATGCACTCCGACAGTATAATGCTGCTAAAGCACGCCTTATCGATTATTTCGATAAATTTGACGGTAAAGTTAGTCTTACTTCTGATATTTGGCAATCTCCATTTACTTTTGTTAGTTATACTTGTGTGACGGCCCATTGGATTGATGCAGATTGGGTTATGCACAAGAGAATCATCGCTTTCGAGCTCTTTCCTTTTCCGCATGATGGAATGAACATTGCTACTCTTATATTAAAAGCATGTACCACATTTAAATTAAAGGATAAGATTATGAGTATTAGTTTTGATAATGCTTCTAACAATACAGCTGCTGTTGATGCTTTACAGGAGAGCCTCAAACCTGTACTTTCTGGTCAATTATTTCATGTTCGTTGTGTTTGTCATATAATTAATTTAATTGTTCAAGATGGTTTAGCTGCTGCAGGAGATATTCTTGTCAAAATGAGGGGTATGACAGCGTATGTTAATAGTTCGAGTCCGAGAACACAACAATTTAAAACGTTGTGTGTTG
Organism: Escallonia herrerae; assembly: GCA_033070095.1. NCBI lineage: Eukaryota > Viridiplantae > Streptophyta > Magnoliopsida > Escalloniales > Escalloniaceae > Escallonia > Escallonia herrerae. The sequence goes on along the minus strand of JAVXUP010000411.1, from coordinate 342,654 downwards.
AATATAATATGCCTCGCAGGAGAGCAGTTACAGATGTGGTCCACAGGTGGAACTCTACATACCATATGCTTTTACACATTCTGGCATACCGAGAAGTCTATACGCATTTTCTACTAACCCAGTTCCCAGCCGGCTTGCCAACTCAAGAGGAATGGCAGATGGCCACATACCTAGCTGAATTTTTGGAGGTATTCTACACGTCTACCAATTTATTGTCTGGTACGTACTATCCCACCTCTCCTCTCGCTGTAATAGAAATTCTCAAGATGGCTACAATGTTAACAAAATGGAGATATATAGGACCCTTTAAGGAAATAGTAAAAGTGATGGATAAAAAGTTTAATAAATATTGGAGTGAACTGCCTGTTATTTTTGCTGTGGCTACTTGTTTAGATCCTAGGTTAAAGTTGCATGGCGTGAACGTCTCGATACAAGAGATATCGAAATTAATGTGCTACACAGTAGAGGAGACAACCGCACTCACAGCAAAAGTGAGCAAGAGGTTTGAGGAACTGTTCAACCTCTATCGTAATTCTGCTGACGTGCGCGGGCGAGCTACATCATCCACTGCTGAGAGGTATTATGCGCCATACCTTAAGGGCTTTGAACATCTAGTAGCAAGACAACTACCAGGTGAAGGTACTTCTAATTCGGCAGGTTCGTCTACTTTTTTCTCTTTTAATGAGATTGGTGTATATGCAAATACTGATCATTATTCTGATTTATCAATGCAAGAACAGGTTAATTTTAATTTGTTAAATTTTTGGAAACAAAATCAAAACATGTATAAAACTTTATCCCAAATTGCACGGGATGTACTGCCAGTGCAAGCCTCCACGGTTGCTTCAGAGTCGGCATTTTCAGCCAGCGGGAGGGTTTTGGATGACAGGAGGAGTCGTCTTAACCCCGAGTCGCTCGAGCTATGTGTATGTTGGAAGGATTATCTTGATGCGAAATACCGCGAGCAAGATAAACCGATTGATGATAGGAAGAGCAGTGACTCGGATATTGAAGTACTTCCGGATGATTAGGTAATTTCTTTTTATTTTCCTTCTCTTAAGTTTTAAGAATAAATTTTTTCACAAAATATACTTTTTTTTCATATATATAATATAAATTTTTACAAGCAAGATATATATTTTTCCGTATATATAAAAAAATAGGTAACTTCGCCTGTTTGTTTACAAGCAGCCGGTCCCAAGCCCGGATAAAAGGAGGAGAGCCTATGAACACATTTATTTTTCTATACTTATTACTTAAGATCGTCTCGGGAATTAACATGTATCAATCCCTGGTTTCCGGCCAATTAGCTTGAAGTAAAATATCAAATAGTAGAAACAGTCTCTCTTAAATAGTAATAATTGTTATGTGTTCAGATTTTATTAATAAAGGTCACCAAGAAGAGTAAGAAAAGATTTAATATAACAAAAAATAAAATGAGAGACAAATAAATATGTCTATACATACATACATACATACATACATACATACATACATATATGTATATTACTTATAATGAAATAAAATTATGAAAATTAGGTTTGTTAAATTTTAAATATTGGACATGCCTAAAGATGAAATTTAAAATTGAATAACAAGAAAATTAAAAAAAATAAAAAGGGCCCGGGCCCAGCCCAAGCCCGGCCCTAGAAATTGGGCCTAGGGCCAAGGCCTGGACTGGGCCTAGATTTCCCCTCAGCCGGCTCGGCCCAAGCCCGGCCCATTTGACACCTCTAATTGGGTTTGCTCTTTGGAGTTCTTAATTTTATTTGTGTCTCCCTGTTCCTGTAGTTGGGGTTCTATATACGGACCGTTTAAAATCACTTTCAATTTTAGTTTTCTGTTTCCAAAAAAACAAAAAATAAAAATCAATTTATTTTTTACAAAAAAAAAAATAGGTGTTTGATTACCCAGTTTTTATTTTTAATTTTTTCTTTGGTGGTGGTTGCAGTGGCGGTGGTGGGGCATGGCGGTGGACAACGGCAGGCGATGGCTAGTAGCGGTCGCCGGAGGCGGGCAGTGACGGTGGCGGAAGGAGGGTGGTGGTGGTAGTCTCAAAACAAAAACTAAAACAGAAAACCCAAAAGTCCTAAATAAGGGTTTTAAAAACAGTCATGTTTTAAAAACTGAAGGGAAAAAAAATGAAAACTGTTGTTCCAAAGGAATGGGGGTTCGTTGCTACGTGGAGGTGCCACAAAGGATGCAGTCTGAGCCAGCTTCCAGGTAGGCGAAGTGGGAGACAGCAAGGACAGAGTAAGGGCTGAAAGCAAGGCTCCCCAGACAGGTCACGAGGGCTGGCAGCGCCGCACAGACAGGGCAACTATGAATAGGGCCAGCGGTCGACAATCCGAATCAAGGGTGCAGCGTCAAGGGTCCGATGTCAGAAGTCCAAATGTGTTTCTCTCACTAGAATTCTAGAGAGAATAGGCTTTTTAAAGAGCGAGTGAAAATGTCAAATGAGCCAGAAGTCCTTGAACAAGCTCCAAAGTCCACTATTTATAGGCAAAAATGGGCATGTGTCATAAGTTGACACGTGTCGTCCCCTAGGAGCGACACATTGCCGGGGGGTCCAAAGTACTGATTCTCTGTTGGACTGCTAGTCCCCGAGTTCGTGCTGCCCTGCCCTTACGGCATCTCTCTGCCCTTTTGAGGAGACTGATCACGCCACAGTAGCAGGATCAGAGTATCCTGTTGCCCCAGCCACCAGTCCAAGCCCTTATTGAATCCCACGAGATGTGCCAAGAGATGTGCAGAGAACCTGACAGCGGTGAGGGTTTCCCCTGTAGCCAACTGCCAGGCGGACTAGGCTTGATGCCCTCCGAGGACCTGCTCCCGTCCTGGAATGACCCAGGGGTCATTGCCCTGGTGGCGTCGATGATCAACAGTAACATGAGTGGTCATGGTCACCGCTCAGTGCTTAGAGTCCGTTACGGGGAAGTCTTCGTGTCGAAGCCCCTCGCGAGTGTGATGTTGATGGATTTAAGGTTGTGCCGACGATGGCTTTAGGGTTGTGAGCCCATCCCGCTGCGAGGGCTGGAGCCCGCGGTGATTGTGCCGGTGATGGCTTTAAGGTTGTGAGCCCATCCCCTTGTGATTGTGCCGGCGATGACTTTAAGGTTGTGAGTCCATCCCGCTCTGATTGTGTCGGCGATGGCTTTAGGGTTGTGAGCCCATCCCGCTCTGATTGTGCCTGCGATGGCTGGTTGTGAGCCCATCCCGTTGTGATTGTGTCGGCAATGGTTTTAGGGGTGTGAGCCCATCCCGCTGTGATTATGTCGGCGATGGCTTTAAGGTTGTGAGCCCATCTCGCTGTGAATGTGCCGGCGATGGCTTTAAGGTTGTGAGCTAATCCCGCTGTGATTGTGCTGGAGATGGCTTTAAGGTTTTGAGCCCATCCCGCAGTGATTATGCCGGCAATGGCTTTAAGGTTGTGAGTTCATCTCGCTGTTGATTGTGCCGGCAATGGCTTTAAGGTTGTGAGCCCATCCCGCTGCGAAGGTCGGAGCCCCTCTGGAAGCATGTAACATGATAGTGGTGCTTGGGCACGGTGCCTACATCACGGGGCAATACTTGGTACTGTGGGCACATGTTGTGGAAATGGCGCACAGGCGCAGCGACGAACGTCGCGGGGATCAATACATGGTGTCAGGGGCACACAACATGAGAAGGGGCGCACGGACGTGGCGATGAACGTCGCGAAGCAATACTTGGTGGTAGGGGCACGTATCATGAAAAGGGGCGCACGAGGGAGGTTACGAACGTCGCAGAGACAATACCTGGTGCCGTGGGCACATGTCATGTAAGTGGGGCATGGGCGCAGCGACGAACGCCGTGGAGCAATACTTGGTGCCGGGGGCACGCATCATGAGAATGGCGCAAGGGCGCAGCGACGAACGTCGCAGGACAATACTTGGTACCGGGGGCACGTATCATGACAATGGTGCACGGGCGCGGCGATGGACATCGTGGGGATACACTTGGTGCCGGGGCACATGTTATGGAAATGGCGCATGGGGGCGGCGACGAACGTCGTGGAGCAATACTTAGATGATAGTATGCGGCCATCGTGACGACTGCGCACGATCGGTGACGAGCGTCATGCGACCATTGGTGTTGAACGAGCATTGTAGAGAACGCGATGAGTGATGGCAGGGGTTAGGAGTGACCCCTACAAGACAAAAGGATGGCCGACCCCGTGTGAAAGGGGGTGGCCGACCCCCCTTTGAAAGGGGGTGGCCGACCCCCTCAAGAAGGAGTGGCCGACCCCCTTCAAGAAAGGGTGGCCGATCCCCCTTGAAAGAGGGTGGTCGACCCCCTTTGAAAGAGAGTGGCCGACCCCCCTTGAAAGAGGGTGGCCGACCCCCTTTGAAAGAAGGTGGCCGACCCCCCCCCCCCAAGAAGGGGTGGCCGACCCCCTTTGAAAGAGGGTGGTCGACTCCCTTTGGGGGGCGAGCCCTTTTTCCAACCATTTGACTGTGTGGACGTCGCTGCATTGATGATGCCTGTGAATGCTCGAAAGAAGATGCACTTTGGCCGGGTGATGGCGTTGAATAATTGACCGTTGACTGGGTGATGTGTCGCGCAAAGTGGGTCCCTTAGCAGGCCCTGGAGTGCGACCAGAATAGGGTGTGAACACTGTGTGCCGAACGCGTTTTTTTCTTCAGTTTATAAAACTGAAAAAGAAAACATAAAACTAAATGGTTTTCAAACGCTACCTAATATTTTATAATCTCCATTGATTTATGGGTAAGTATCTTAATCTCGGTTTGTCCTGACGTACAAGTAAAACAAAGTAAGATTTTTTTATATCTTACATGCTGGGCAGATTTTGGATGTCATGTTGAGGGGTAAAAAATTGCATGTGAAAGTTTTAATTAGTTGCTAGTATGATAAAATTGAGAGTATAATTAGATACGATATAGCGAGCAACATTTAGTACACATGAAACATTTCTAGTATCCAATTTCATAGGATGCGGGAAAAAAAAAAGAACTGTATCTCTATGTATATAAGTACCATCCCAAACTCTAACGGATTTAGTGGTACATGCCAATCAGACAACTTCAACCTTTAGTTAGTAAAAAAAAAGTAGAGCGTTGGAGTCCAAATTTCAAGAAATTTTACCAATTTTCCTTTGAATTTACTAGAAATTTTCAATCTTTTACTTTAATATTTTAACCAAGTTACATGTAAGTAACATAAACAAGTTTTAATTGCGAACATGGACGGAGACCATGGTGTTCCTGTCCATATACAAGATTATTCCCGCTTACATGCCATTTTCTTTACCCTAGATTATAACGTACAGAGATGCCAGTCTTTAACTTTTAACTTTTCTCTGAAAAAAAAAAAGTATCTTGGCAAGTCAAATAAACGCGTGTCTCACCTTTTTATATGAAGAGGAGCCTAATTTTCTGCTTCTAACCTCGAGCGAGTAACACGGGCAAGAAATGATTTCTTTAAGATTGGTTTTATTTGTACCCTTTTCTCTGATGATACGTCATTTCACAACAAACAAATCCCAGCTGTTCATACACTTTCCGTGGGTGATTTCAGCATTGTGACTTAGCCACCAACGCTGCACCCCAGCAATAAGCAAAGCTTTACACATGTTTTCCGTGTTACTTGTCAATTCAAGTATCAAGCAATTTTAATCATACATTGTAAGTACCAACAGATGGACTAATAGGGTTTGTGGATTATGATTAACTTAATTCAAAATTAAGCACTTTGATCATATCAATGGCTGAGGTTGTTCAATGCACCAAAAGGTGTAAGGAATCAACACATTATTGAACGAACGGTCCAGAAGTAAAAGAGATAAGAGAAGCCATGTGATTGTAGTCTGTTTTGGTCATGATGGGTCTCAAGTATTGGAGCATTATGCTTCATAGCTATTGGGGAAAGCTGCTGCGCCATTTATTCTTTTATCATTTTTAAATGTTTCTTTTTCCGGCATATGTTCAAAGTGATGTACAACGGCAGATGTTGCTTGAAGACCACGTACTGTGAGGGTTTTTTTTTCCTCCCTTTCTTTCGTTCTTTCAAAGAGATTATGAGTTATGACAAAAGGCAATAGATAAGAAAGAGTTATGCCACTTTTTATGGCATATGTTCAAAGTGATGTACAACGACACATGTTGCTTGAAGACCACATAATGTGAGGGTTTTTTTTTTCTTTTTCTTCCCTCCTTTCTTTCTTTCAAAGAGATTATGAGTGATGACAAAGGCAAGAGACGAGAAAGAGTTATGCCAGCCACTCAAACTTTTATCCTAAAAAGTGAATTTCAACGAAGGCGCACATCTTTTTCCAAGTTTTTTTTTAAATAACAAGTCTCAGTACATCATTTGTATTAACTAAAAAAGTAGCACTAATTCCATAAGCAAATCATGCAGTAAAACGTTATGAGCGAATAACTTTCTGATATCCTTATGTTTGGAGTTTGAAACTTATGATTGGCAACTGATTTCTACGATCTCTTTTTCATCTTATGACTCTCATCTTACTATTCACGAGGTCATTCGTTATGGTTATCAGAAAGCATTTATTTGGTGCTACATTAATTAACCTTCTTAAAAGGTTTCAAAGACTGCTACATGATTTGGAGCCACGCAAGTTAAAGGAACAGTGCCAACGTGAGGTATTATGTGAAGGAAGTGTTCCATTGAGAAAAGAGTCATAATGAGTTACTTGCACCGACACCAGATACGCTACTAGCGCTTCAATACCAACCTTAATTTGAAGGGAAAGTGCAAAAAACAATCTCGTGGTTTGGGTCAGTTACAAAAAGATCCCTACTGTTGCAAAAGTTGTAAAGGAACACCGGTAGTTGCAAAAGTGTTGCAACCCACGGTTTCTGTTACGAAATAAAAATTTGTCCAAAATACCCCTGTAAATTGTCCAAATGAAAAAGTTGCCCTTCATTCTTTGCCACAAGCCCAAGCCCTAATTAGGGCGGTGTGAGCAAGCAGGTGAGGCAACAAGAAGGGGACGGGATGGAAGGGGAAAGGGGAACGCTGGTCACTGGCGAGGGTCGAAGCTACGGACGGAAACCAACGGCGGCAGACGGACAGAAGAAACGGCCGAAGCTACGGCCGACCAAAGCTAACTAGAAGGAGGAAAAGAGCGATCGAGACTGCCGATGTGAGCGACCGAGACTGCCGATGTGTAGACCGTATCCGGCCTTTCACCACCACGACGTCAGACCAAAAACAAACGGTGGAACCCAAAATCGACGGACAGATCCGGGTGGAGCAGGAGCCGGCGCCGCCGGCGATTATGATGAGGCAGGCGGCGGCGGTTAGGGTTTGGCTGATTGGAGTAGGAAAAAAATCAAGATTTGGAGTGGAAAGAAATAAAGGGCATTTTTGTCATTTCGTTAGAATAATCTCTACCAAATAAACTATTCAGGAGCGTAAACATCACATGCCGTTAGTTTGAACGGTGAACATAACGGTTGTAAGACTTTTGCAACCACCGGTGTTCCTTTGCAACTTTTGTAACAGCAGGGGTCTTTTTGCAACTGACCCAAACCACGAGGTTGTTTTTTGCACTTTTCCCTAATTTGAATTAGTACTGGTATTGTTTGAAATTTCATGTGTTTTGATCCTTTTCCTAGATCTTAAGAGTCTTGGTATCATTTGAATGGTCCCCAAAACATGGTTTATTTACATTAAGAGGCAAGGAAAACAATCATTCAAGGAGCTTTCGGTCCCCCTTACAACCTTAAGTATATCCTCGTTCCTCATAAATGATGCCTTGTCATCCTAATATGCCGTCATTAGTTTGTTTCAGTGACTTGAAAATTTTGCTTAGTGCGAAAAAAATTTTGGGGAACCGAATTTTGAAGAGTATAATCCTAAAGTTTCCAGTCCACAATGATGTGATCGTGGAGTAATTACAGTGAGCATCACTATGCTTTTAGTTAATAGGCTAGGCTACAGAAATTTGAGTGGATGATAAGAAAATTGCCTAATATGGGGAAAGGACATGTCAAATTCTCTTTCCAAATCAATGAATTCACCCCACTATCTCTCTCATTTTCGGGTGTGCAAAATCGAGATACTGGGGCTACAAGTATTGCTATTTCCAAAAATTTACCAAATTGGTTTCGTTATGAGAAACATGTATGCATAATGTTAATTTATAAAATGTTTTCTGGTATATGTTGACGTTTGTACTAATAATATTCCAAAATGCTTTCTTTAGTTGTACCAATGCTTGGTTAGGGTAAATTTGCATTTGTTTTCCTCCAAATGTATTATTAGCGAATATAGGCATTATTGAGTCTGTGCAAGACTAATTTCATATTATCACACATCCGATAAGCGTTATCATAGTTTAATATTTCTATAATTACGGTTTTGATTTTTATTCTTTTATAATTATATTGTAGGAGTTTATATCTTTGCTTTGGGTGTTTTGAAGGCGTTAATTGTTAAAACATACGCGTAATGTCTTAGGATATTGATAAAGCAGAGTTTTAGAATGTTTGGATTTATTTTTATGTTTTACGGGGACTACAAATTATGACCTTATTATACCTCCGAATTTTATTAAAGGGAATAAGTAAAACAGTGAAGTGTAAAGGCGACACAATCTAGATTATATCAAGGATTGCAATTTAAACCTACATATTCGTCTATTGCGCCAGCGAATTATAATTATAATAAATAGATGATGCAATAATTCTAAGCTATTAAGGTGGCGCACTTTGTAGTACACCATGTGTCTCAATGTAATGCTCAAGTGAAGACGAACATATTACTAGGTCAATATTTAAATTTATTTATGAATGAATTCATACTAGATTACTTATGAGTATAATTTTTTGTTTTATGTTATATGTTTCTAATTTATATCACTGTTTCAGCGTTTTGAAGTGTTAATAGTAAATATTAAGTCCTAATAATTTAGTGAAGTGGTTAAAAGAATCTTTGAATCTCTTTAAGCGAATATTTTAATTTTAAAATTGTTGGAGTGAGGGATTCCATCAAATCCCAAGATTAGGGTAAATCATGATTATAGGAAGTAATAAACCCATGGTAGCTTGTAGGAATCATTAGATAGTAAGAATAATTTGTTACCTTATATATGTGTATTATCGTAATAGAATATACTTGTATATATTTACCTCATGATGAGACGAATAAAACATGTCGAATATTTCTCAACCTTTTAGTTCATCATGGTATCAGAGCATGTCTGATCCAGAAGTGAATGAAAACCCGTAGCGAAGCTTATTTTTTCTTAATGGGCAGGCATGAACTCCACTAACCCCACAAATCCTATCATTCCCGCGGCATTGTATAGCCAGCGACCACAAATCATTGTCCAACAGGATAATTCAGCTTTTCCCAGTGGTATTATTCTTGATGAAACAAATTTTCCATTATGGTCACAATTGATGGATATGCGCATTGGAGCGTAAAACAAAGTTGGATACCTTATTGGCAAAATGGTAAAACTAGAAACCAACAATCCCAGCTATTAGGGCTATGAATGAACCGAGCTGTTCACGAACAGCTCGATGTTCATTCTCTTTAAAACTCGTTCATGTAATAGGTGAACCGAACACGAACAAAATTTTAAGGCTCGTTTATTAAACGACCGAGTTTGAACATAATGATGTTTGTTTATTTATGTTCGTGAACAAGAGGGCTCGTTTACTTAACGAGCCGAACATGAGCCGAGTTTTAAAAGAACATTAGTTTATTTACAATTTGAAGTAAATATTATGACCTACACAAAAATATCTATGCATTGGGAAGTGTGTAGGGATGTGGAAGCATGTGGTCCAAATACTTCCCCTCTCCAGATGTGAGTTTTCCTCATCTCATCAAACTCTACAGTTCACACCCTTGCCCCCTCTCTCATCACACATGTACACTCGTGCCTCCTCTCTCATCACTCATCAGTCATCAATATACAAGTAGTCGTCAGTCATCACACAGGCACACAGCCGAGGAGACCACACCCCATGCCATCGACCAGACCACCGCCCACGCCGCCTCCTTCTCTCAGATACTCGAACAGTCAAACACCATATGCCCCTCCCCTCTCTCACTCTCACACACATATCGCGTTACCTGTCTCACTGTCGTATTCTCCTCGTAGTCTGATTCAGCCTACGTTGCCGGATTCAACCTCCGTCGCCTGATTTAAGCTACAAAGCCGCAAAGCCATGTCTCCGAGCTGCAAATTTGCATAGCAAGGGCGTGAAGAGCATCAACCCGTTATATATGTCTTCATCACCGGTCGATCGAGATCTTTTTTTTACTGTGTTTTTATTTCACATCCCTTATTGTATCTTCTACATGTGTACTTGATTTTTCTTATTTCTCTTTCATTAACAGATTCTTGTTTATGATTGCTTGAACGATTTGAGATTTTAAGTAAATTAGGGATTCGATTGAGGTTGAACACGAACTCGAGCCGAGTTTTCGAACTCGAGTTGAGTTCGAATATAGATGTTTTGACTCTTAACGAACTTGAGTCGAGCTCAAACATGCCAAAATATAAACGAACCGAGTTCAAACACACCCATGTTTAGCTCGAACTCGGTTCGTATATAGCCCTATCAGCTATGCTACATGGATTACAAATAACCACAAAGTTAAGAGTTGGCTCATTGATTCAATGAGCCCCAATCTAATGGAGCGATTTATTCGATTGCTCACAACCAAAGTGATGTGGGATGTAACATCCCAGAATTTTTTGAAACATTAACACTCACTCGATCAATGACACTAAGACAACATTATCCTCAAAACTTAACCAAATAATACCATAACCTTCTAAGTAACTAAAACATCCATCAATGTATTTTCTCTCAGTGAATTTAAACCTGAATAATAAACTAGCAAAGTCATCCACCCAGGGGTTCTAACAATCAATACGAAAAATCAAATCCTTTTCTCTTTCACTCGCTCTAATCCGTACTCAAGCAACCTGTGGAAAGGAAGTCAAAGGAGAGTGAGCTTTTGAGTGAGCCCAGTAAGGTCGATCGAGATTTTAAAAACAATTAAAAACGATTCGGACAATTTTACATTTAAGCCAAATAACAACTTTTAAAATAGAAAAACAAAGTGATTCAAATGATTTTCTATATACAATTAAATGGAAAGTCTAAAATGGTTTTCAATTAAAATCACAGCATTTCAATATAAACATAGGGATGAGTATCAACTCAATCCCTCAATTAACAATCATTCAAAACACTTTATGTATAACAAAACAGAAATAGAAAATATTTAACATGAGCAGTATACTATAGCAAAGCCACCCCGACAGTGCTCAATACACTTTACATATGCATATGTACACTGACTAGTTCTTTTAGGTGCTAGTTTAACCCAACTAACAGTCCATCCTTGTAACTTTAACATTACACACCATCCTTATAACTCCCATATTACTAAATCATGTCAACATTTAGAAGGAGCAAATAAATACAATTGAAAATGGTTTACGATGATCGATTTCAGTAAATAGATAAGAATGAACCAGAAATTCCAAATGATCACTTTAAGGCTCAATTTAAGGTTCACGGCAATTGAAAACATTTTTATATCAATCGTAAAGATCAACATTCAATGCAATTTATAAAAATTATTATTTTAAGCATTTGAAATCAGAGTAGTGATGGAGGGTTCAGGGGAAAATCCTTACCTCCATCCAAGCTAAGCAATGCTACCAAACCTTGATCAATAATCTCTGAATAAACCTAGATTGATAATTCATTTGTTAGAATACAATCTATGCTACAATATTATAAACCTAATATCAACTACCCACTACGTTCTCACTTCTAACTCCAAATCGCTTAACTCAAAGCGGTCTTGCTCACGGCTAACTTAACCGAAATCTCTATGCACTCTTTAATGCGTAACGATACTCCAAAGACACATTAAATTATAGCAAAATACTTTTCTAACTTAAAACATTATAGAAAGTCAAAATATGAATTTTCTAAATTTTTGAATACTTTCAAATTAAAATAATTTCTTTAAATGCAAGAAAATCCATAAATAACCATAATTTCTTCCGGATGCAAAATAAGTCCCAAAATTTTTGTAATAACTTCAAGATATGTATAAAAATTATAGAAATTAAAATTGGAATTTGAATTTAAAAGATATTAAAACTAATTTTAAATTATTCGTTTTCCTAAAACAGATGCGATATGAAAACGATAACAAGTTAACTCTTAAAATCACCAAACTTAATTCAGAACTTCTTTATACTATAAAAACAATACTGTAATTTTTTCAAAACATTTTCATGAGTTTAAAGGCTCCAAAAGAATTTTACAATTCTAAGCTTACAGAAAATATAAAAAATACATGTGATTTCTAAAATTATAACATTTTACCAAAAATTCTAATATAGCATAAGGTACTATAATTTAAAATTTTGAATGCTAATGTTCAATATACACCATCAGTACACGTAACAAACCTAACGTTAACCGTGTACACATACGCATGCGCACAACTTACACCCCCTTTCACCAGTTGCTTTGACGCACTTCATCTTCTCCCCCTTGTTCTCTACGCTCAAGACCCTCTTGTTCTTTACACCCACAAACTCCATTGCACTCAAGAGACCCACAAACACACATGTGCACACAAGCTTACATTAAAAACACATCATACTCAACATACACATATGCACTACCTTAACACACTCACATGCATGACACATCCAGTTGTGGGAACCATTTAGCAAAAGAATAAGAGCTTCATTACCTTATCTTCCATGATAAACGTAACTATTTACACTCCACCCAAACTTATCATCTCTACCATCCCACTCGTGTATAGGAAGATTAGCTACATGCATAACACTTATTTACCGTATGCGCAATTTCGAATATAAATTTCTTTTCCTGAACACAAAACCTCAATCCCCTCCTCTTTTTTTGGCATATAACTTCTTCTCCAAACACTATACTTCTTAAATACTCTAGGAAACATGTGCAACTATTTGCAAGTTCGATTAAGGAATATATAGCTCAGATGCTCTCCCCACTCCTTGAATCTTCTTTCCCCACCAACTTGCCTCGCGGTAGTGGGTCTACTCTTCTGCCTTTTCTTTCTCTTTTAGTTGGTTCACCCCCCCCCCCCACACACACATTACACACACACACACACATCAAAACCCACTACCCCTACTCCCAGAATAATCTGCACGACACACACTAAACACCCAAAAACACCCGTCTCGGCTATCTCTTTTCTCTTCTTGTCTAAGCCACTCATAGCACTCTCTTCCTAGGCAGCCATGGCAGCCTTGTTCTTTACCCACACACACTACACATAGCACACACTACACAGCTGCTCTCTAAACCCTGATCCTTTTTTACCTCTAGCACCCATCAACCACAAAACCTTTTGAGACCCATAATTGTGCACATAAAGCCAGACTGCAAACATACCCACTTCACATATAAGCACTCCTCATGGCAGCCTTTAACCCGCGGCCACCTTTCGTCCCTTAAACATATCCACACGATTCACAGTCACAGCCACCATGGATGTGACCTACCTAACACCTTGTTGCACTCACGACATCCCTCTCTTGATCTCATAATCATTGAAACACTAGGGAGAAAGGCTAGAAACCTTACCAAAAAATTTGTCGGAAAGCTTCTCTTCGATCATTCATCTTTTTCTCTATCTCTGAAACTCTTTGTATCTCTCTTTCTCTCTCAAAATGTGTCAGACGTAGGAGAGAATGGAGGTCTGGATGGCTGCTCAACAAAGCTATATTTATATATGAAAACACTAAAAAATTACTAAAAAGCCCCTAGACTTTCATTAACTTTCTATTATTATAAATAGGTCCAAAATAATTTTTTGGACCAAAAAAATTAATGTGCTAAGAAAATTTTTAACGGGTTATTACGCTGCTGCGGCTTCATTAATTATCAGTAAAAGTAGCTACATAAAAATATCAACACTAACTAAAATAAAATTTCATCGCTAAAATTTCTAATTAAAAATATCAATGCTAAAAAGAATTTTTAATTCATTCGTTAAGAATATCAGAGATTACACTCTCCCCTCCTATAAAATTTTGTCCTCGAAATTTTACTTACTTATCTTATTGAAGCACTATGCCTTCACTACTTAACTCCCAGACGCAGGTGTCACTGAATGTTACACATAACCCTCAGAATGTAAGTCGGGAACATCAATAGCAGTTTCGAACATTTTACTATACTATATGATTTCGATCATAACGTAGGGTTTCATAATCCAACCAACTGGATACTATTACTCAACCTCAAAATAATTAGCCAATTCCTAAAAGCACACAAATCAAATGATGTAATCACTCTACTTTCACTCCGCATTCAGATATCTAGATACTACTAAGGTTCAAGTAAGTCACTAATTTTTTTCCTAATTCTCTTGTTGAAACTTAGGCTTTCTTTCACTTGCTTCTAAAGTCTACAGAATCATATACCTATGCTCTGATACTAACTGTAACATCCCAGAATTTTTCGGAACGTTAACACACTCGATCAATGACGCTAAGACAATATTATCCTCAAAACTTAACCAAATAATACCATAACTTTCTGAGCAACTAAAACATCCATTAATGTATTTTCTCTCAGTGTAGAATCATACCTGGAAACTGAATTTAAACATGAATAATAAACTAGCAAAGTCACCCAACAGGGGTTCTAACAATCAGTACCAATAATTAAATCCTTTTCTCTTTCACTCATTCTAATCCATACTTGGGCAATCTGCGGAAAGGAAGTCAAAGGAGAGTAAGCTTCTGAGAGCCCAGTAAGGTCAATCGAGGATTTTAAAAACAATCAAAAACGATTCGGACAATTTTACATTTAAGCCAAATAACAACTTTTAAAATAGGAAACATAGCGATTCAAATGATTTTCTATATACAATCAAATGGTAAGTTTAAAACGGTTTTCAATTAAAACCATATCATTTCAATATAAACATAGGGATGAGTATCAACTCAATCCCTCTATTAACAGTCATTCAAAATACTTTATGTAGAACAAAATAGAAATAGAAAATATTTAACATGAACAGTATACTATAGCAAAGTCACCTCGACAGTGCTCGATACGCTTTACATATGCATATGTACACTGACTAGTCCATTTAGGTACTAGTTTAATTCAACCAACAGACCATCCTCATAACTCTAACAATACCCACCATCCTTATAACTCGCATATTACTAACTCAATGCAACATTTAGAAGGAGTAAATAAATACAATTAAAAATGGTTTGCGATGATCGATTCAATAAACATATAAGAATAAACAGGAATTCTAAACGATTGCTTTAAGGCTCAATTTAAAGTTCATGGGCAAATGAAAATATTTTTATACCAATCGTAAATATCAAAATTCAATGCAGTTTATAAAACTGTTATTATAAGCATTTGAAATCAGAGTAGTGATGGAGGGTTCAAAGAGAAAATCCTTACATCGATCTAAGCTAAGCAATGCTACCAAATCTCGATCAATAATCTCTGAATCAACCTAGTTTAGCAATCCATTTATTAGAACACAATCTATGCTACAATATTATAAACGTAATATCAACTACCCACCACGTGCTCATTTCTAACTCCGAAATCGCTTGACTCAAAGCGGTCCTGCCTACTGGTTAACCTAACGAAATCTCTATGCACTCTTTAATGCCTAACGATACTCCAAACACATATTAAATTATAAAAAATACTTTTATAACTTAAAACATTATAGAAAGTCAAAATATGAATTTTTTAAAATTTTGAATATTTTCAAATTAAAATAATTTCTTTAAATGCAAAAAAAACCATAAAATAACCATAATTACTTCCAGATGCAAAATAAGTTCCAAAATTTTTGTAATAACTTTAAGATATGTATAAAAATTATAGAAATTGAAATTCAAAATTAAAAGGCATTAGAACTATTTTTAAATGATTTGTTTTCCTAAAACCAATGCGATACAAAAATGATCAAAAAATCAATTTTAAAAATCACCAAACTTAATATGGAACTTTTTTATACTGTAATTTTTTCAAAATATTTTCATGAGTTTAAAGGCTTCAAAAGAATTTTACAAGTCTAAGATTACAGAAAATATTAAAAATACATATGATTTCTGAAAATTATAAAATTTTACAGAAATTCTAATATAGCCTAAGGTATTGTACTTTAAATTTTCACATGCTAATGTTCAATATACACTATTCCAATGCGCGTAACGAACCTAAAGCTACCCGTGTACACACACCCGCACACACACACACACATGCGCACAGCTTACACCCCATTCCACCAGCTGCTTTGACCCACTCCATCTTCTCTCCCTTGTTCTCTACACTCAAGACCCTCATGTTCTCTACACCCATAGACTCCATTACACTCAAGAGACCCACAAACACACATGTGCACACAAGCATACATTAAAACACATCATAATCAACATACACATATGCACTACCTTAACACACTCACATGCACGACACACCTAGTTCTGGGAACCATTTAGCAAAAGAATAAGAACTTCATTCCCTTCTCTTCCATGATAAACGTAACTATTTACACTCCACCCAAACTTATCATCTCTACCATCCCGCTTGTGTATAGGAAGATTAGCTACATGCATGGCACTTGTTTACTGTATGCGCAATTTCGAATATAAATTTCTTTTCCTGAACACAAAACCTCAATCCCCCCTCCCTTTTTTTGGCTTGTGCAGAGTTCACTTGTAACTTCTTCTCCAAAAACTATACTTCTCAAATACTCCAGGAAACATGTCTAACATGTGCAACTATTTGCAAATTCGATTAAGGAATATATAGCTCGAATGCTCTCCCCACTCCTTAAATCTTCTTTCCACACCAACTGCCTCACGGCAGTGGGTCTACTATTTTCCCTTTTCTTTCTCTTTTAATTGGTTCACACACACACACACACATATATATATATATATATATATACACACACACACACACACACATATGCACATCAAAACCCACTACCCCTACTCCCAGAAAATCTGCACGACACACACTAAACACCCAAAAATACTTATCTCGACCGTCTCTTCTCTTTTCCTGTCTAAGCCACTCACAGCACTCTCTTCCTAGGCAGCCATGGCTGCCTTTGTAGGCATAACTCTTTGATCTTTACCCACACACACTACATAAAGCACACACACACTACACGGCTCCTCAAGCTCCCATCAACCACAAAACCCTACTCACACCCATACTTGTACACATAAAGCCACACTACAAAACATACCCACTTCACATATAAGCACCTCACGGCAGCCTTCAACCCACGGCCACCTTTCGTCCCTTAAACATATCCACACGGTTCACAGTCATAGCCACCATGGCTGTGACCTGCCTAACACCTTGTTGCACTCACGGCATCCTTCCCTTGATCTCGTAATCATTGAAACATTAGGGAGAAAGGCTAGAAACCTTACCCAAAATTTCGCCGAAAAACTTCTCTTCGATCATTCCTGTTTTTCTCTCTCTCTGAAACTCTCTGTATCTCTCAAAATGTGTCAGATGTAGGAGAGAATGGAGGTCTGGATGGCTGCTCAACAAAGCTATATTTATATAAAAACCCTAAGAGAAAAATTACTTAAAAGCCCCCTAGACTTTGGTTAGGTATTCTAATTTTACCCGCAACTTTCTATTATTATAAACTGGTCCAAAACAATTTTTTTATTATAAATTAATGTGCTAAGAAAATTTTTAACTGGTTATTATGCTGCTGCGGCTTCACTACTCGTCGCTAAAAGTGGCTACATAAAAATATCAATGCGAACTAAAATAAAATTCGTTGCTAAAAGTTTTTAAAAATATCATTAACACTAATCGTCGCTGAAGACCTAAATCGATATGTCTTATAACTGTTATCATTAAGCTATAATTTATGTTTTCTAAAAATTTAAAGGTCGCGACGCTAAAATTTCTAATTGAAAAATATCGACGCTAAAAAAATTTATTCGCTGCTAAAAAGAATTTTTAATTAATAAGTTGAGAATATCGGGGTATTACATGGGAGGCTGTTGCAAAAACCTTCTATAATGGATCAAATGAGACCCTTTTGTTTGAACTGAATCAAAAGCCTTTCACCACCACTCAAAAAGGTTGACCTTTGTCAACTTACTATAATGACTTGTCTGAAATTTTTCAGAAATCGATCATCGGACGATTACGCAGGAGGGATCAGTTGAAAGGAATTGTACATATGCATTCCACAATGACGAGGCTATGAGTCCATATATTCCTAAGTGGGGTTAATCCTAAATGTGATCAAGTTCGTGGTAAAATATTATACTAAAGGATCCAAAGCTGGATTTGGAAAGTACATAACGCATGTGTAAGAAGAAAAGCACAACAGAGACAGATCATGGGAAGTTCTCGAGCAGTCCCTGAAAGCTCAGCCTGGTGGTTCACCAAAACCCACAAGGATCCAGTAATGGCACTGTAAAGGGGTGAAATAACATACCATTGGAAAAAAAAACTAGAACTTTATTTGTAGCCATTGTGGTGAAACATGACACTCGAAACAACAATGCGCTATTAGATTATCAGATATTTGGAGTGGTGGGATTTCTCAAACAAGCCGAGAGAAAACATTATTGGCAAAGTAGCAGTGGTCACGCAAGGGGACATCGACCCGATCAACCCAGGAGGAAAAATCACAACATACTACCAACGTGGCTCAACCAGGTATTTCTGGAAAGGTGGATGTATTTTCTGTCACCTCTAAGAATAGTACTTAGATTATTGACATAGGAGCATCTGATCATATGATTAAAGACTGTTATAAATTATAAACCATTCAACCATCCTCACAGAGGAGGATCCGTTGCGCTATCCAATACCTTGAAACTCGATACTTTCTTGGTTGTTCCCACGCTTGAATACAACCTCTTGTCTATCAGCCAAATCACTTCATCTCTTAATTGTAGTGTAACTTTTTGGCCTTCATTCTGTATTTTACAGGACGTTCTGACCTGGAAGACTCTTTGTTATGGTGTTAATTGGGACAAGCTCTACTACTGAGAACTTTCTGAAGATGGGAAATAGAAATTCAGCCATGCATTTTAAACAAGTTGGGTAAAGAAGGCTCGAACAAGTATATGATTATGGCACATGAGATTAGGACACATTCCTTTTTGGCTACCTTAAGAAACTTCAACCAAGTTTGTTTTCTGTTTTAGATGTTTCAGATTTTTGATGAGATATATGTGAATTGGCGAAAAGCTATCGAATTCTTTATGTGCGAAGTTTAAATAAATGCTCAGAACCTTTTGTTGTTATACACTCTGATATCTGGGGGACCTACAAGAGTTCTATCCATTTCAAATGCCTGTTATTTTGTTACTTTCATAGATGAATGCACCAGGGTCACGTGGGTGTCCTTGCTCCATAAGAGGAGTGATGCATGTACGACGTTTAAGGAATTCTACAACATGGTGCACATCCAATATCAATGACAAATTCTGATTTTGCAGTCCAACAATGCAATGAAGTTTATTGATGCTTCGTTTGGAGAGTATCTTAACTAGCTAGGGATACGACACCATACTCCTGCACGTACACATCGTAACAAAATGGTCTAGCAGAATGAAAAAATAGGCAGATTATGGAAGTAGTACGTGCATATCCCTTTGGGATGAACATGCCACAGTTTCGATAGGCGGAGGCAGTCAAATTTGCTGTCTACCTTATCAATCGGGTTCCTTTCCGAGTTATTAGTTTCGAAACTCCCCAACAAAAGTTACAATCTTTTTGCTCTATTTCGCATTTACCAAACCTCAAACTTAGAGTTTTTGGATGTACAATATATGTTCATATCCCCAAAGGCTTACGAAGTAAATTGGACCTTGTGCAAAAAGGTGTGTTTTTATTGGATATTTAGATTTTCAAAAGGGCTACTGATGTTATTACCCACAGAACAAGAAATTGCATGTCACTTTAATTTTCTCTTTCCACAAGACCGAACCATACTACACAGCTGAGTTTTGAGCTTATCTCTTCAGGGGGAGAACTTGAGTGAAGAGCCCGAGCTGAAAGGAGGAGACAATGGAATAGGGGTGAGGCTGAGTTCTTAGAACAGAAGGCCATGGAAGAAAGATTGAATACACATCACCCCACTACTTATCAGCCAGACATAGATGTTCCAGGTTTGCCAAGTTTACCTAAGAATAATGTAGTACCGGAAGGTGATAAAGATGCCATAGAAGAACTCGTCATAACACAATCAATCGAAGAGCTCTCCCAGAATGTTCAAGATGATGTTGTGCACCAGGTAACCCTCGATTTACCTTCAAATGAGTTAGAATATCCTAAAAATTACTCTTCTCTTTCTTGATTTCCACCAAGATCGAATCGGGGTATCCCAAAGAAACAATATGAACCTGATCTCAAAGCCAATGTCAAATATCCCGTTAACAATTATAACTCTACTCATAGGCTATCATATTTGTATGCTCTAATTGTCGATCAATTGTCCAAAGTATCTATTCGTAGTAACGTGCATAAAGCACTAGCAGATTCAAGGTGGACGAAGGTAATGAATGAAAAAATGGAGGCTCTACAAAAGAACTGATAATGGGAACTGGTTCCATTACCCGAAGGGAAGAAGACAGTTGTGTGCAAATGAGTGTATACTGGAGAAGCTTAAAGCTGATGGAAGTATTGATAGGTCCAAAGCAAGGCTAGTAGCAAAAGGTTGTACACAGAATTATGGAGTTGATTATCAGGAGACTTTCAGATCATTAGCTAAGGCTATTAATATTGTTCGTTTTCTCATATTAGTTGCAGCAAATCAAGATTGACCCTTGCGACAGTTCAACTTAAAAAATGCCTTTCCAAATGGTGACTTGGAAGGAAAAGTAAACATGGAGCTTCCACCAGTTTTTGGGCATGGATCTATACATAAAGGCAATATGCAAATTAAAGAGATTCCTCTATGGGCTGAAACAGTCACGCAGAACTTGGTTTGGGAGGTTTACATCAGCAATGAAGCCGGTTGGTTACAGGCAAAGTAACTGTGACCATACTTTATTTATTGAACACAAAGGAAGAAAGGTTACATCATTAGTTGTATATGTAGATGATATGGTGTTGACTGGTGATGATCCTGAAGAAACGGAGAGGCTACATAAATATTTGGCCACCAAGTTCTAAATGAAAGACCTAAGACAACTGAGATATTTCCTAGGTATTAAAGTGTCAGAGTCAAGATAGGGAATCTCTCTTTCCTAACAAAAGTATGTGTTGGATTTGCTGACTGAAACTGAGATGCTAACCTACAAGCGAGTTCAAACACCAGTGGAGATAAATCATCAACTCAAAACTTCCTCGAACCAAAGTCTAATAGACAGGTCATTATCAACGACTAGTGGGGAAGTTAATCTATCGGACTCACACTAGGCCGGATATTGCCTATGCTGTGAGTATGGTAAGCCAATTTATGCATGCTCCAAGTGAAAACACATGAATGCAGTCTATAGAATCTTGAGGTATTTGAAAGGTGCTCCTAGAAAGAGGCTACTGTACTCAAAGAATGAAGCATCCACCATCAAAGGATACACTGACGCTGATTGGCCATGAGATCAGTCAAACAAGAAATCTACTTCAGGTTATCTCACATTTGTAGAAGGCAGTCTTGTTAACTGGAGGAGCAAGAAACAGAAAGTTGTCACTTGGTCAAGTGCGGAAGCAGAGTTCCAAAGTATGGCATATGGTTTATGTGAGCTGTTATGGATTAAAAGAGTTTTGAAGCAGATTTGCTCTGCATTCTCATATGGAGTGATGCACACTAATGACAACAAACCCTAAAAGAAAAAAAATCCCTCGTCAAGAAAGAGCAAGGAGAGATTCAAATTTTGTCTCTTATCCAACATAAGTTTCACTACAAGAAAAAAGACTTTTAGGGACGGATAACTTCGTTGCTAAAAGCCATAACTCTGTCGCCAAAGACTTTAGCAATAGAGACCCCATCGTTAAAAGTCTGTTGCCTACAACCCCGTTACTAAAAGTTTTACAATGGAATTTTGATATCCGTCGCCTAAAGTCGACTTTGAACTACGGATGTACAAATACAATTAGCGACGAATATTCCGTCGCTAATAGTTTTTTCTGTATTTTAATTTTTTTTGAAAATAATTTATTACGTAAAATATTTAGCTACGAAAAAATTCGTCGTCAAAAGTTTTAACGACAGATATGATGGATTACCCGTCGCTAAAAAATATTCAAAAACGATGGATTTTAGCGACGAAAAATCAGTCGCTAAAAGTCTGTCGCTTAGAACTTCAGAGACGGAACTTTCGTGGCTAAAAATCATTTATTTAAGTAAGACTTTTTAGCTAAAAGTCAAATTAATTTTAAAAATATTTTTTTATTCTTTTAATCCCAAACCTGTAATTACAAAATTTCAACAACCATTCTTAATCTAGCAAATATTTCTCAATGCACATTAGGGTTAAATAGTTACTGATCCATCAACAATATTTAACCCTAAAATAGAGACAAAACATATGTATAAAGAATGAACACTATACTAATCAAAACAATAAAATGTATACAAAGTTCAGGAGGGCACATAAGCGAGTACATAGAGTAGGGGAGGGGAATGGAGTACAAGTCGGGGGGGAGGCACGGGAGTGGGATACAAATAGCTAGGAGGCCGGGGAAGGGCTGATCAGGGGTCGGCGAGTCCCGGATCTAGATCTGGCTGATCGTCCTCGTCAATAGGGGCATTGTTATTCGGATCCGGCTCGGCATGTCCAACAACAGCCCTGCATGTAAAGGCACGGACGCATTAATCTTGACAACAATCATATAAAGTGTTTACTCAACGTATGTAGTGGTTATACCTGATTATTCACCGCGATCATCCTATACACCTCCGTAGCAATACGACGGATCTCGTCTTCTTCTAACCACAGTCGCCCTCGGTCGGTGTCTGCGTCTGTGGGGGGGTAGCTGGGGGTGGTGACACTTCTATCAAGACACGTGCAGTCATACCGGGGAGGTCGTGTACGCGGCCTTTTTGCCTATTGACAAGCCTCAGTGTATCTAGACATCGCTTCAATCCCCCAGTACTCGTGCCCATGCTCGTGGACGCTTATGGTTATCCGGACTGTTGCCCAAACCCCCTAATCTGTTCGTATGAGACCTACAAAACAATGATTTTACATTCAAAACATTAAGGTGACAAACATCGAATACAAAAGCACAAATTTAACAAACTAAAAAATTAATTCGTAACTTACATCGATCTGCCAGGAAATATCTGAAACATAGTCCCCTGCTTGGTGTGGATCATTCTTATCCTTCTTCCTCACGTGTATCTGAGTGTACGTCAGAGCACAAACCTCATTCGACACCAGGTTTGGGGTGCTTAATCGCATTCTTGTGTTAGATGATGTCTTAAGCCACTGACCCCCTCGTGTGCGTGGGATCTTTGTTCTGTCTATTCTCGCTCCCACTCTTACTCTTGGCCTCCCAGGATGTATCAGTCCTCCACTTATCAATCATCTCTCCCCATACAGATGGAGATATTCAATGAGGGGAAAATTTCTTTCACTCTTCCACCGGGGTACCCTCAAGAGTCATCCTCCTCTCTCGCTCCCATGCGTTGTGCAGTCATCGCCAGTAATTTTTGTTGATGTAGGCAAAATAAGCCTGTCGCCCCAACGCCTGCTGCTTAAGAGACTCAAACTCGAACCCCTCCTACAAGGCATCCAATTACACAATCAATACGATTATTTTAAAATTATGTTCTAATTAAACAAATAATGACTGAGACAATTGGCTAAAAACCATACCAGCTACTTCTCCTATAAGGACTCCCTTGTCGCGGCATCCCAGCCCATCAGTATAGTTGTGGCTCAAAGAATCGGCCTTTCACAAGGATGTCGATCTTCGTCTTCGTCAGAGTCTCCATGATCCTGATAGAGAAACAAACATCAAATACATTAACTAAGTGAATAGTAATAAATATCAAAATTAAAGATTGTAAGTACTGCATTATGTAATTTTTTTACTTACTGGCCTTCCTGGGTGAGCGTAACTCTCTGTTTACGTTGGGGGTCGATGCGCACCCTACGTATCGGTCCACGGCCTCGTCAAGATTCTACAAAACACCAATATTAACACTGATCAAATATAACTTAAATACCAGTCTAACAGTACGACCAAACGTCGTTATCAAATATACCTGTGGTAGAACCCACAGAAGAAGAAGAATTAGCAAGCGTGTGAGGAATCGGCTCGGGGCTGTGCTAGTGTCTGGGACTGGGGCAGCGATTGCAGCTGGGACTGGGGCTGAGGCTGGCCCCTGCTAGATATGAGCACTATGTGCCTCATCATCAGCAGGAAATGTCGAGGCGGGAGCCATTGGGGTTAATACAGTTCAGCATCCACCGCGATCACAGATGGCCCGTAATCTATCCATGTATGACTTCGTATATAACAAGTCCAAAGAAATTAACACATAGAAAATAATGTAGAGTCCACATCATGTTACAACACTATATATATGAACCGAGTACTAAAAGAATGCATGTTATAGCAGTACAAGTCAATCATCTTTATTTTGGGAATCATCGCCATCATCATTGTCGGACTCGTCATCCTCTTCTTTCTGGGACTCGTCATCGACTTCATCGTGTTATTTTCCTCTTTGTCAGTAGGCCTAGCCTCATCATCTTTAACACTTTCTACGTCTTTCACGTCATCTACGACTGCTTGTCCTACATCAACTGTTGGTTGAAGAGAGAGATCGTTTTCCTCGTTGTCCACCTCAACAGGTACTGAGACAGATGCTTGGTTGGCTTGGAAGGTGTCTACCTCACTGTCATATGTCACGGGCAATTTCTTGATATTGATAACTGTATACCAATGAGATTTGGGGTATCGATCTCCATAAAAGTCCAGGCAATGCTTGTCATAAATGTTGCCGTTGACCAAGACTCTACTGTTTTGGGTTTGTTTAGTCCAGTCATCATCTTTTACATTAAACCTAAACTCATTGATGATATAACCTCCATGACAGGCTGCTTGTTTACTATGGTCTTGAGCTAGTAATATCAACAAGGAGGCTACTGGAGCATTGATGTACTGAACCTATTATATAGGTGAAAGTTAATAAACCACATATGGAATGGCATATAAACATAGTGTTTTTTTGTTAAAGACTTACACGTCTTCTAAACCACTCTACAAATTGCAATTTTCAATGAGATTTAAGTCTAGTGGGATCATTGATTAAAGATTTCGCATCGAAATCACTGCAGATCGAGAGAGTAACCCACTGATCATACATTTTGAATTATGTACAGTAATTATCTGAAGTCAGAAACTTATTTAACGAATGCTGAAACTTCATCACAACTTAGAAGGGCATATATTGTTGCACTGTACTATATATCCGTTAGCCACCGAGTATAGGTTTGTCCGAATGGACTACCTGACTGCTTGAATATTGACAATTACTCTTCCAAATGTATGCTGACTTTGGGCTCATTTCGGCCTAATTGATTTAACCTTGTATCAACATCATACCCAAAATATTTGCTACAAAAGTTTACAAGCTCTTCCATTACATAAGCCTCAGCAATTGAGTCCTCAACATGAACTTTATTACGGACTTTCTTCTTCAAATGGAACATGAACCTAGAAGTTTAATGAATAGAGTTAGGTGAAATATCAATGAAAGAGTGTTTGCATTACCTGTAAAAGAATAACATAGAGTTAGAGCAATACCTCTATAATGAATACATCCATCGATATTGCACAGGCCCATCCATCTTAGCTTCATACGCTAAGTGAACGAGCAAATACTCTATTGAATCAAAGAATGACGGTGGGAAGATTTTCTCGAGCTTGCAAATTGTCAACACAATGTTCTTCTCAAGCACCTCCATATTATTCACATGGATTGTAGAAGAACATATATCCCGAAAGAAATGAGATAATTCAGTTAAAGTCTCGCATACAACCCTTGGCAACAGTCCCTGAAGACAATAGGAATGAATCTTTCCATAAATACGTGACAGTCGTGACTCTTCATCGTTTGGAACTTACATTCCGATACATTGTAGTAACGAAATATGTTGGATGCATACCCATCTGGAAGCTTCAATTTCTTCATCCACTGATAGACCTTCTCCACCTTTTTCTTGTCTAGACAGTAAGGTGCTTTCAAAAGCAGCGTCCTCCTGCTGACTGTCTAAGGATGCAGTTCACGACGCACACCAAACTATTGTAGATCCTTTCCCACTTTAAGGCGATCGTTTGATTTTCCAACGACATTCATCACTATGTTGAACACACTATCGAAAACATTTTTCTCAATGTGCATCACATCCATGTTGTTTCGGATATTGAGTGTCCTCCTGTAGGCCAACTCCTAGAAAATACACTGGTTCCTCTAGTTGTGCTCTTTCCCGTATTCTAGAATCTTTTGATCCAGCACACCCTTGCCGTATGGTATGTCAGTATCACGTGCCTCCAGGTGCGAGAGCACTTCTTTACCAGATGCGTAGTCCAGTGTGACAACCTCACGCTTGATTATCCCGTCAAATTTATCCTTCTGCCTACGAAACTGATGGTCTGGTGGCAAAAGCTTTCGGTGACATCCGAATCACGAGGGTTTCCCGCCGTGCTTTAACGTATGATTGGGATTTACGCCCATACAAGCAGGGCACGCTAACTTTCCATGTGTGCTCCACCCATACGCCATTCCCTATTTGGGAAAATCGTATATAGTCCATATCAAAATAGCCCTCATCTAAAATTTCTATTTGAGGGATACATCATAAGTTTCCACTCCATGATCCCATAGCTGTTTGAGCTCATCAATCAATGGCCTTAAGTACACATTTATGTCCTTACCGAGACTCTTCGGACCTGGAATAAGCAATGGCAAAAATATGTATGACTTTTTCATGCACATACCTGGTGGAAGGTTATACGAGACAATAATAACAGGCCATGTAGAGTAAGGCGTGCTAGACTGCCCGAAAAGGTTGAACCCATTGGTTGCCAAATCAAGTCTAACATTCTGAACTTCCTGAGCAAAGCTTGGATGCTTGCAGTCTAACTCCTTCTAGCCTCTCCATCAACTGAGTGTGTCAGCACATTAGCATCGTTGCTATGAGTGTCACAGTGAGCCCTCATATGTTTAGCCATATTAGAGGAGTAGTACATCTTATAATGCCAATATCGCAGTACATTCCATGCAATGTTTTCCTTCTTCCTTTTGTCCGGTTTATACCTCAAATGATCACAAGCTCAACACCGTGTCAAGTCCTTATTCTCTTTCCAGAACAATACACAGTCATTAATGCATGCATTTATCTGCTCATAGCTCAATCCAAGTTTCCTCATAATCTTCTTCGCATCATAGTACGACGGGGACAACTTTTCACTCTCCGGTAAAATTTCTTTGATAAAAATAACAAACTCGTTAAATCCTTTCTCACTTAGCCCTAGTTCAATTTCAACTGTAGTAACCGACTAACCGCAAACAGCCGTGTGTGTTTCCAGATTCCATCCCATAACGGCTTCTCCGCATCTCTTAACAAATCATAAACTGATTAGCCCCCTCGTCCGGCTGCTAGGACTGCCATCTCCGCGGTAGTCACCCCATTCAACATTAGCATACGCAATATCCATAATCATATCTCGGTAATCATACTATGGCTCATCCCTAACTTTAGCTTGACTAGTCGTGTTGGATGACAATACTATCGTTTTTTCATGATGTGTCCACCTTGTGTATTCGCCCATAAAACCATACCATAGAAAATGCCATTTTACCACCATTCTCCTTCTCCAATGCAACAATTCACATATACTGCATGGATACCTTATCGTCTCAAAGTCAACATATGCAGGATCCACATAAGTGAACTTAAGAAATTCGTCGACGCGATCATCAAAATCATTATCATTCCTTTTCAACCAACTTCGATCGACCGACATGATGACTGAGATTACGTACTATATACCACCTTAAATTAAAACCAATAATTAGGCAGAGTCGATGTAAAAATGAATGCATGGATGTGACAACATGTCTATATATACCCTCTCCATTCTGTAATAGGTAGTCACACCTATCCCATTCAGAAAAGCACATATTTATAAAATAGTTACCAACACATACTTAGTCTTATGTCTGCAAAATATTCGGCAGTACCTCATCGTATTTCTCCAAGTACACGACATAGATTAGGTATTCTAACATCTGTCTAATCTTTCTCTTGCAAGAAACAGATGTTAGAGTACCAGATCTGTATGCACTCACAGAAACACTAGAGAATGTGTACCAAATATCCATGACATAAAACACTGAGCATGAGTCGATACACACTGTTTTATAAGTACTTAACTTTTCCAAATTGTCCAAACTAGACATCCAAAGGCTCATTACAAAGCATTACTTCATAATGACTACCTTTGAACAAGAACTAAGGGTTTTTATGCATGCATGCATGCATTTAAAAATTGATAACATATGCAACCATCTTTCTAAAATTTTTAAAATTTTGAAATAATGGAATTATTAGGTTAATTTGTAAGAACATGCTATAACCAAAATGATTCACTTTTAAATTTGTTGACAACGAGTTGTAACTAACTTCTTGTTAATGGACACCATAAAATAACAACGATTATTCCTAATATGGGCAGCCGATTCACGTTTCTCGGTGGAATATGCAGTTCATTCGCGAAGTTGATATCGTGTCACATGTGATTGTGATGGGGTTTATGGTTTAGTTAGGGTTAGAGTTGTATTTAGGCTTGTCAGGGCTAATTAGGGTTAACTAGGGTTTAATTGAGACCTATGATTATGATATTGTGTCACCTGTAATTAGGGTTTAAATAGATTAATTAGGTTTAATTAGGGTTATTTCAAGATGTGTTTAGGGGTTAATTAATAAGACTTAACTGGGGTTAATTAGACTTAACTAGAGTTAATTAAGACTACTTCAAGATATGTTAGGGGTTAATTAGGGTTAACTAGAGTTAATTCCTTAGGGTTAATTAGGTTACTTAGGGCTAGGTATGGCTAATTAGGGCTAATTAGGATTAATCAGGCTTAAATAGGGGTTAATTAGTATTAATTAAGGTTTAATTAAGAGTTAATTAGGTTTAGTTAGGGTTTATCAGGGCTAATTAGGGTTAGTCGGGTTCAATCAGGGTTAGTTAGTACTAATTAGGGTTATTAGTGTTAATTTAGGGTTTATTGGGGTTAATCCTAATTAACCCTAATTAGGTTAACTTGGGGTTAATTAGGATTTAGTTAGGGTTTATCAGATTTAATTAGTTAGGGTTTATCGGGTTTAATTAGGTTAGTTAGGCCAGTTAGGGCTAATTGAGTTTTTTAAGCTTTCATTAGGGTTTAATTAAGAGTTATCTAGGGTCAATTAGGGTTAGTTAGGATTACTTTGAGTTAGTTAATATTAATTAAAGTTACAAAATGTAACAATGTACAATTAAAGTAAAATTACACTATATATTACAACAAATTAACTTCAATTAACCACAATTAGGGTAATTAAACTCAAACTCAAATTCAAAATTAACCACATTATATTAAATTCAAACTCACATGCATTAAACCACATATATTAAACCATAATTAGGGTAAGATGGACATAATGGCGGTGTAGGTGGTGCGGCGGCGGCGGTGGCGCGGCAGTGGAGGGCCACAGGAGCTATGGAGGGGCACAGGGGGTTGTCGCAGCAAGGCCCGAGGGGGTGCACGTCTCCGATCGGGGGGGGGGATTGCCAGGGGTGGGGGGTCGCTGGGGGAAGAAACTGCCGGTGAGTGAGAGAGAAAGAGAGAAAAATGGGGAGAGAGAAAAGAAAGGAAAGTGGGTTTTTATAACAGGACTTTTAGCGACGAGTATATCTCGTTGCTAGAAGTCCGCTTAAATTTTTGATGACAGACTTTTACCGATGGTTATTTCTGTCTCTGAAACTGCCTTTTAGCGACGGATTTGTGTCCGTCGCTAATAGTCGATCACTAAATACCCTCTTTTTTTTTTTTTTGGTATTGTTTGAGAGAACTAAAATAGTGGTGATATGTTCGTAGGCCAATTTTCAAGTTAACCACTAAGCTAAGATTTGTGGCATTGGAATCTCTATTCTGACAAATCAAATCATTATGTTAGTAACTCCAAAGTATGTTCTGTTATGTTTTGTTATAAATCACGTGACCTTCATACGGGGATCAACTGAGGGGCAAAAACCATCTCTTTCCTCCTAGACTTGCTAAAACCCTTTTTTTTTGGATTTATTAACTCGACTATTGATTCCACCACCGACACAACCATGCCGCCACCCCTACCACCATACCCATCACCACATACTCAGTTCCCCAATGTGCTACCATCCGATCACTAAAGAACCACAAAATCCACTTATACAACATAAGCTTTGGGATGAGAGGGCTACTTCTATTGTTCAATCTCCCGTGTTGAGGTATTAAATTAAGAACCGATGTCAGACCAACCTTTTTTGTTCAGGAAATTCGAGTGATCTTTGACAAATCTTTCTCCAATTTGTAGCAAAGAGACACCATCAGAGAAGGATCGATGTCAGCAAAGAGAGTGACCACTCAACCATTAAGAAGATACTTCACCATTTGGTCAAGCGAAAAAACTGGCCATGAATTCAAAATTGCATGATCCAACCACTCTAACACCATGTTTTTGAGTTTTCTTTAGGAGAGAAAAGAACGAAAGAAAAGAAAAGTGGCTCTAAACTTGTGGTGTAGGGTTCTTGTGCTTGCATTGTAACAACGAAAGTGGGTAAGTGATGTGCGATGGTGCATGGTGCAATATGTGTTGTTGTCGTTGTTAGTATCAATTAGTTGGGCTGAGGTGGGCCAGTAATTATGAGATGTTAAGAATGATCGTCATCGGGTGGTTAGGGTTTGGGTGGTGATAGTAGAGAGAAAAGGACAATAAGAAAAAATAATTAAAAGAACGACAGTACTAAATTGACACCTTCGTTGCTAAACTTTTATCACAAAATAGTAAAAAGTGCCACTAAAACAAGATCATGAAGTTTGGAAGATCAATCATTTTGTGACTTTGTTTGACAATTTGCACCTGAATGGATCCGTGTGTGCCTGTCATGTAACAACTTAACCGACACATTCCTAACAGCAACTAACAGATTGACCTAATTGGTCAAATCAGAGAGTCCAGCTTTGACCAGAAACAAATCGTAGTTCGGTGAAAAATTGAAATTTGACCCATAATCAATGACCTTTGGTGTAGTTCTCGCTATAACTTTGAAAACCTACAAATTTTTTTTATATTACAGTTCATATATCATACTAATATGCAAATAATTTTCCAAAGTAGATTCAGTTTTTTGATACCAATTTTGCTTCATGCACCAAATTTAACATGTAGATGAGAAGTAAAATTCTAAAATATTGATCCTAGTACCAGTAATGACGAACATCAAAATCAACTTGTTTGGGTTTAGGGTTTCGGTTTATACCATAACTAGTCGATGGACCTGTGCAAATGAAGGGACTGAGACTAAAAATGGTCCTACTTGATAGTTAAAAAGTTTGCGACAAAGTGCAGATTGAAAGCACTATTCTTTATATTTGCTTTATTCGAAGCATCAGATGACACACACACACACACACACACACTTACACACTTACACACATGAAGAATCGATTTTATTAAGATTGAAAATCAAGCTGGTACATCTTTTAAGAGGCTGGGCACAACAAAATACGGTGCCACATCGCTCCAGTATCTAGTGTTAGGTTATTTTATAGGATTTTGTAAAACCTACTGTCAGTAATTGACTTACGATTTTTAAAGTTTGCTACCAATAAAATCATCAAGGATTAAGTACCATGTAGGACCGATGTGATATTCAGCTCATAGAGTACATTAGGCATGCTGACACGTTTCTTCCTCTACCCATGGCCAAGTCCCACAACTACCATCGTTGTCATAGCTGCAACTCAATAACAACTATCACTATTGTATATCCCCTGCATTAATGTCTATTTTGTGCAGTAAAAATTAAAACAGACCAAAAGGTTATCACCATTCTTCGACCTCTTGCTAGTTCATTTCGATCGCTAACACATCTCTTCCTCCACCATGGCCATCTATTACAATCCTCAACCTTCAATCACTATCCGTCCAAGCAATGCCACACTATTAACAACCACAACCTTCGATCATCCATTTAATCCCTCGGATAATAATTACAACCACCATAAAACCTCAACCGCTTTACTGAAACCCCAGCACTCCAGAACCTTTTGGGTTGTTATGACCTCATTTCTAGACGCCAAAAACACCTCCGCCACGATTCTTGTCTTTGTGCGAACCAATCTTTACCCACCAACACATGTTGCATGGCAAAACTTGGTGAGATCTCTTACTAACTCTAAAGCCCATACTTACGTTGTTATTAATCAAAAACATTTGAAAGTTGAGATATGGCACAATGTTGTTCTGCTAAAGTATCAACATTCTCCCCACCTGTACGAATGGCCTTCTCTCACAACCACCATATCATGCTATATATGTAGCTCCATAGCTGCCACCAATACTCTACATGTCCTGCATATATGCTATTTTCTTAATTAGTGGTAGCAATGGATAAATATGCATCATTGTTTTGCCCTCTCTTACTGATTCTCTATTGCTGCTCCATATCTCTTCTCCACCATGGCCATCTATCACGACTACCATTATTGCCATCTACACCTTCATAGCCACCATAAATATTTCTCAACCTTCAATTACCGGTCATTCCAAGAATTCCCGGTTCGTAATTGCTACCTTCAATCATCAACTCACCTTCAAATATCCACTTCTTTTCTCAAAGATAGAATTGTCATCACCATGAAACATGAACACCATGCCATCTCACAGCAACCCCCATTACTGAAGCCATCCTCAACCTCTCAAACCCCAATTTTACCACCAAGCATATGAGCACCCATGAATCGATCTCATTACAACCCCCAATGTCTCTTGTTCTCTTCCTTTGATGTTGCCTTTGTAATTGTTGGCATGTATGGCTAAAGAAACTCATCACCAATAACTTAACCTAGTAAGATTTCTTAATAAATTAAGAAATCTATAAGATACAAAAGGTGATGTATATCTACACAAAATTTATGCTTAGTTCACTTATGCTAAATTGGTGTTCTTATTGCTTAGATAGGAAACTAAATGTTTATTTAATTCATCTAACTAAAAAAGATAAAGTAGTTCGTGTTAATGTGGCCACACCGTTAAATGTGTGCCCCATGTTTCATGGAAGAGAAAATGAAGGGCACTAATGATCCTTTTCTTGCACAATTTTATTGGACCAACTTAAAGATCAGACATGTGAAATTATTTATGATCTAAGGGCCATTGCTGATTTTTTATTCAACTAAGTAAAATCAGTTGTCATACGCAACTTCTGCTCTTGCTTATCACAATTGCTGCAACGTGACGATCGAGGAAAAATAGGGGGAAAGAAATCGGGCCTTGCCTACTATAGTAAGATCGGGCTACCAAGAAGAAAAAGGCCATGCTGTTAAATCTTATGCAAGGAGTGAGTACAATGCCGTGGTTATTTAATTTATCAGCAACCATTTAATTTATACAAGCATATTGCTCTTGAATTAAAACTTTAAGCATCATGAAGTCATGAACAATCATATGATGGAAATACCCACAATACTTGATAAGCATAAAAATTATAACGTATCATCTTGTCAAATATTATTAAAGACTAAATTGTATGACTCTTCTTAAAGGATGAAATTCTATGGAAATTCAACATGCTATCACCTATTTCTTCCAGTTTTTAAGAAAACATTTCAAAAAGGCATGGATATTCAGTTGCATTGAGGGGTTTAATGTAATTTCTCTAACTTGAATTTTTTGCAATTTTTTGAAGGTGTCTTACGTAAATTTAGAAACTTTAGCGACCAAAGAAGAGTGCTTTGGGTATGGCAAAAATGAGTTTGTTTGAAATCACTTACAGTTTTGATTTCAGTTTCTACAAAAACAAAAACAAAAATTAAAATCATTTTAGTTTTTATTTTTTACAAAACAAATGGGTGTTGTTTAACGAGTTTTTATTGTGGGTGTTTGAATGCCTAGTTTTTATTTTGAATTTTTGCTTTAGTGGTGGTAGTGGTGGTATTTTGAGTTTCCACTTTGGTGGTGGCGGCGGCAGGGGCGGGGGTGGCGATGACAGGGGCGGCGACGGTGGTCTCAAAACAAAAACAAAAATGAAAACCCAAACTTCAAAAATGGGAGTTTTCAAAAACAAACATGAAACTGGTTTTCAAAACTGAAGGAAAACAAAAAAAAACTGTGTGCCAAATGCATTTTTTTCTCCAGTTTACAAACTGGAGAAAAAAAAATGAAAACTTAAGGGCATGTATGTTTACACTTTTCGTTTTGTGTATTTGTATTGTGTTTTCGTTTTCAATATTTTTGTATCCAATCATAAATTATGATTGTGTACTTTTATTATTTTCACCACTTTTTTTGTGTCTACCTTTTTCAGTTGTTTTTGTATATTTACCATTTTCATTACTGTTATTATCATTTTTTTCGGTATTACCCTTGCTATTTCTCCTCCTTCCAGTTCTTCCTGCCGAAGACAACCACCTGCTGGTCGACAACAACAAAAACATACAATCAAAAAGTGTACAATCAACAAACTCGCAAGCCTCACTGGTCTTTGCACAGCAACGAGCAGGTCTTCTTGCAAACAATAAAAGCCTCACTGGTCTTCACCCAATTAGAGCCTCGCCCTCCCAAATCTCACAAAACCCACCAAGCTTATCCTCATCCTCCTCCTCTTTCATCTCTACCCCGTCCACCATCTTCTTCCAAACACCCTTTTTCGTCACCACCGTCGGCCGTCTTCATCTCTAAATTCATGTTACAACGCTTGTCAACCGATAAGGTAATTTTCACTAATTAACTTGCACGCAAATCCACCTCTCTCCAACCCGTGAGCTGAAGGATAAATCTCAAGATCCGCACAGCTTATGTGCCTTGGCATGAGAAGGTCTCTGGTCTGTGCACAGCTTCGGTGAATATGAGATCGATGGGGTGAGAAGGAGTTGAAGATCCAGGTAGTGGAAATGAAAATTAGAAAAGAAACTGAAGAGAGAGAAGGAGAACAGCTCCTGTGCCAGAGGGAAAGGGTGAATAGTTATGGGGGTGGCTTTATCTGACATGAATTCATTTGTGTCAGAAAAAGATGAAAAAAAGGTGAAAACACCTCTAAGGTGTTTTTCCTTTTTTCAACACTATTTGAATTTTGTATCCAAAATGATAAAAGTACAAAAAAAAGAGCATCTTTTTTGTCATAATTACAAAATCTGAGTAAAAGAAAAGGTAAACATACGCCCCCAAGGTGATTTCAAATGCTACCTTAAACTTCCCATGAAAAAAGTGTTGAAAAGTTATGGAAAATATTATAGTATATTACATAATACACTATTACAACACGGATATAGAGCAAATGCACTTTAGTAAATGAAGGTATTGGGTATAAATGTTATTACTCATATGTCTTAAATCAACGCGCTGAAGATGGAATGAAACCAAAAAGGCCTGCCCTTGATCACTAATCTCTCTACCTTAAAAGTGTCATGTGTTTACAAATGTTTCTACACATTTACATGACCAAAATACCCTCATAGATATTCAACATCACAAATTGTGGGGCTCTTTCAGAACCGATGCAAACACAGAGCCGCCCCCTCACAACCATTCGAATCATCGCAATAGTAGGAAAAAGAACTACTAGCACCTTCCCTCCCCCAACAGTCCCCCATTCTCACAGATTTTTTCTGCAACAGCAAGAACTTGACTGAGTTTACTCTCCTCTCAACAACATGCGTATAAACTTCAGCCGAGAAACAACGTGTGTCAAAGAACCTGAGTCTTATGCTACGCAAGAACACTCCTCTAATGAGGAACTCACCATCAACCTTCCACCAGCCACGAAAATCACATCTCCAATCTTGTTGAACACTAGCATTTTGGATTTTTGGCAAAGTAAAACCTCCTATGATATAATACCGGTACGCCGACTTCAAATTCAATTCGATACACATACACCTACTCTCATTTTGTCTGTTGTACACGCCTTCGCTCGTCATGGATTCACTGCTTTATGAACTATTAGTTTGCACCCCAGATGTTTGTTGTATTGTTTCTGTTCTCCTCTTTTGTTGTTTGCTGTTCAATTAAATACTCCATGAGTCACAAAAAATTGCACACATTTGACTTGCACAAATATCAAGAAATTGGACAATAATATTGTTTTTCCAATCAAGTCCTCACCATCGTCAAGCCTTAACCATCGAGGCACCATAGCCCCATAGCCCGCAACCATGCAGCCTTAACCACCCTTCAAGGCGCTCGGCGGTGGGCTGTTCGCCACCTCAAACTACCACCCATGCCTATCATCTCCTTTTTGGTGCAGTTCCCTGATGTATCACCATCAAGTTTCAACCATCGAGGCACCACAACCCTATGACCCCAAATCCAAAACCAACAACCACCCTTGAAGGTGTTCGGGAGTAGGCTATTTGCCGCCTCAAACAGCCACCCATACCCACAGCTACCACTATCCCCGTGATCTAATTAATTGCCACTGATTTGCTTCCAAATTTAATCTCAAACCAAGTTAACTTCTAAACTGAACGTTAGATCTGAGGACAAGTGAAGTTATTGGTGGGATCAAATCAGAAAGAGATCTAACTTGAAGATATTATTAGATCTGGCGTCAAGTTGCTCATGGGATATGATAGTGGTGGATGGTTGCGACAACAGTGGCTTGGCGTTGACTAAGGGATGCACAGAAGTGATGGCCAGTGCAAATGTGGAAGTTAACAAATATTTTAGTCTAGAAAAGAAAAGTGAATAATAATTCTGGAAAAGCTAAAAAAGGAAAAATGACAATCATCGTGAAACTGAGGGAGTAATCATTTTAGTACGCTCACTTTTTTTTTTCTTTTTCTTTTGTACATGCATAGGATGACACAACAACTTGATTATACCAGTGTAATGCTAACACCGTGGCATTTGTCTGGTATGGAAATTTGGTGTATCATTCTACGTGAATGACATTATTTCCCTTTCTTCCATATTAATCTCCAGAAAAAGGTGGGACAAATGGGAGTTTTTCTTGGTCGCTAACGTAATAAACCATTTTTTTTTGCCGTAGGCACTAATGAGACAAGAGTGACCTTAGTCATAACCTTTTCCTAATGCTTTACAAAGGGGATGCTAGAAAGGTCTTGTCACCCTATTTTGAAGATACTGGAAGGTTCTTTCCTAACTACAGTGGCAGAGGGTCCAGTTCCTGGCACATCCATAACAATGGAGGACAAGACCTCTCGTCTCTTCACCCTGACATATGTGAGCTCGGTGAATAATGTTGGAGGATCATAATGGAAGCGAACAGTGTTGCACAAAGGCTATACGGTTTTTGCAAATTTAGTCGAAAATATGATATGATGTGGTTCTTGATCATCAGTAATCTTTGTATATAATGTTGGGATAATTGCATAAAATATTTCTGTGATTTGGGGTCGTTGTAAAAGTACCCCTGCTATTACAAAAATTATAAAAAGACACATGTGATTGTAAAAGTGTTGCAATAGATGATTTCCGTAACAAAATAAAGAAAATATCTAAATTACCCTCGTATTCTATGTCTTCCCCTTCCTGTCTAACAGAATGACGATTTCCATAACACCTGTGATAGACCGGTGTTCCTTCGACCCTTACCGGCGACCGGTGCTCCCTCAACCATCACCGGCGACCGATGTTCTTCCTACAGCTCGACCCTCACCGGTGACCGGTGTTCCCTCCCTTTCTCCCTCTTCTCCTCATCTCCCCCTCTCCTCTTTCCCCTTCCACCTCGTCCCCTTTATGTTGCCTCACTTGTTTGCTTGTGCCGGCCCTAATTAGGGATTGGGCTTATGGCGATGAAGGGCCTTGATGGTGGTGGGCAAATGGCCAAGTCGCGATTGAGCTAGCAGCGGCGGCAAAGGATCCATGGTAAGTGGTCGGGGCTGGCGATGCAGATCAAGTTTGCGGTGGGTTCACGGTGGGGGAAATGGATCTAGCTGCAGCGACAAAAGGTTAATGGGACGGTGGTGTCTGAAACGGGCGGTGGCAGAAAGAGGGGATGATGGTGGTGGATGGGGCTTGATGAGGTAGCTTGAGGGGGCTGAGGCGGCAGTGATTGGGCATAATAGGTGGTTGTGGCGGCGGCGATTGTACTGAGGCGGCGGTGGTGGCAGAAATAGGCGGTGGTTAGGGTTTAGGATTTGGGGAAGGAAGAAGAAATAAAGGGTATTTTTGTCGTTTCGTTAAGTTAATCTCTACCAAACGCACTTTTAGGAGCGTGAACATCACATGCCGTGAGTTTGAACGGTTTTTTTTACTATTGTAATACTTTTGCAAGCTGCAGTGTCTTTTTGCAATTTTCGTAACAGTAGGGGTATTTTTGCAACTACCCCAAACCACAAGAGTATTTTATGCAATTATCCCTATACTGTTTAGTAGTTCTTGCTCCTCCTTGCGTCCTTGCGTCCTTGCCCTTACGTGAGTAACATTGGTCATTCGTATCTAACGATTTTTTTCAGTCAAGATTGATAATTATATAATATTTCTTTGACCTTAAATTAGAAAATAGTTTGATGCATTTGTTTCTAATGCATCTCAAATGAAAAACTAGTTGATTGCGAGTCTAGCTTGAGTTAGGTTTTATGTATTCTTATGATGCTCGATAGATGCAAAACATACTCAAAGGTGATCGGTGGCCATATCAACGGGCAAACATATTTACTACAAGCATGTTCAGATCGAAGAATTCTCAAAAATGGTTTTTAGAATAGAAAGAAATAATTTTCCAAACAGTTTTCATTATTTTTTAGCTAAAAAGTTTCGTTATGTGGAAGTTTTAAAAACACTTGTTAAAGGTTCCGAAAGGTATTTGGGTAAGTAATGATAATAGAAAGTCGTAACGTGAGACAATGAGCTAGAAAGACATCAAAAAAGTGAAAATAAGAATACAAAATTCTCAATGTTTTCTGTTAAGAAATTTTGAAATAAGCAACTTCATGTAATGATTGTTCCTTACCATTTTGTATTATGGTAACCCTATAGCTAACTCTAGACAAAAGAATGATTAGTGACAAAATTTTATCAAGCACCAATTTACTTTGAAAGGAAGCGTAAAGAGCAATGGAAAAAAGGAAAAAGGGGTGCATAAATAGCTGCCACAAATTGAATAATGAAGTTCTAAAACGAGCAATTTTAGAAGATATTCAATGTCATCTTGTAAAATATGTGAGGGTAATATAGTACTTTCGTGGGTCAGACTTCCAAAGTTTTAAATATATTTTAAACATTTTAAAACTGATTTGAGTACTTTAAAATTAATTTCAAACATGCTCTTAATTAGAGAAGAATGGTGAAAGGTCAAATCCAATGTTCAGGCAATAGTGAATCATAATCACACTTACAATATTTATTTCCTAAGTTTCTTGCCTAAGATGATACACTTGTTTCTCTCCAAAATCAGTCTTAGTCCAACGAAGGGAGATGCATGGTAGTTCAAAGACAAATTTGGTGTTGGCAAGTTACAGCTCCGTTTGGTGGATTTTATTTTTTCAGTTTTTTCTCTAATCTTGTAAACTGGAGAAAATAAACCCGTTTGACACATAATTTTTTATTTTTTTTCTTCAGTTTTAAAAACTAGTTTTTAAAATAAGGTTTTTGAAAACTCTAAAAATAAGTTGTCGATTTTCAGTTTTGATTTTTATTTTGAGACCACCACCATCACCCTCCCACCGTCGGCAACCACCCCCCACCGCCAACAACTGCCTGTGGCCGGTAGCCACTTGCCACCGCCGGCGACCGGCAGCCACTGCGGGCGACCACCCTAGGCGATTGCCGGCCGGCCATCGGTGGCCATCACTGCCACTGCCATCGCCATGCCCACCACTGCCACCGCAAACCACCACTAAAGAAATAAAAACTAAGTAATCAAACACTCATAAGAAAAAAATTTAAAATAAAAACTGGATAATCAAATATCAATTTGTTTTTGTATATATATATATATATATATATATATATATATATATATATATATATATATATATAAACTGGTTTTGATTTTAATTTTTTTAGAAACTGAAAACCAAAACTGAAAGCGTTACGAAACAATACCTACATCGTCCGTCTCAAAATTTAAGCCCTCTTACTTGTGAATGATTATATATATTATGCCAAGGTACTAACCATAAGTCTAACAATTAGAAACCCTTTACAAGTTAAATGAGTGAAGACTGTGGTCAATCAAACCAAAAAAAAATGACTGGTCATTGTTTGAACATTCAAAAAACTATTGAAAGAGCTTTCAGGAGGAAATGATTCAATTCTTGGCACATGAGTATCAGCTTCCACGCGGTGAAACTTCGTTAGTTAGAACAACACGCTCTCCGGCCAAAGTTACTTGTGTAGTCTCCAACCTTAATTGTGGTGCCTTCACCAGGAATAGAAGTCACAGCCTCCTGTGCTGCCAATGCCTTTCTGCTTATGATCTGATAAATGTCCAACAAGATCGTCTGGAATGCCTTTTCTACATTGAGTGCCTCCAACGCAGAAGTCTCGAGGAACGACAAGCCTTCTTTTTCAGCCAGATACTGAGCATCTTGTTCCGAAACAGCTCGGAGATGATTTAAGTCAGACTTGTTTCCAGCCAACATGATGACTATGTTGGAGTCTGCATGATCCCTCAGTTCACGGAGCCATCTCTGTACATTCTCAAATGTTTGCTTCTTGGTTATGTCATAGACCAAGAGAGCACCAACTGCCCCTCTATAGTACGCACTTGTAATGGCTCGGTATCTCTCTTGACCCGCAGTGTCCCATATTTGTGCCTTCACTGTCTTGCCTTCAACCTGCAACATGTTGCTAAAGTTATAAATGCAAAATTTTCATCATAAAAGCAAGGGGTATAGTTGCTTTTTGTAGTTCAAATACATTTATCTTTAGGGTTGTAGTGGCGATAAAAATGACATGTCAGGTTAGACCAGCAAAAATGAGTCAGAACAAAGCCACGTCACCATGCCACACAAGTTAATTGAAAATGAGGTGGAGACCTCTGAATTTCCCTCTTTACTTGTACATAACAGAGAGGTTCAAATAAAAGCAAATGAAGAACATAGTCAGAAGAACCAGAAATCTTATGCAGTGATTCTCAGGCCAAATCGGGAATTTGTGATAGAGAATCGGCTGGATTTCATCCCGCTACCAGAGGTGATGGGTAGGAAAGGTGTCGAGTATATGCAAGAAGATGTGGATAAGGAGGTCGAGCATGGAAGTACCCTGTCATTACTTATATGATGGGGGTAGGCCACCATTTCTGATGATGAAGAACTTCTTGGAAAGAAGATGGAATAAATTTGATCAATAGAAGCCTGTAGACCTTTTTGTTGTGAGAATTCTTAATTCATGAGTTGTAGGGAGGGATTTATGTCACCACAAACAGAGACCAAGGTCAATGACCTGTTCTTGTGCTCTTACATTATCAAAGAGCGATTGGAGAATGTGTCGCATGGATAAAATTGCAACAACTACCCTTGTAATTTTGGGCAGCTCATATGTTGAGAAGAATTGTTAGTTCAATTGGGACACTAATGTTCATGGACAGCATGATTGCGACACAAGAACAACTGAGTTATGCTAGGGTATGTGTTAAGGTCAATGTTGATGTTCAGCTACCTGACACGATACCATTAAATGGACCCGATGAGCAAATCATGGAGCAAAAGGTAGAGCATGAGTGGATGCCTGTCAAATGCTCTCATTGCAATTTGTTTGCTCATCAAGTGACCAACTATTTTAAAAGGAATATAATGGTTTGGAAAAGGAAGGAAAGTACAACAAATCAAGTCGGAAGTGCTGTCATAAAGTAAGAACATAACAACATAAGGAGGCAGTTTCTAGCAGTGCAGGGAGTATTTCCTTACAAAAGTCAGCTGAAGTGATAACTTCTAACAGATATGATTCACTGACTACTATTACAGAGAAAAATATAACATACAATGATGAAATTTCTCAAGGAAATTTTGGGACATATGTACAATTAAGTCCAGAAACACCAACAGAAATGACAAAGAATACTATAAAGGGAAGTGGAATTAATCCTGTGGAGGAAGGAATACAACTGAGTGCTGGGAAAACTAAGTTGTGTCTATGACTAGATCAACTGCCAAGGGTGGCAGCAGACCTAAACATAAATACAGTTACAACCAGCTGGAATACCAGGAGATTTAACCACACTGTGAAGCAAGCTGAAGTTAAAAAGGTGTTGACACAGCATAAAGTTGAGATAATTCGACTGTTGGAAACTAGAGTTAGAGAAGAACTCATTTCAGGTATCACCAAAAAAATGGAGCAGAGATCGAGTGGTGCTTTATCTATTCTCTTAATAATAAAGGTGTATCTAGATTGTGGTTTGGATGGGATGGGAGGACTGTGATGGTGGGTGTGGTAACTAAATCATCTCAACACATTACTGGCAGTCACTCTTAAAGATAAGGGGAATGGATACTATGTGACCTTTGTATATGACAATAACAAAGGAGACAAGAAGAATATTATGGAAAAATTTAGAAAGGGATGATAGTTATATTAGTGATCAGTCATGGATGGTGGCAGGTGACTTCAATGTAGTTAGATTTTCTTATGAAAAAAGTGGATAGAATTAGAATTCACAGAAGGGATGTGCAGGACTTCAACCAGTGCTTGTATAATAGCCAATTGGAGGATATGAACACTAGGGGCCTACGCCATACTTGATGCAATAAGAGAGAAAATGATGTGGTTATGGGCAGAGTTGATAGGGCACTATAAAATAGTGGATGGATGGAGCTATTCGATCCCTAACACACAGGTAAATGTGCATGTACCTGGCATTTTAGACCACTCATTACTAACTATACAAGTCTCTTTGGTTTAGTGGAAAGGTAAAAGACCTTTTAAATTCTTTAATTTCTGGATGCACCATAACAGATTTAAAATAATTTTAAAGCAGACATGAGAAACACAAGTGGGGTGAGATGCATGTCATAGGTAAAATGCCAAGATGCAGATGCTAAAGTCAGAACTGAGAAAGTTGAATAAGAAGTACTACAACCAGATATCGGTAAGAAGAACTGCAAAATTGTTGGAATTACAAGATGAGAACCAAGATTTTTTATTGATTCTTAAGGAAAAGGAGATCCAAGGTTAATATTATGAGCTGGTTCAAGCTGAGGAGGCATTCTACTACCAAAAAGCTAGGATTAAGGATCTTAAGCATGGTTATGGGAATACTACTTACTTTTAAAAAAAAAAATGCAAATCTACAGTTCCCATAACAAGATTTTGTCTATCAAGAAGGAGAGTGGTGAACTTATTAGTGGACCAGAGGAGGTGCACATGGTGGCTATTTAACATTTCAAATCATTTCTTGGAGTATCAGTACCTGTGCAGCAACATACCAAGGATAGATTGGAGGCAATAATACAAAGGAAGGTATCTACATTGGATCAGAATCTGTTGTGCGCCCCATATCAGTAGGCAGGAAATAAAGGATGCTATGTTTTCTTTGAAAACTAACAATACACCGCATGAGTGATGTTGTGCTGGAATTTTTTGGTAAGTCCAAAGACGTGCAGTTATTTAATAACACTGCATTAACCTTAATACCTAAGACTCCTTGCCCTAACACCATGAATGACTTCAGGCATATTGCATATTGTAATGTAGTGTATAAATTAAATGCATCTCAAAGATTCTCTGTGTCTTGATAAAGAGGAAACTACCACAGCTTATAAGCTCGGGGCAAACCGCCTTTGTGGCCAATAAAAATATTGTTGATAATATCCTCTTAATGCAAGAATGGTCAAGAATTATCATAAAAAGGAATGGATGCCTAGGTGTGTATTAAATATTGATATCTAGAAAGCTTATGACTCAGTGGCGTGGGACTTCCTGCAGAATGTGATGGAAGTTATGCAATTTCCAAGCAAGTTTATTGGATGGGTTATGAAATGTGTCACTACAGCAAGATTCTTCATCAATTTGAATGGCAATATGGAGGGCTACTTTGGAAGTGCCAAAGGACTAAGACAGGTGATCCCATCTCACCATACCTGTTTTGTTGGTTATGGAGGGGTTTGCATGCCTTCATGGATTTCTATGCTAGCCAAAATGCATTTCAATTTCATCCTAAATGCAAAAGCTTAAAGATATATCATCTGATGTTTTGCAGATAATTTATTCATATTCATAGTGGCTAAAGCATGTAAAGGGACTTTAATTTATAGTTGATTAAGCAAGCCCTCATTGAATTTGAACAGCTATCAGGCCTAG
Source organism: Escallonia herrerae (assembly GCA_033070095.1). Taxonomy (NCBI): domain Eukaryota; kingdom Viridiplantae; phylum Streptophyta; class Magnoliopsida; order Escalloniales; family Escalloniaceae; genus Escallonia; species Escallonia herrerae. The sequence continues at coordinate 298,154 of JAVXUP010000411.1, read as the reverse complement.
CCCCAAACCTAAGTAAAAGTGCCATTTATATGGCTGTGGTGAAGAAGCATATGTTGAGGAGTTGGTGAATATTATTGGGATCAATCCTGAACAATTTCCTGTTGCATACCTGGGAGTACCTTTGATCTCTACAAAATTGCATTGTAAGTATTGTGTTGTATTGATTGAAAGACTGACTGAAAGGATAACAAGCTCGACTGCTAAATATTTATCGTATGCAAGAAGGTTGCAGCTTGCTACACAGTCCTGTTGAGCATGCAAATGTATTGGTGCTCTATCTTTATTTTGCCTAAAAGAATTCTCAAGTTTATAGAGGGCAAATTTAGAGCCTTCTTCTGGCATGTGAAGGACGTGAAGTGCACTGGAGCAAAAGTCTCATGGAAAGAGGTATGTCTACCTAAGAAGGAAGGTGATTTGGGAATCCAAAGGGTAGAAGAATGGAATAAAGCTGCTATATGCATGCAAGCATCTGTGGGATTTGGCTAATAAGAAAGATACTTTATGGGTAAGCTGGTGTCACACTTACATAATAAAAGGGAAACACTTATGGACATCTAAACCCCCAGTCACTCTATCCTGGACTTGGTGCAAGTTAATGAAGCTGAGAAGTCATGTTCAGCAGCTATGTACATACAAAGTTGGTGATGGAAGGGAAATATGACTTTGGTTTGACAAATGGTTACCTATTAATATTCTTGCTAACCAATTTGGAATGAGGATAGGCAATGATTCAGGCCTAGGGATGAACTCAAGCGTACCAGAGATCATTGTGGATAATGAATGGAGACTGCCTGCAATTAGATCTCTGGCACTCAGAGACTTAAACAACATTTTACCTTATATAGCTGTACCTAGGACTGGACGGTGTGATGAGTTATCCTGAGACCTTCACTCAAGTGGAAAGTTCACCATCAGTTGAGCTTGGAATCAAATAAGAACTAAAGACAATCGGTAAAATGGTGGAAACTTGTCTGGTTTACATCTTATATCCCTAGATGCTCTGTGATTATGTGGATGTTATGCAAGCAGGGTCTGAGAACTAAGTCTAAACTGAAAAAGTGGAATCTGATCCAAGAAGACAGGTGTGAATTATGCTTGAATCAGCAGGAAACTATGAATCATCTCTTCATCCAGTGCCAGTATGCTCAAGAAGTATGGAAAATAATTCTTGACAAATTGCAAATGACGCTGCCCTTAAAATATTGGAAGCAATTTCTCGAAATGGCAGCTGAAAACATTAGGGGCAAGAGCTTTAAGGCAAGACTATGTAAGCTTTCTGTTACTGCCACTATCTATGGATTGTGGAAGGAAAAAAACACCAGAGTTTTTGAGCATTTACAAGGAGAACCACAAAGCTGCTGCCATGTTATCCAGCAATGGATTGAGTGGAGGGTGAGTAGTTGGACTAAGGCAGTACCATCTGTGGAGAATAAGCAACTTTGTGAAGTATGGGGAATTAGTAAAACAGTGTTTATAGCATAAAATGATACATGTATATAGGAGAAGTGTGAGGTATAGTGCTGAGATGTAATGTGGGAAGATGTGTAAGTTTGATCAGTAAAGGAATACAAAGGACTTTGACCAAAAAAAGACATGCTCTATGGGGATTATTATTAGCAGGCCCACTTCCTAAATGACACAAACTATAGCTTACAACAAAATTTCTCATAGTGGGAGCCAATCTATGACAACCTTTATCGTACCTTAAAATCTCATAATTGAAGCAAAAGTCCAGAAGTCCAAATTAAAAACTACTAAAATAATTGGTCACCTCAAGTTCATTTGATCAAATGCCAAACCGATGAACCTTTTCATTCAACCCTACCAAAAAAAGGAGGCTAAATTAGGTGGTCCGTCAAAGGAAAGCACCTCCAAAATGGACCATCATGGAGACACCCATGTTGCAGCATTACTTACCGATAAGACTAGAGTCAAACTATACAATGAAACCATAATCGAGGAGTGGGCATCATAGCATTAACATTCTTTGAATTTATGGACACCATGACATGAGCATTTTTCGTGTAAAAACAACAATGACAAGAATGATGAGAATGTCCTCACAATTAACCTTTTCTTCAATCCCTTAAATCATGCAGCTAATTAGGATGTTACATAAGGGACCTCCTTTCCCTCTACTGTTGTGTTGTGTGCTAAGGATAAGACTACAGTCATACTAAACAGTGAAGCCATAACATGAGTGGATCATCCTACGAACTCCTCCAAGGAAATAACAAGAAAGTCCACAAGTATCTTCAAAAGCTCGATACGTCTAATCAGTAGCCCTTCTCTAAATTATCAATACTAATAGTAAATGCATTATGGCTCAAAAAGGAGAATACAAGAGCTATATAGCGTACCCATTTTGAGCAAAGAGCCTAATAGATGCGAAACTATTTGAATCATCATTTAGACACATATTGAGCATTGTGGTTGAAGGCTCGTTCTCTTTGCTAAGGAGTTTTGGTTTGACTTCTTCCAATATGGTTTGGGTGAGGCACTGCCTGTGATCTTGGCATGAACCGGGAACTTTGTATAGTTGTATATGTAAGAGGGACAGTCAATAAGGACGCCAATCTCTGTATTCACCCCCCGGTAGATAGAAATTAAAGTAAGTATTGGGTTAGGCCACTGAATTCACAGCTTTTGCATAGTACATATCTTTTCCTTGCACATGCACAAAAATCAATAACTGAAAAAAGTCAAGTTTGACTTCCGAAATGAATAAAACTAGAATACTCGACATGTAGACCTACACTTGCACATTACCGTGTCTCTCAAACAATCTACCTGTTCTTCAAGAGTGATGAACCTGATTATCCAATAATTATATTGGGACCTGCAAAATTTTGTGACCGAAAAACAAGAGGGGTGTACTGAAGGTACACGCAACTGGAAAGTATGTCTTGTGTCACCAAAAAGAAAATGCGTGTACCGAAAACTTCAGTAGAACTCGGAATACTTAAAACCATGAGATCGAAAGCGAAAAGAAAAAGAAGATAAAACCAACCTGAAGAGTCCGAGTCGCAAATTCAACACCAATGGTGGATTTGGACTCTAGACAAAACTCATTCCTGGTGAACCTCGAAAGTATGTTAGATTTTCCTACACCCGAATCACCAATCAAGACAATCTTGAATAAGTAATCGTACTCGTGATCCACCTTGTACGCCATTTCTTCGTACCCCTACACCCTAAAGACCTACAAGATTAAAATATAAAAAAGAGTCACAATTACATTAAACTATCGTAAAAATCCAAGTAACATACTCAAGACATGGAAACAACCCTTTAACGATACAAGCCATCTCAGTTACCAGATTGCACACCATCAGAAAAGTCGATACTCATAACCAAATTGAAAAGAACTCTTTAGGCAACTACATTCTTTTGAATTGATTTTGTCTCCTTTTTTTTTCTAATAGAAAGGAATTAAGAAACACTACTGACCATAAGCAGGTGAAGATCCCAAATGGATTGACTGCAAAAGGCTTCTTGATTCTACAAATTGCAGTGGATTTTTGGGGGTAAGAGAGAAGAGAGGGAAATGGCATTTTCGAGTCCAATCAGGACAAACAGAAATGCCGACTAAACAGGAAATTAATCAGCAAAACTCGGCATAATTAAAATGACTAGGCCGTACACACTTACTGTTTAACTGTCCTGTCAGGGTCTGCCGCATCAACTTTCTGTTACCAAGCACTTCGCGATATTGTCCATGGCCGTGTAGGTGGCTCGATTCAAGGGGACCGGCCTTTAACAGGTCCAAAGAACAAAGCAGATCTAGGCGCCGCATAGAGCGCCAAGCATACATGTTTCGGACAGAGGAAAACATGACGACCAACGAAACAAACACAACATTCGACCAAAAAAAACAAAGATAACACTATTATTTTGTGCTCAGAAAAATTTTGAGAATAAATTCTATGATTTTAACCGTTCAAGTAAAGTTCGCGAATGCTGAACATAAAATATTAATTCTCGTGAACACGAAGGATTGTCACTTTTATTATTAGGTCATGTTTAAATGATTTGTCGGTTAATTAGCACAAATCAAACGACCTTTTGTTTATTTCACGAAAAATAAGAAATTTAAATAATATATAATAAGCGAAACGAGAAAGAAAGTGATAACTTATTTACGCGAAATATCATCGCTTTTTTTATATAACACATCATCATATTATGTTTTTAACGTGAAATAGACTTATAAACATTATGTACTAGATAAGATGGTATCACTGAAGGCCTCTAGTTTTATCTTGGATATGTTCCTTATTTTAAGATTAATTAATTTCTATCTTGGTAAGCCTTATTTAACTTAAATATTTAATTCTAATTATTCTAAAGCTTTACTTACCTAATTAATATACTAATCTATTCAGACTTGATTTTGATAATTATGTCCTTAAATAGTGTTTTTTAATGATGAATATTAAAATCCATTGGCCCCAAAAAGAAAAAAGAACTTATGAGATTTAGAACAAAAAACGTGATCTATTAATTGATTTGCATAGTGATAGGATCCTTATTTTTAAATTTATTAATTTTTAGAATTAATGAAGATTTTCTGTAAGTCCTATATAATTTAAAAACTAATTCTAATCATTCTGTCTAATTAATATACTAACTTATTAGGACTTAATATCGACTATTCTATCCTTAATACCACTCTCTAATATGATATATATATATATATATATATATATATATATATATATATATATATATATAATAAAGATAATTTTTTTAGTTTAGAAAAAAAATAAATTTCACAATTGAGGTTAAACAACTTATGAGCCTTACAAAAAAAAAAAAATCTAACAATTGATTTAAGCTTTGATGGGGTCCTTATTTTTAAGTTGGATTAATTTTCAAGAACAATGAGGGTTATATTCATATGCCTCGTATAATACAAAATTATTTCTAATCATTTTAAAACTCATCCTAACAAATATAATAACTTATTAGAATTTAATTTTGACTATTGATTCCATAAAATACTATTTAATGTAAACATAAAATGCATATGTCTAAACAATTAATAAAGAAATTAGATTTAGACCAAAAAAAATGACATTCTAATTGACTAAATATATAATCTTTTATTCACATATAGTTTGTATCCCCCTTCCGTGCCTTCCTAGACTTGTGCTTCCCTTCCCTCCCATACTATACTTGTATCGTGCTCACGTGCCTCGTGAACTCTGTATACATTTTCTTTTTCGATTAGTATAGAATTTGTAAATTTATGTATATGTATTGTGTTTGTGTTAGGCTTAAACAATTGCTAATAGATCAATAATTAGTTAACCCTAATGTGGATTGAGAATTGATTGTTGGATTAAGAATTTGAGATACATGTTTGGGTATTAAAAAATTTTAAAATTAATTTGACTCTTAGCGGCTGATTTTATTCCGTCGTTAAAAGTCTTTAATAAAATTGTACATAAAAACCTTAGCGACAGAAAATTCATCGCTAAAGATATTACCGACAGACTTTTAGCGATGGATATTCCGTCGCTGAAAGTCCTTTATTTTTTGCCAAGTGATATTTACGACGGATATTTTGTTGGTAATATCTTTAGCGGCGAATTTGTTCGTTGCTAAATATTTTATGAAATTATCTTTAGCGACTGAAATTTTGTTGCTAATTTAATTTATTGGCCCGTCGGTAAAAGTCAATTTTTTAGCGACAGATTTTCAAATTCTGGCACCAAACTTTTGGCTACGGGATTATAGGTGACGGAATTTTAGCGGCAGGGTGTCCGTCATTAAAAGATTTTTGAGACTGATTTAGGCCTTTTAGCAACAGACAGAGACCAGTTTCTTGTCGTGAAAGTTTTGTTTAAGAATTGCATTTTAAGTTTCAACTCTACGATTCCATAGTTATTTGAGCCCGTCAATCAATAGTCTTAAATATACATCTATGTCTTTACTAGGCTCTGGAATAAGTAACGACAAAAATATGTAAGGCTTCTTCATGCACATTCCCGATGGAAGATTATATAGGACGATAATAACTGGCAATGTAGAATAGGGCGTGCTAGACTGTCCGAAAGGATTGAATCTATTGGTTGTCAAACCAAGACTAACATTTCAAACTCCTGAGCAAAGGTTAGATGCCTGCGGTCAAACTCCTTCCATTCCTCTCCATCAGCGGGCTATGTCATCACATCGACATCGTTGCTATGAGTTTCACAGTGAGCTCTCATATGTCCCACAGTGAGTCCCACATTGCAGAAGTAGTACATCTTCTGAAGCCTTGGCATACCTGAAAAATATCCCAATACCTTTCATGAAATGTTTCTCTTTTTCCTTTTGTCCAGTTTATACCTCAGATGATCACATACTGAACACTTTGTCAAGTCCTTATTTTCCTTACAGAACAATATACAATCACTATTGCACGCATCTATCCGCTCATAACTCAACCCAAGTTTCATCAACATCTTCTTGGGATCATAGTGCGACAGTGGCTTCTCAATCTTCGGCAAAATTTCCTTAATAAAAGTCACCACCTTGTTTAATCCTTTTTTACTTAACCCATGATCTAATTTCAACTGTAATAACCTACTAGTCGCAAACAACAGTGTGTCCTTCCTAATTCTATCCCAAAACCGCTCTTCGGCACCTCTTATTAAATCATAAAATAGATGAGCGCCCTCATTAGGCTGTTTTACTGTCATTGCCACGGTATTCACCCCAGTCAACATTAGCATACCCATCGTCTATAATCATATCTCGATAATCGTACACTGCCTCCACCCTTACTTTAGCTTGACTAGCTGGGTTGGATGACAATACGACTGTTTTCCCGTACTGGTCTACCTTGTGTATCCACCCATAAAACTGTACCAAAGAAGATCTCATTTTACGACCATAGTTTTTCTTCAATAATGTCGCAACTCGCATTTACTGCACGGACACATTATCTTCTCAAAGTCAAAATATGCAAAATGTGCATAAGCGAACTCGAAAAATTCATCAACGCAATTCACAAAATCATCATCATTTTTTCTTTTCATCCAACTTTGATCGACCGACATGGCGACTGAGATTACTATATACCACCTTAAATTCAAACCAATAGTTAGGTAAGGTTGATATGAAAATGAATGCATGCATGTAACAACATGTATTTACTCCCTCCATTCTCTAATAGGTAATGGTCATATCCCATTTAGAATGGCGCGCACACACACACACACACACACACACACATATATATATATATATATATATATATATATATATATATATATATAAACTATTACCGACTCATGCTTTATTCTAAGTCTACGAAAAATTCTATTTCTCCAAGTGCAGGGCATCGACTTGCTCTTGCAAGATTAAACAGATGTATGGCACCAGATCTGTATGCACCCAGAAAAATACCGGAGAAAGTGTACCAAATATCCAAGACATAAAATATGGAGCATGAGTTGATACAATGTTTTATAAAAACTTAACATTTTCAAATTATCTAAACTGGATATCCAAATGCTCATTCCAAAGCATTACTTTGTAATGAATACTTTGAGCGCGAACTGAGGGTTTTTATGCATGGATGTGTTTAAAAATTGTTAATATGCAATAATATTTCCAAAATATTAAAATTTTGGAAAGATAGAATCATTTGGTTAATCTACAAGAACATGTCATAACCAAAATGATTTAGGGAAAATTGCGTAAAATACCCCTGTGGTTTGGGGTAGTTGCAAAAGGACCCCTTCTGTTATAAAATTTGCAAAAAGGCACCCAAGGTTACAAAAGTGTTGCAACCATCAAAAATATCGTTCAAACTAACGGCGCGTAATGTTCACGCTCCTGAAGCGTGCATTTGGTAAAGATTAATTTAACAAATGACAAAAATGCCCTTCCTATCTTCCTCCTTCCCCAAATCCTAAGCCCTAACCACCGCCGCCGCCTCAGACGATCGCCACCGTTGCAACCATCTGCTCTGCCAAATCGCCCAACCGCAGCCCTATCTACCACCATTGCCGCTTATTTCGGCCACCACCTAGCCCTGCCGCCGTTGCGTCGCCATCCCGGTCATCTCCTCAAATCTTGATTTTCTTTCCTAATCCAATCAACCAAACCCTAACTGATGCCACCAGCTTTTTTCATAATCACTGCGTTGTCACCTGCTCCACCCAGATCTGTGTTACCGGTTTTGGGTTCCACAATTTGTTTTTGGCCTGACGTCGTGGTGGTGAAAGGCCGGAGTATAGAGATCTGCCCATGCCAGTCACGGTCGCGGTTAGTTTTGGTCGGCCGTAGGTTCGGCCATTTCTTCTGCCCATTTCTTTTTGTCTGTAACTCGCCACCCTCGCCGAGCCCTATTGACCATCATCACCACCTATTTCTGCCGCCACCCTCACTGCGCCTTATCCACCACCACCATCGCCCATTTCTGCCCCCACCATCAACTAGAACCACTTGCGCCGCTGCCACCAGCCGGATCCACAAACCCTTCATCCATGATCGAAGAACCCTCCTCTTCCCCCTCTTTCCCCTTCCCCTTTCCCCTTCCATCTGGTCCCCTTTCTGTTGCCTCACCTGTTGGTTTGCACCGGCCTTAATGAGGGCTTGGGCTTGTGGTATTTGGATAATTTACAGGGGTATTTTGGACAAATTCTTTATTTCGTAACCAAAATCGTGGGTTGCAACACTTTTGTAACCTTGGGTGCCTTTTTGCAAATTTTATAATAGAAGGGGTCTTTTTGCAACTACCCCAAACCACAGGTGTATTTTACGCAATTTTCCCAATGATTTATTTTCAAATTCAATTACAACGAGTTCTAACCAGCTCGTTGTTAATGGACTTCACAAATAACAACGAATATTCCTAATGCGGGCAGCTGACCCATGTTTCTTAGTGGAATATGGAGTTCACTCGCGGAGTTAATATTGTGTCATGTATGATTGTGATATTGCGATATAAGGAAACAGTTTAGGATTTATAATTAGACTTTAAAGTTTGATTTAGGGATGTATATATTAATTTAGAGTTAGGGTTAGGGTTTAGTTAGGGTAAGAGTTGTATTTTTGGTTTACATTTTAGGATATACGACTTAAGTAGGAGTGTGTTTGTATTTTGAGGTACGATTTAGGGTTTTATTATGGTTAATTAAGGATGTATTAGAGTTTAACTAGGATAATTGGGATTAATTAGAGTTTAATGAGGGATTAACTATGATGAATTAGGATTTAATTAGGGTTAATTGTGTTTAATAGGGTTGAATTTAGGTTAATTAGGGTTTAATATGGTTAAATTATGGTTAATTAAGGTTTAATTTATGGGTTAACTAGGGAGATTTTGGGCTAGTTAGGGTTAACTAGACTTTAATAGGATTTAATTAGGATTAACTAGGGTTAACTAGGGAATAATTAGGGTTATTTAAGTTTAATTAGGGTATAGTAGGGTTAATTTTGTTTAATTAGGTTAGTTAGACCTTATTAGGATTTAATTGGGATTAATTAGGTCTAATTAGGGTTAATTAGGTCTAATTAGGGTTTAATGTTTTTTTTTTCTAACTGTCAATACAATTATACATACGTTATAAATAATTAAAATACAATTACACTATAATTCAAAAAAGTTAACATGTAAATATAATAATACATTGTAACATGTAATTAAAAACAATACTTTTCTTGCCGCTGCCGAAAGGAACACCGGGCGGGGGGGGGGGGGGAGGGGTTGCTGTCACCAGTGATGTCGCCGAATCGGGGAGAGAGGGGTGCAGTCGCGAAAGAGAAAGAAATGGGGAAACAAAGGGAATTAAGATTTTAATTGAACAAGACTGTTAGGGATGAACAAAGCCTGTCGCTGAAAGTCCGTCGCTAGAGTTCTTGTTTTCAAATTTTAAATTGACATTTGGCTACGGTGACATTTCGTCGCTAAATGTCATTAAAAGATTTGAAAATATTACTTTAGCGACGGATTATTATCCTTTGCTATTACTTCGTCGCTAAATACTTTTTCAAAATATTTAAAAATTTATAAGTCTGAAAAATACCTTTAGCGACAGATTTTCCGTTGCTATGACCCCTTAGGTAGGGATCCTTCGGTTAAGGTTTTTAGCGACAAACAACTCCATTGGTGAAAACCTTCACCAGCGAATCTTTATCGACGGGTAAGTCCGCAAGTAAAGATGATTTTTAGCGACGGATTTTGGTCGGTCATTAAAAATCCGTCGCTAATATACGTCTTTTCTTATAGTGATAGTTACGAGAATATAAACCTCACTCATCCTGAAATTCATCATTTATAAATGGTTAGGAGCCTTTTCATCCATTCTTTTTATAAAACTTATATATAGATGTGCATTGGAGCGTATTTAAAAAGTATTCATATGTTTTATCATGTACACGTTTAGTATTATATACCTTTTACGTGTTTAAGTTTGTCCACCTAATTAATTGATATACAGGAAATAAACTCAATTAATAAACCTAATAAATAAAATGTACATTTTAGACAATAAGATCTGATAAAACAAACAATATGCCTAAATGATCGGCTTTGAAACTCCTCCACTGCATCAAGGACACGAAATTAATCATTAGTGCATTAAATTCAATATAACCTGGAATAATTACATAGGAATTAAAAAATTGATTCTTTATAAAGTGGATCCTAGCTATAACATAATTTTAGCATCAGCATATACCACACCAAGTCTTCCGTTCTTAAACTTGGCTTACAACAACAAACGTGGGAAGGGAAGCAAATAATCTCCTAGGTTTTAGAAGGGGCCTACCAGATATTAACGCTTATAAAGTTCGATTAATAGTACGACTTTCTAATGTTGGAGTTGCTGGCTCGTTCTTCAATGAGAGAAACAAGTTTTTTTAAGCTTATGTTAATTTCCCAGTTAGAATGTCACTCTCAAATTAGGGAAGACAAGACCTCTTCTTCACACGCAATGCTAAGTAAGATATAACGTAAGAGGGAGAAGACATGGTTGTTTGTTAGGATTCCGTGCATTGGAAGGGCAAACAGATCAAGGAGTGAAAAGAAAAGAATACCATGAAGGGTCTATGCAGCAAGGCATGTTCCTGGCTACCACAAACTTATCAACAAGTTGGCTTTCGAGGGTCTTAAGAATATGTTAACTATACATAAAAAATTAGATTAGTGCATTGTTGCCTTTTTCTCAATCGCCCTACAATTTTTCAGATATTGTTCTAAAAGCAACATTTGTCTGTTAATAAATTGGGTCAGTGGACCCATTATCTGCCCACTAACAGATAATATGTATTTGTTAATCTGGATAATTACAGTTATTTAGAGGATATTTATCTCCTAAGTATTTGAGATAAATACAATATTTATCTCATAAGTGTTTGAGATAAATACATCTTTATCTCTTAAGTATTTGAGGTAAAGTCTGTCTAAATACTATCTCTATATAAAGACTAGAGATATCCCAATAAAACAGGGGTGATAGACAATAAGTCACAAGACAATCCCTCTCTCTATAGCACTCTCTCTAGAGCAATCACCAAGCTCTAGGATTTGGTTCGTGGACGAAGAACTCGACTCTAGTAGCCGTTTTCGTACCTACAAAAAAGATCAAGCGTGTTGGAGGCTCGCAACAACAAGGATCCATCGTCGGAATATTCGGAGACTTTATACGATATGTTTCTGAACCCACTACGTCTTACGTGGTAGCGCAATAATTTTATTCAACATTGGTATCAGAGCATGATTACTTGTTGATTCGCCTTTAACATGCTAGAATAAATTATGTGCATGTTACGATTTTTTCCGGATATATGAATGAGATCTATTATTAAAAATTTCAAAATTTTTTGAGCATGTTTTTCTAAAAAATAATTATATGGTTTTGTTCTCCTATGGTTGAGGATGAACTCCGTAAAATTTCGTGATGGATGCATGGTTTGTGAGAAATCACGATTTTATTTTTCAAGAAAACTGTGTTTTTTTCGAATTTTGGAACTCAAATTCGGAGCATGATATACAGTTTTTATCATGATCGGTTGGTACATAATTAATCTATGTCACATAAGCTTTCCAATGATATATGGCACGCATTATTTGGCTTAAAAACGAGAGAGATATGACATCCCAAAGTTGGCATCATGCATGACGCGATTGAAAATTAGGGTTTTCTAATAAAGAAGACAAGCACGCGCACCACGCGCCAAGGACGCGCGTCACGCGCGAAGCCCGTTCCCCACTCGTCGCACGCGCTCCCATGCGCCAAAACAGGAGTCCACGCGTGTGTCACGCGCTCACACGCACCTGTAGACATGCACCCGTGCACCAACGCCCCAATGCGCGCGTGCTTTACACGCGCCAACCGAAGAGAGCCAGAGGCTACGCGTGGAGGCGCGTGAGGATGTTTCCGGCTGGTTCTGACACCACCGCCGGCGCGTAGTCTTATCTTGGCTTCTATAATTTTTGTGGTGTTAAATTTACCTCAATACCCTCTATGTGTGTTCTGTTTAATTTTTAAATGACTTTTTCTAGAGAAATTAGCTTTAAAATTTTGTTTTATACATACAATTTTTTTTTAATTCCAAAGGGTATAGTAAGGTCAAATTCACTGTTTGTCAATTTTTTTAAAATTTATCTCTCATTTTTTGGGCTGTTTGGGAATATTTTTTGGTACTTATGTGGTCCCAAAAATACGAATAATGTGTAAATATTAATTTTTGCACTTCGTGGGCAAAAATAAATATTTTTGGAGAGCTATATGACATAGATGAATTATGTTTTATTATTTGCCTTGATTAGAGTTATGGTTTAAATATGCTTTTGTTGAGATATATTTGTTGGGTTTTTGGCAAGCTCACACCTCTTTAAACCCAATTTCAAGGCCTTTACGCCCGTTTTCCTTGGAAGGAGAATGTGGTCTATTCATCCATTTAAATTACCCTTTAACTTGTTATTTTAGCATGCTAGTTTTAGGTTAAATGGATGGATACTAGATTGACATTCTAAAGAAACTTATGTTTATGTGTTTACTCTTGTTTTAAGAAAATTCTTTTGAGAATAATGTGTTGTGCGACATCTCCATTTGTTTTATTGGAGTAGTTTGTAGTAGGATTCTCAAAGATGTTGTATTCTACTATTTCTCTGTATATTTCCAGAAAGCATTGTACGGGGATGTAATTTTGTACGCACATTATTCAAACCAGAATTTTCTTAGCATAAGTTATTAGAATGCCAATAGGGCTCAATGGAGTCCTTGCACACTTTATTGTATGGTGCAACTATATTGTTCTAAATTATCATGTGGATGATTTATTACATTGTGACTTATATGATGATGAAATTTATTGCGAAAAATTACTTGGAAAGTATTTTCCCAACTCACATACATGGGAGATGATTACGAGCTTAGCAAATTTTCGATTTCATGATGTGAGGAAGGATTATGTTTTTCATTTGAATTTTTTGAAATAAAAATAAGGATGTATAATTAATGTATTTTTCTTTGCGAAAACTAATGTAGTGAATAGAATGGCCTCCAAGAATGTCATAGCTGATCTCGTTAAGGGTGAGAAACTTAACGGAGATAATTATGACGTTTGGCACAAAAAGATGAAATTCATGCTAAATGAACAAGAGCTCGAGGAGCACTTGACCAAAGAGATGGTCGCGCCCACTGAGGGGCAACCCCTAAGAGACCACACTGCCTACCAGAAATGGAATCAGAAAGATCGTAGTGCGCGCTACACCTTGTTGAGCAGCTTGCAAAATGATCTAATCGGGCAGTATGATGAACTTCCAACTTGCAAAGCTTTATGGGATCAGCTCAAGTTCTCTTTTGGTGGAACCTCAACTACGCGGCTTCGTAGCCTTGTGATTAAGTTTGAGGAGTACACAAAAGACCCTAAGCATACCATGAGTGAACATCTAAGGGTGATGTCCAATATGATTGGTAAGCTAAGGGATGCTGGCCATGCGCTCACAGATGAGCAGCAAGTCAGAGCTGTCATAAGGTCCCTTCCTGCCTCATGGGCCAATACGAAACAGATATTGACCCACAGTGAAAACATCAAGAACTTTTCTGATGTTTCACAGCATGTCATCCTTGAGGAAGAGACTCGAGATGCTAACAAGACCCTTACTTATGTTGCCCAAGGGGGATCGCGCAATGCAAATGGCAAGCGTGGAAGACAAAGTAAGAAAGGCGAGGCCAGCACTTCTGCGCCAAATAAAGGAAAAATGAAGAAACAAAAGAAAGGAAAACGTGGTGGGAAAAAAGGATTTGTCTAAAGTCAAATGCTTCAACTGTCAACAGAAAGGACACTTCGCTCGTGATTGCACTGAGCCGAAGAAGGTACTTTCAGAACTCTCTCTCAGTTATATGTTTCCTCACATGTGATGGTTGCTCATTCCCAACCTGTGTGGTTTGTGGATACAGGTGCAACAAAACATGTAGCACATGATTGAGAGGGGTTCGTAGATTATCACCGGATTCCAGCGGGTAGCAAACATATCTTCATGGGAAACAATAGCTCCGAAGAGGTGCTAGGGGTTGGTTCTTACCAGCTCAAGTTGCGCACTGGGCGCACATTGATTCTTGAGGATGTGCGATATGCACCCACTGTTCGACTTAATCTACTTTCAGTTACTGCTTTATTAGACAGTGGTTTTTCTTTTATTTTTAAGGGTAATAAGTTGGACATCTTTTTGGATGATGTGTTTGTTCGGACATGGTTTTCGCATGGATAGTCTTTATCAATTGGATTTAATTGATTCTCAGTCCTTTTATTCTTATGTGGTGAATGATAATATTGTGAATGATTCTACCACCTGGCATGCAAGACTGGGCCACATAGGCCAAGATAGAATGACTCGTTTGGCTAGAGAAGGCTTTTTGGGCCCACTCGCAAGAGTCAATCTACAAACATGTGAGGCTTGTTTGGCCGGTAAAGCATGCAGGAAGCCTTTTGGAAAGGCTGTGAGAGCAACTCAGCCACTTGAGCTAGTTCACTCTGACATATGTGGACCTATGAGTGTAAAGGCACGCCATGGCTCCTCTTATTTCCTTACACTGATAGATGATTATACGCGATATGGTTACGTGTATCTGATATCTCATCGCTATGAAGCTTTGAATTGTTTCCAACGCTTTGTAGCAGAGGTTGAGAATCAGAAAGAAAAGAGTTTAAAAACTCTTCGCACTGATCGGGGACGCGAATATTTGTCCGATCACTTCAAGAAGTTTTGTGAGGAAAAAGGGATACGCAGGCAATATATTTAATACTCCACAACAAAATGGTGTTGCGGAAAGAAGGAATAGAACATTGTTAGACATGGTTAGGTCTATGATGGCGCAAGCAAACCTCCTAATATCTTTCTGGGGGATGCTCTTTTGACTGCAGCCTATATATTTAATCGAGTGCCTTCACAGTCAGTCAAATCCACCCCATATGAGTTTTGGAATGGCCAAAAGCCAAATTTGGATAACTTACGCCCATGGGGCTCAGCAGGTTATGTTCACAGTACTTCTCATAAGTATGGGAAACTAGGGCCTAGAGCTAAAAAAAGTATCTTCTTGAGGTATTATGAAAACTCTAAAGGCTATGTGATGTATGGTGAACATCCAAATGGTGGAAAGACTGAAATAGAGTCTTGTGATGTCGATTTCATAGAGAATGATTTTCCTAGCATTGGAGACGCAATTAAGAATCTTGACCTCTATGAGTTAGAGGAAGTTGAAGCCACTTTACCATCTCCAAGCAAAGGTGGGGAATTAGTTTCTCATCCCGTTGTCGCTGAAGATAGTATAAGTGACCTTCAACCTAGTGGGAGCACACCATCAGAACCATCAGGTCAACAAGATTCTCAACTGCGTAGAGGTCCACGAGAAAGAGTTCCACGTCGTCGTTTTGAGATTAACGGTGAAATTCTTATGTGCACTCCAACTGATGAAGATGAGCCCACTTCTGTGGAAGAAGCCTTATCTTCACCTGTAAGTAATGAGTGGATGGCTGCAATGAAAGATGAGTTGAGCTCAATGGAAAAGAATTAGGTCTAGGAGTTGGTTGACCTTTCGCCAGGGTGCAAGACTGTTGGAAACAAGTGGGTTTTGAAATTTAAGCGCAAGGCAGATGGGTCAATTGACAAGTATAAGGCACGTCTTGTGGCGAAAGGCTATACCCAACAGCGGGGTGTGGACTATAAAGACACATTCTCCCCAGTGGTGAGATTTTCTTCAATTCGCTTGATCCTAGCTATTGTCGCCCAGCAGGATTTAGAACTTTTTCATATGGATGTTAAGACTGCGTTTCTCAATGAGAACTAGACGAAGAGATTTATATGGCTCAACCTGAGGGTTTTGAAGTCAAGGGACATGAGCGCAAAGTTTGCCGGCTCAAACGTTCTATATATGGTCTCAAACAATCGTCTAGGCAGTGGTACTTTAGGTTTCATCATGCCATTACCTCTATAGGTTTTGAAATGATTGAACAAGACCATTGCGTTTACGTAAAACGATCCAAGAAAAATATTCTGATCCTTTCTTTGTATGTGGATGACATTCTTTTAGCTGAAAATGACATGAGTTCCATTGTCGCCACTAAGCAGTGGTTGTCCTCAACTTTTGAGATGAAGGACATGGGAGAAGCTAATTATGTGCTCGGGGTTAAAATCATACGTGATCGTCCAAAGAGACTTCTCGGTTTGTCTCAAGAGACATATATCAAGAAGGTCATTGAACGATTTCGTATGCATAACTCAAAACCCATAGACACTCCAATGGACAAGGCGTGTACTTTAAGCACAGACCAATGCCCAAAGAATGATGAGGAAAAGAATCGGATGTCCAAAGTGCCTTACGCGGCTGCAGTTGGGAATCTGATGTACGCTATGTTGTGTACGCGTCCAGACATCTGCTTTGCCGTTGGAATGGTGAGTCGTTATCAGAGTAATCCTGGACCCGCTCATTGGAATGCGGTGAAGAGGATTCTTCGATACTTACGTGGAACCGCTGATCTCGTCCTGTGTTATCATGGTGGAGACTTGAGATTGAGAGGATACATCGATGCTGATTGGGGTGCTGATAGAGATGAGCGCATATCCACTTCAGGTGGAGCTATCTCTTGGTACAGCAAGAAAAAGTCTTGCATCGCCCTATCCACGATGGAGTCGGAGTATGTTGCTTGTTCAGCAGCAGTCCAGGAAACTGTTTGGTTGAGGTCATTCTTACAGGCTCTAGGGGTTACAGCTCATGCAGACGAGTCTGTCACTGTTCACTGTGACAATACAGCTGCCCTAGATTTTGTAAAGGACCCCAAATATCATGGGAAGGCCAAACACATAGGCCTTCGTTATCACTTCATTAGAACTTTAGTTGCGCAAGGAGAGGTGACCATAAAGCATATACCTACTGGCAGAATGGTGGCTGATCCTTTGACCAAGCCTATTGCTAGAGATGTTTTCCTTTCTCACATTAGGAGTATGGGACTACGTAGGTTTTGATATGTTTATGGCATCTTATGTACTTGACATTATTTATTACATTAAATTTTCATTCCTTGATTTGAGTTTATTTTGGAATGAATGAATAATCTTTGTGATTACATATACATCCTTGTTGAGAGTGTCACCAGGCTTGAATTGACCCACTCACACGGGTAATTCACCTTGGCGCTAAGATAGCGAGCAAGATGAGACATAATTGTCTTAGGCGCCAAGAGGGCGAATAAGATGATACAGCTTATAAAGCAAACATGTCGCCTTAGTTGGAGCTAAGATGAGACCTATAAAGTTAGGTCGATCATAGAGTATCTCCACAACTCTATGTAGCCTGTTTACAGCCGAATGTGAGATTTCAGCAGGCACTATGAGAGTGACTGGACTGAAAAACTCAGGTTAGGCGCTTGTACAGCGACTAGACTTAGATTCGTATGGCGTATTTTATTATACATTTATGTGACACGCCCTTGCGGGTTACGCCATAGCATGCAAATCATACTGCATGTGCTAAATGCAGACCGACAGTGGGAGTGACGAATGAATCCCTGCTTCGTCATTGTGTGAGCCACTTGGATCAAAATTTTTGATCCTATATGGTACCCTTTTCACCTTAGACTATGTCATGAAGAGGATACTCAATGTCGCTACTTTAGCATGTACCCTTGGATCATGGATGATGCGGTCTCGCGGGGCATGTCTAGGAAAGCGGTTGGGTCTAATTGGAATGACATGAGGGCTTTGGGAAGAAAGTTCAATATTACACCATGTTGTGTGATTCATAGCCCGGCGACTTTGTCGATTTTTGTTTCGATATGAGTCATGAATACATAACATATGAGAGGTTTAACACTGCTCACTATGAGGGATTTGAGAGTGTTTAATCTGGTGTAGTTGAACTATCTGGGGTACATACGAGATTTTTTGGAGTGATGTATTGTGTTAGTTTGGTGATAACTTAATACAATACTCCTCAACTGGACATCCTTTCTCGTAGGTCGCACGTTCCATTTCCTGTATGAGGAGATGAGTGGACAAGAGATAAGGAGGGACTACACGATTTATTTGCCCTGTGTGTGGGCGAGTGGGAGCTGTTAATAAATTGGGTCAGTGGACCCATTATCCGCCCACTAACAGATAATGTGTATTTGTTAGTCTGGATAATTACAGTTATTTAGAGGATATTTATCTCCTAAGTGTTTGAGATAAATACAATATTTATCTCATAGGTGTTTGAGATAAATACATCTTTATCTCCTAAGTATTTGAGGTAAAACATGTCTCTAAATGCTATCTCTATATAAAGACTAGAGATATTCCAATAAAACAGGGGTGACATACAATAAGTCACAAGACAATTTCTCTCTCTATAGCACTCTCTCTAGAGCAATCACCAAGCTCTATGATTTGGTTCGTGGACGAAGAACTCGACTCTAGTAACCGTTTTTGTACCTACGAAAAAGATCAAGCGTGTTGGAGGCTCGTAACAACAAGAATCCATCGTCGGAATATTCGAAAATTTCATACTGTATGTTTCCGAACCTACTACGTCTTACGTGGTAACGCAATAATTTTATTCAACAGTTAGGTAAGCATAATTTTAACTTTTGACTTTCTAATATTTTGCCGTCAATCCTTTCTTCGGTTTTGCCGGTATAAAACTTAAGAGAAACATTTGTTGGATAGATGCATATCTGCCTTCTTCCTCAATCTCTTCATTTTCGCTTAAGCACTGCTTTAATATTTTATATAAGCGAACACAATATCCTAAATAGTTGTTCTTGTAAGTGAAACATTGCAATAGCTGATCGCATTAAGTACGATCACCATCACATAAAGTATTATTCAAGTACGACTCACTCTCTCCTTAAAATATTTAGAATAAAGGCTTCCAGAAGCTTGTGATCACCGAGGCAGAAAAATTTACCTAGTCAGCATCTGACTATTACATGGCTTTACAAAATTAAGAGTTTGCATAAGTGAATTACATCACTGTGCTCATACAGCAAATTTAGTGGACATTAAATTATTCAATTATTGTCTAGTATCAAGGCGGTTGGGAACACTTTATATTTTTTCAGGGTTTCATCATTGGTACAAAGTCAAGAGAGCACAAAAAAAAAATGACGATCAAAAGTAATTTGAATAAATATATTTAAGATTCGACAACTTGTTCATAGTTATTGATGTATATGTTTTGGTAGGTTCATAAATGTAATGCTATTGTTAAATTAATAGGAGTTGCTCATAATGTTTGGAGTATATATCAAAATTTTCATATTATGAGCTAATTTATAATTATTGTCATACTTGTTTTAATAGCTTTTTGGGCGTTACTATTACCAAATTAGTGGACTTGCTACTGTAAAAGAGTGAGAAAAGAAATCTTACACACGTTCGCTTTAAAGGTGGATATGTACTGGTGTCTCCTTAAGTTTCTGCAATTGACTATGTTATCGTACTTGTAAACTTAATATATTAATTGTCAAGTCTAGCTCTTTAAAAGTTGAACTATTTAAAAAATTAATATGATATTAGCTAACAAGACATCTTGAACCTCAAGCTCAGGATAACTTGGTTTTATGCAAGTTGTTTGTCAGTAAATGAGATAACTCAGTTGTCTGCAAATTTTTGTTGTAAATAAAAACCTCTATTTGAAATAAAGGAAAAAAAAAAGGTCAAAACTTATTCATGTGGATAGGAAATAATAATTCTTATGGAGAGTTTTGACTACATGTTAAAAAAAGAAGAAAGAAAAAACCCTTCAAGTGTATTTGAAGGAAAAGATTTCAAACCGTATTTGAAGTCAAACACCCTTAATCTTGCAAAAACTCTAAACCTAAAAAGAATATTTTAGAAAAAGAAGCCTAACGCTGTACTCAAAGTAAAAAATGCCCTTAATTAAAAACAAACTCTGAATTGAAAAATTATATTTCAGGGAAAAAAAGTTTATCTGTTTAACTTGATCCGTGCTTTAACATATAGATAAAAATGTCACCAAAAATTAAAAATTTTGGTCGTGGATTTTCATATTGTTTGGTGATGAGATGCTTCTTAATCACAACACTTCAAAACCAAAGGAACTTCATATCACTTAAAAATAGGTAATCTGACCCAATCAGCTTAAAGTGCAATTTTAATTCTTCTTTTAGCTTGTGTTTGACAATTTATTTCCCCCCTGAACGTGCAATATGCTATTATCATTTTAGCTGTGTTTGACAATCTTCCTTCCCTCGCTTAGTCACATGACAACTTTAGCATTAACATAATCTGGCAGACGAATTTAATTTGTCAAATTTATACATTAACATAATCTAGCAGAGAATTTAATTTGTCAAATTGATATATTCAACGACTACCATGACACAATTGTGAGTTCATTGACCAACTTGACATTTGAAGCAAAGTACAATGGTCGATGACGTACTTCACTCTACAAAGCAATTTTTAGTAACAAAGTTCATTTAAAAGCGAAAAAGTCTTTAACACAGACGAACAAGTTATTGGTTTAAAAACCAAAGGATTGGTGGAGTGATAAAGGTTTCGAATTTCTCGAAGTCTCGAGTTGGAACTCCATACGAACGGCCTGAATTGCAGTTTTACTGAATAATAATAAAAAATCTTGGCTTGATGGTTCACATATCAGATTCTAAACGCCAAGCCCATTCGACAACCTATTCTTCATTCCTTGATAACCCATTCTTCCATTGGCATGCGACCGAAATTACTCTCCAATTTTACACTTAAAGACATTCAAGCCCCCGACCCCTGTCCCTTCCCTCCTTCCCCCTTCTAGATCTTCGTTAATATTAACTTCGTTTATGTAGCCAATCTATATATATATAAAAAGCTGAAACCTTCGCTTAAAATTGCGACACATAGGATTTTAGAACACTCATATTTACGACACATCAGCTTTTTGGAGTCTTCTCCTTTTGCCAAATCAGCCGTAACTTTCATCCTAAGAGTCCCCCAGTTTGCTTAGACTCTTCTTTTAACAACTAAGAAATCAAATTAATTACACTACTAGAATACTTTTATGTGTCCTAATCAACTACAAAAACTTCATGAATCAATCTTATCAACTAGAAAACCTTGGTCTATCCTTTCTTTCTCCTGCTTCCTTTCCATCTTCACGCTCTCTCTCCATCTTCACAATGACGGAACCATGCAAGGTAAACTATCTTCTTCTCTTTCTTTTGGAACCATTCATACTATGCCCTTGAAGAGTCTATATATTGATTGTTTTAATGTAATTGCTCCTGAAATTCTTACAACTACCATGGCTCCCAAAGTTGATGATGCAAAACATGAGCTCGAAAGGAAGCTCTATGATGCTCTGCTAAAGGGAGAGGAAGACAAGGTAACCATTCACGGTGACACTGAAAGTCTTCCTCTCCCATTGAAGTACCTCTTCCCAGTCTCATAATTTTCCTCTTAAGACTTCTCCACATAGAAATAGTTGGTTAAAAGTGGTTCCCTATCCATAACATGAATCCTCTAAACAATCTCAAATCAAGATAATTCTTGAAATTGCTCATTCTAAACAAAAAGGACCCTAAAAACCTTGATTCGACGCCTAAATTAGTTGCAATTACAACATTTATGAACTTTCGAGTTCAACGTGACTTAAAACTTCCTTTAAATTTTAAATGATCACTGGTGCATACCAAGGGCACCAATTGCAATTTATTTCACTTCCAATTTAGACTAATATTCTGGATTTTCTTTCTTGGAATTAAGTCGATACGGGCTCGAGCAGAAAAGCAAAGATATGGATCAGCTCGGCAACTGGGCGAGTTCTTGATTGGAAAAGACACCTCATGGGAGGCAACTAAATCTGCAATGGATGAAAGTAAGCCCAAGACCCACAAATATGGGAGGCCGGGAGGGTATCCACTGTTCTCCAGAACCAGGATCATGAAGGTTCATGAAAAAAGGCCACAACAAGTGATGAAAGTGGGTCTGGCAACTAAATCAGGCTGCACAGAGATTGTGGACACAAATTATTATGTGAAGCCCAGCTATGCTATTGCAAGACGATTTGCTTTTATTTGAGGTGCATTCTGCCAATTCATTACTCCAACTGCGTCCACATGAACACAAATTATTATGCGCGCACATCATATTTTATAGCATGAAAGCATAGAAATTGCATTAAGCTTCAAGCTCCTTATTGTGTTTTTCTTGCATGATACTCCCTCCGTCCCATTATGAGACTCCTCCTTTCCTTTTTTGGGATGTTTGACAAGATGACTCCCCTCCAAAAAAGGTTTCCATAGAATTACATGATCTTCTGCATTACACCTTTAGTATGCAAGAGTGATAAAGCAATTAAGCACAAGAAAAGACAAGCACAAGAAAAGTTTGTACATAAAATGTTTGACTGTCAAAGGAGGACTCAAATTATGGAACGGAAGGAGTACTGAGATGATTGGCGAAGCTTTTTTTTTTTTTGTTATAACGCATCTAAACACATGATATCTCCTGATGCACTTCATGATGCAGCGTGTCTAGAAAGTCTCCCCCACCCATTTCATTAAGCACTTCAACTGCAATAAGAAGACTGCTGAGTAGTTATTTGCAGATAGTAATGCTCAAATTCGTGAGAATGCCAAAGAATGGCTAAAGCGCACTGCTGAGATTGTTCAATTGTGGATGTGCTAATTGCCACCGTTGCCTTTTCTGCTGCCTAGACAGTACCAGGAGGTCCAAACAAAAATACTGGTTATCCGATCCTTGTTGATAAACCTTTCTATAATTTTCACTATGACGGACGTACTTTCCCTCATGTTTGCCTTGACATTTGTGATAACCTTTCTTTCAATCCTCACATCACCCTTTCGGTTAAACGACTTCAAACAATCTCTTCTGCAGAAATTAATGCTAGGTGTCACTTTTCTAATCTTCTTCGTTTCAATGATGATGTTGGCATTTGTAGCAACCTTTATCTTGCTGATACGTAACAAGGAACAATGGACATGGCATTCTTCCCGGTCACCATCTTTGCATTGTCATACATGCCTCTTTATATGTCACTTATCAAGACTCTGGAGTACTCGCTCAAGAAAAAATGGGTTGTATTTTCTCGATCAGAGAGTGGCTAGCCTCATTGTTCTTGGACTTTTCTTCGGGTTAGTGTTAATAAAAAAACTTTAACGCACCTTTTTTCTCTTTAAGTTAGTGATTATAAGACACTTTTGCTATGCAGTGGGTTCTATTCTCAACTTTTATATGCTTTTTCACTCATGTCTCTTGCAAATATAATTTAGTGATATTGTTAGCTTTCTAACAACAAATAAGGTGTGCTACCATGTTTAATGCTCATGAAGGTCAAGGACACGCCAAAGTTCGACATAGTTTTGGAAAACTTTTTAAAAAAAGAATTATCGGATAATTTGAAAGTTATCTAATATGTGTTTGTAATGATATACATAAAGTACATTTTCCTGATCAAGTTATTTGTAGCATAACTATATCGTAAAAAGATTATACTTACCAACAAATACTTGCAAATAAAATGTGGAGTGTCTTACCGGGAAGGGAGTGCTCTTTTCTTCTCATCTTTGTCATGCATAATTGTGTCAGGCTATTGGAGAATACATAGTAATGGTGAGGCTATTGGAGAATAAGTAGTAATGGCGAAGATCTGTTGTCTTGGAGCTGGCTACGTTGGGGGGCCAACCATGGGTGTGATAGCGTATAAGTGCCCCTCGGTTGAAGCAGCAGTTGTCGATATATCTAAGCCGCGGATCACTGCTTGGAATGGTGAGCAACTACCAATCTATGAGCCGGGCCTCGAGGATCTCGTGAATATATAGTTCACAATATATAGTACTCTAGGTATCTATTACCAAAAGTGTGTACGTTAAGAATGTTATGTTTGGCGACAAAAAGCTTTTTATAGATGTGCTAAAAAAGGAGTCATATCCAAAGAGATGCTCAAGCTTAAATAAAGTTCGGCCTTCGACCCAAATGCTACATAAAAGCATGAGATGCTATGAAAAAGGAATAAATCACAGAAAGATGTTATTAATATTGCAATATAATTTATAGTGGTTATTATGACTCCCAAGTAAATCTTACTTATGTAAGATTTTTCTTATGTACACTTTACAATGCGAAAAAAGAAAAATATCACAAGGATTCCTCACGATAAAATCATAAGCTAGCATCAGTGAAGGAGTATTTTATGGGACATTAGGATTTGACGAAAAATCAACTACATAGTTTTAATAATACATCCCAAAGAAGGTATTAGCCATTCAGGTTAATTATTATGTATTTTTTTGTTATTGGTTCTCAGCTTTTCTTTAAATTAATGTAGAAAACTCTAATTAGAAATATGCTAAATTAGATGAACAAATGACGATTCTAAGTTCAGTTCTTAAAAAAAACTTGCATATTTTATAAAATATGTCCTAGGAGTAGGAACCCTTTATGTTTTCACCATCGGAGCTTCTCATCCGATCATGTTTTGGTACCCATGTACAATTATCAAAAAGTACTCCCTGGTCAAAAGTTCACTTAGAGGTTTGAACACTTTCTTAATAGTATGAACTAATCTAAAAAGTACATGTAATACTGTACTTCTCATGAAAGAATATATAAGGTATGACTAGGATTATATGTGGATTTGTCAATATTTTACACAAAAAGAAAGAGAAAAGGTGAACTAAATCTAAACCCTTTTTTGCTAATTAAGCTCACACCATTTTGTCACCTAAAGAGGCAATTAGGCCTATCGTTATATAAATATGCAAATATTCTTTACTAGATTTTGATACTCTAAATAAATAATGAGGATAAAGGGACTACAAAACCAGCATGTTGGTAAAATTTGTCATGCATCTTTTCCCTTAAAAGTAATTTTGAGGTTTAAACAATCTGATCTAAAAAAACACATGCAATATTGTACTTATCATGAGGAATATAAGGCGTGACTATAGGATATATGTGGATTTGTCAATATTTTACACAAAAAGAAAGAAAAAGTGAAACTAAATTTAGACCCTTTTGTCTGAGCCTACACCCTTTTGTCACTAAAAGAGGCAAATAGGCCTATCATTATATAAAACATGCAAGTATTTTTTACTAGATTCTGCTACAAAAATTAATGAGGACAAAAGAACTACAAAACCAGCATGTTTGTCAAATTTGTCATACGTCTTTTTCTTTATGAGTAGTTTTGAGGTTTGAACAACTTTTTAATGGCATGAACCGATCTAAGAAGCACATGTAATACTCATTAAATAATATATAAGGCGTGACTTTAGGATATATGTGGATTTATCAATATTTTACACCAAAAGAAAGAGAAAAAGTAAAACTAAATCTACACCCTTTTTCGCTAAGCCCATATCCTTTCGTCACAAAGGAGGCAATTAGACCTATCTTATAAAATATGCAAATATTCTTTACTAGATTCTGGTACACTAAATAATTAATCAGAATCTAAAAAACGGCATGTTGGTGAAATTTGTTATACATATTTTCCCTTAGTACGTAGTAGTTTTAGACGATATAATAGTCTATGACCAAAGTTAGGGCTAAAATGTTCTCTCAGTTTTACTATGATTCTTACATAGCATGCAGTTGACTAATTGACGGGAGAAACTTACATACTTGAGTAATGTCAACTATTACGTTTAAGATGTAAAAATGAATTAACTCATTTGTCTTTGAAATTAATTATCTTTCTTTGTCTTTTGAAACTTTAATTTGAACTAAATAGGCTCTATTAAAATAAATAATTAGCACTAAAATCAAATTATATTGCGTCCCGTGCATTTGCACGGGCACATTAGCTAGTCACTCTAAATAGAGCTAGATTAATGCATTCTGGGCAAGGCCTATTGCGACATGAATGATTTTTGCGAAGCCATGCTATAACAAGCTATAGTATGTGACACAATCACCTAGACTTTGTTTTTTAAAATCTGTAAATGCTCTGGCATTAGGCCGCCTTTTGTTTTTGCCGAGTCTAATGCACGTGATTTTGGCTTCTTAATGTATAGTGCTGCTAAAAAATTTCTTTTAGTATCATTTTATGGATAGATCTTGTTGTATCGGTGCTTTGGTTGGCTAATCAAGAACAATAATAAAGAGAAAATGAAAGATGAAACGTCCACATTCATCAGGTAACAAAGGAATGAGGCAGTAATGTCGCTTGAACACTATTCCTTGTTTATTCTGCCCAACCAAACACACTGAAATGAAAACTCAGGCCTATTCCGTGCCCCAATCCGTCCATGCAGACACACACAATATACACCATTCCACGTCCATTCCTTCAAACCGATGTTCCTCTTTGGCCCTCATTTCTTTCCTTCTTATTTTCATTCTCTGAACCATCATCAACCTTTTAGACTTAGAACCCTAGAAGATTTATTAGGAAGAAAAAGCTTCATAATGAAGGGAAAAATATATAGCCCACCAAAATCCGAAGTAATAAGTAAACTAAAAGCCCAAAAAAGAAAAAATTAGGCCCATTGAAAGATAAAAAAATCAAAGAAACTCTTTTTACCGCTACTTGGGTTTCGGGTTGAAGGTAGATACCTAAAATTCCCATATTGCGATAAATAATAGTCGTTAAATCTTTTTAGTAACGTTAAAAAGTGCGGTTAAGAATTATCGTTAAAAATGTTAGTAAAAAAATCACAAAAAATATTTAGCGACAATAAATTGTCGGTATACAAGGGGTTGTAAGTATCTTCCTACAACTCGGGAGCAGCAAAAGTTTCTCCAAAAACAAAATGCCCGATCTATCCATCAAAGTTCTTGAATTGCTAAAACTCTACAAGTTTGGCTTCCAAATTTTTAAAGTGATAGAGACTGGTTTTGTTTGCTTCACACTCGAAACATAATTAACCACCCAAATTGTATTCGCTCCTACTTTTAGTTGCAATATTTAGTAAGATGGCTGTATAGAAAATATTACTCCGGTCTTATTACAAATTTTCCTTTAACTTTTGCAAAATCTTAGGATAGATTGACATGTAAACACTGAATTAAACTCAAGCAATACTAATAGATCAAATAGGTATTCTTTAGCAAGTCAACTTAGGGTGAAGTACGGATTAAGTGAAAATTTTAAGTTGCAAAGATCTATCCTAAATTTGCAAAAAAGTTAATTAAAAAAGTTCAATAATAATTAGGAATAATAGGTAGGCCTATGAGAGAGCAATGATTACAAACTCACAGATATTGGGATCGTAATGTTACTCTAAGCACTAATTGTTAGATTAGTAGCTCGAGTAAACTTGAAAAGGTGTATGACAACTGATTTTACATGAATCAAGTATAACTATGAGCACTTTCTGTTCATAAATAGCTATACTCATACTTTAGGATATTTAAGTTTTACCCAAATAAAATATCGTGACAAAAACCTTTATTGGCGCCATTCATTTTATCTTCCAACATGGGGCAGGTGGGGGGGGGGGGGGAGAAGGTGAACAAGATTACTGTTATATAGGTGGTTATTGTGGACGGAGAGATTTGTTAGTGATCTAAAGGAACTAGCAAGGGGTGGAAGAATCATCTTTTAAGATTTAATTTTCTTTTGTTACTTTAAAGAAAAGACGCTACTGTAAGACGTGTAGAGTGAACAAGACAATAGTGGTAGTTGTTGGACATGGCCACTAGTGGAGGAAGAAACGTGACAAGAGTGGTGGGATGGGGAGAGAGGAGAATGATACAGTCTCATGGATATTTGGACTCGTTAGATCAGTAGTAGTTCGAGTAAATCCTAAAGGTCCTTGATAAATTATTTACATTCAATTTGTTACAAAAGTTTAAAAGTTAACCTATAATAATCTTCTATGAGAAACTTCCATATGTGGGTTATAGTCAAGATCTTCTTCGATAGAAAAATATATATAAGAAACCTTCAACTCAAATTCCCTCATTTCCAATTTCAGTCACATAAACAAAAGAAGTCTCCAACCAATCTTTCATTGACAGTCAAATCCCCTTCCATGCTTTTTCTGAATAAGCATACATAGAGAATAGTGCTTATTTACGACGACATCTATCGTGATTTGGATGATTTTCGTATGATCTTTTTCTATTTTGTAGAGAAGACTTTCTTGTATTGTAGATAATGACTGCTTAATTATAAGAATAGTTATATGCTTGATTATAGGATCCAAAATGATTGTAGGATCTAGATTGGTTGCTCCACTAGTATATATACATGTACACACAATGTAAAGAGTATGCATGAAAAACATTATTCTACCAAAATATTTGATTTCTACTTGGTATTAGAGCCACAAAACTTAAAGCCTGAATTACTTGAATCTTGAATCCCGCTCTCAACAATGACCAATCCAGATTTTGAAACATTTGGGACCAAATCTTCTCCCATTGTTATTCAATCCGAAGGTTCATCGTTCAAAGCAGGAATAATACTCAATAACACAAACTATGATTTGTGGTCTCAAATTATGGAGATGCACATTGCAAAGAAGGAGAAACTTTCATTCATCTGAGGTAATTCTCAACCACCAACTAAGGAGGATGATTTGTATGAGAAGTGGTATGCAGACAATCAAAAAGTCAAGAGATGGCTATTGATGTCTATGTCTCCAGAAATCATGAAACGATATATTCATTTACCCACTGCTCGAGATATCTGGAAAGCTCTTTCTAAAGTTTTTTATGATGGAAAAGACGAATTGCAGGTGTTTGTATTGAATTAGAGGGCTTTTTTGGCCAAACAAAGTGGCCGAACTCTCTCTGCATATTATGGAGAATTAACTGAAATTTTTGGTGAATTAGATCACCGTGATAAAGTGATCATGGAGAGTGAAAATAATGTTGAATCTTACCGAAAATCAGTCCAACGACAAAGGGTGCATATTTTTCTTGCTGGCTTAGATGGTGAATTTGAACAAGTTCGTGCTGAAATTTTGAGAAAGGATCCTATTCCCGAATTAGAAGCATGTCGTGCATTGATCCGTCGTGAATCTGTTTGACGCACAAAGATGGTTGAAGAATCAGAAAGGACTGAAGCTTCAGTCATGGTAACCCGATATCGGCCTTCTCAAAACCAACCTAAACCCATTAATACTGCAGATAAATCCACCTACAAATGCACCCATTGCAATCAAAATGGTCACACCAAAAACTGCTGCTATGAACTTGTGGGGTATCCAGAATGGTGGGACCATAACCGCAATCCGCGAAAGAGAAACTCCAAAAGGACCTCCAGTATTGCAGTGGTTGAAACAAAGGCAGAGGATGATGTTACTAGACAACACTCGGCATTAGCGGCTGCGACAGGTAATGGTGGTAAGGCTTTAAATATGTCTACACTTGTTACTAATAGTGCATGGATAATTGATTCCGGTGCTACGGATCATATGACATTTGATTCTAGACAAGTCTCAACCCTCAAACAGTCCTCACAAAAATTCGTTACCACTGCAAATGGTACTCCGGCTAAAAATTGTTGGAGAAGGACACTTACCTGTCACTGATGATAATATGAATCTAGACTCGGTTTTAGTTGTTCCATCTTTGGATTATAATTTGTTGTCTGTCTCTTAAATTATCACTGCCTTATTTTGTGCTGTAATTTTCTGGCCTAATTTTTGCGTGTTTAAGGACATTCGCACGAGGCAAACGATTGGTTGTAGTGTTAGGAGAGGAAAATTGTATTACTTGGACTTGGTGTCAAAGAGTTCGGACAAGTTGCGTCAAGCACTCATGGTGAATGATTCAGAGGGAGAAATGCGAAAATATGAAATTTGGTTATGGCATCGACGTCTAGGACATGCCTCGTTTGGTTATTTGAAGAAATTATTTCCTTCTTTATTTACAAAATGTGATGTTTCTAGTTTTCAGTGTGAAGTCTGTGAACTTACAAAAAGTCATCGTGTTTCGCTTCCGTTAGCTTTGAATAAAAGTCCAGATCCTTTTATGATCATACATTCGGATGTTTGGGACCCATCAAAAGTCAATTCCTTGGGTGGATCACGTTGGTTTGTTATGTTTATTGACGACTGTACGAGGATGACTTGGGTGCAATTGATGAAATCTAAAAGTGAGGTGAACGTATTATTTCAGCAATTTTGTAAAATGATTCATACTCAGTACAATGCACGAATTCAAGTTCTTCGGAGTGATAATGGAGGCGAATACTTGAGTGCTGAACTTCAGTAGTATTTAAAAGCACATGGAATCATTCATCAAACTACTTGTTCAAATACACCTCAGCAGAATGGGGTGGTTGAGAGAAAAAATCGTCACTTGTTGGAGGTTGTCCGTGCTTCATTGATCGAAACACATCTACCATTGTCATATTGGGGTGAAGCACTCATCTCTGTAACATATTTGATTAACTGGGTACCCTCAAGGACTATTGATTATCAGATACCTTCTCAGGCCCTCGTTGAGGCGATTGTTGCTCCAGTCCTTCCGAATTTACCTCCCCATGTTTTTGGTTGTGTCGCCTTTGTATATCTTCATAAGCATCAGCGCAACAAGCTATCCCCTCGAGCGCTGCGGTGTGTCTTTGTAGGATATGCTGCTCATCAAAAGGGGTACCGATGCTATCATCCTCCTACCCATAAATTGTTTATTACTTTGGATGTAGTTTTTCATGAAGATTTGATGTACTTTTCTTCCGAGCCTGAACTTCAGGGGGAGCATCAGAAGGAAATTCAGACTCTAGACTATGATGATGAACTCACTGAAAATGTGGATGTACACATCTCTGAAGATACTCAAATCTCTGAAGATGCGGGTAACTTGGACATCTCTGAAGATGAACTCTCTGAACCTGTAAATCAAGTGGGAAAATTCGTTGAAGAAAGTAGTCAAGAGCATGCAGAAACTAAAGTTGTAACTCCATCTCAGTTCCAGTTCGACACACCTCGTGCAACTGACACACCACACCAATCGCTTGCTAAGGATGCTCCTGAACCGTATAGAAAACAGCTACCACAGCGTCTCACCAGAGGTATACCTAAACCCACATATGAACCTGAACTGTGTAGCAAAGTTAAATATCCCATGAGTCATTTTTTGTCAAACCATCATTTGTTAGAATCTATTCCTAACAATGTGCATGAAGCCTTAGCTGACCCAAGGTGGAAAGAAGCTATGAATGAGGAGATGAAATGATTGCAAGAAAATAAAACCTGGGAAGTTATTGATCGTCCACCAGGAAAGAAACCAGTTGGATGTCGATGGATTTATACCGTGAAGTACAAAGCAGATGGTACAATTGAACGCTTTAAGGCGAGACTAGTGGCAAAAGGTTACACCCAAACCTATGGAATTGATTATACAGAGACCATCGCACCTGTAGCTAAAATCAACACAGTACGAGTCTTGCTGTCGCTAGCTGTGAACTTGAATTGGCCATTACAGCAGTTTGATGTAAAAAATGCCTTCTTACATGGAGAGTTATCTGAAGAAGTCTACATGGAACTCTTACCTGGACTTGGATGCATGATGCCGAAGACAGATAGTCAGAAGGTGTGCAAACTACAGAAAGCATTGTATGGGTTGAAACAATCTTCGAGGGCGTGGTTTAAAAGATTTACAAAGTCAATGAGAGCTTTTGGTTACCATCAGAGTAATTCAGATCAACATTATTCTTGAAGAAAAAGCAAGGTAAAATCACTGCCTTAATTGTGTATGTGGATGATTCAAAATGGTGGTTACAGGAAATGATCCTGAACAAAGGGAAGCTCTAAAGGGTCACTTGTCCAGGGATTTCAAAATGATCCTTAGACTTATTACGAGAAACTGGTATGTTAGCATGTCAACCAGTATATACACCGGTGGAAGAAGGATTAAAATTACATATTGAATCCAATCAAGTACCGGTTGATAAAGGAAGATATCAGAGACTCGTAGGGAGATTGATGTACTTAGCAACACAAGGCCAGACTTGGCCTATGCGTTAAGTATTGTAAGCCAGTATATGCACAATCCTGGAGAGCAACACATGAATGCAGTTCTACGTATTTTGAGGTATCTAAAGTCTGCTCCTGGATAAGGAATTTTATTCACTAAAAATAAGGATCATCAGAATGTAGATGTATATACGGATGCAGACTGGGCTGGAGCGGTAGATGACAGGCGTTCTACTTCAGGTTACTTCACCTTTGTAGGAGGTAATCTAGTTACATGGAGAAGCAAAAAACAAAATGTTGTTGCAAGATCCAGTGCGGAAGCTGAGTTTAGAGGTATTGCACTTGGAGTATGTGAGGCATTATGACTAAGACTTCTGTTACAAGACCTAGGCTGTGTATCTAAGCAGCCAATCAAGCTCTATTGTGACAATAAAGCCGCTTGTGACATTTCTCATAATCCAGTTCAACATGATCGCATAAAACATGTGGAGATAGACAGATTCTTCATTAAGGAGAAATTGGACCAGAAGATTGTGGAATTGCCTCATATTCGATCAGAGGATCAGTTGGCTGATATTCTCACTAAAGCAGTTTCAAGTAGAGTATTCTCGAAGTTTTTGAGCAAGTTGGGCATGTGAGATATCTATGCACCAACTTGAGGGGGAGTGTTATGATTTGGATGATTTTTGTATGATCATTTCCTATTTTGTAGAGAAGACTTTCCTGTATTGTAGATAATGACTGCTTAATTATAAGAATAGTTATATGCTTGATTATAGGATCTGGAGTGATTGTAGGATCTAGATTGGTTACTCCACTAGTATATATATATATGTACACACAATGTAAAGAGTATGAATGGAAAACATTATTCTATCAAAATATTTGATTTCTACTCCATCATCATAATGAACAAGGACGTATACCTCCATGTCTATTTAAATTGCGCCAATCATTCCACGTCCCTTCCTCTCCAATTTATGTTCCTTTTTGGTCTTCATCATCAACCTCTTATTCTCATAACCCTAGAATATTTTTAATGAAAGAAAAAGCTTCATAATGAAGGGTAAATTAGTCCACCTAAATTTGAAGTATTAAGTAACTAAAAGCCCAAAAGTTAACTAAAGATTCGTGTGTTTTTTAAAACTAGTACGGAGCACGTGCGTTGCATATGTATGTGATCGAGAGTATTTTTTGAGCTGATATTATTAACTTTTTTGGATCAAATAATATAATTCAATTATGTTTTTATTTCTTTTGTGACTTGTTCTATAAGAAATGTATATTTGATCTTTGCAGTTTGATCAATGTTTGAAAATCTTCTTTGCAAGTTCTAGACTGAAGAAATTTTTGATGTTACTGTTGAGAAGAAAAGTAAATGGAGAAATTAAAAGAATCAACATATGTCTTTGTTTTTGTAATATATTAGATTGATTTATAGTATACAATTAAGATTTATAATTTTTATCATTTTCTTGTAGTTTGGTTTCGTTCTGTGAGTTTTCTAAAAAAATTTTCCTATTCATCACAAGAAGGCAAAAATAAAGATTTTATTTATTTATTAAAAAAAAGAATTCCATTAAATAATAAACATGAAAAAGAACTCAAAGCCTTAGAAAGATAATTTTTTCTCTTTTTCTTTTTTGGTTTAAACAAAGAAGTTTACAAAGAAAGAACCATTGTTTGTTGATTGAGGTATTGAGGAAGTAGGCCAGTTCTTTTTTTTTTCTATAAACACCAAAAGAGGGATAGGGAGTTTTTAGTGAACAATCAATGAGAAGCTGTTTGAAACATTACATATGTCCAAACCACAAGCCAACACTCACAATATAAACAATTACTATGCATGTGTATATTAATCAATTATACATAAAATAATATATATGAATGTTATGATTAATGTACATTTTTTTATTTCATTAATAAGATGTAGTGAATGTGCATAAAATCAATAATCTTGTATTATGAGAGTCACTCATGATGCATGCAGTAAACTTTCAACTTTTAGCATGTACAATGAGAAGATATAGTTTTACCTTATTATATCGTCTTAACCTTCATTAAAGTGATCTTTTTTTTGTACACTAGATCTTCAGCTGTCATTGGATGATTTTCATCATTTTCTTGTGTTGGATAGTATTCTTGAACTTCATGTGCTATTAACTTTGCTCGGATTCTGTCATTTTCAGCCGTTTTGTCCGTCCAAAGATGAAGCTGAATTCTTTCCCTTCCATTTTCTCAAGGTTTTTTCTATTCTGCATGTAATTTTTAGTGTTAATTGTCGTTCTTGCCTAAATTTTTACAAGGCATATAGTTATGAATTTGTGTACCTTCTTTAATTGTATCAATTTTGAGACTGGACATCCAATTGAAAATTTGTTTGTGTCGAGCAATGTTATGAATGCCTGTTGAATGTCTCCAATTACAATCAGTTTCAGCATGTACCTGCTTTTATCAATATCAATAAATTTAACAATTTTTCTATTAAAATAAATAAATATTCTTAATTTTCCTAGTTTACCTTGATTCATACGATATTGGAAGTTCACACTTTTCATCTTTACAAGCCCGTCCTTATTATGTGATTGTAATTTTCTTGCGGCATCTTTTGCATGCTTAGTACCATGATTTTTCTTTATTCTCAATAGTAAGTAATCTCGCTTTAAAGAGTAGTACAATTTCAGTATAACACTGTTGTTAATTTGTGCTGTATTTAAGCCTTGTTTTTTCCCTCCATTTTTTATGCATATTAACCTTGTTTTTCTATTTTTGTTTTTTCAACAATTTTTTGTTTCTTAACTGATTTTTCATGCATTTCAGCTTCTTTGTTTTGTTTTTTAGTTCGACAATTATTTAATTGTTTACTAACCCAAAAATGCAAAAAAAAAAAAGAAGAAGTCAAGATCTTCTTTGTAGCGTTATTCTTAGGGGTGAACGTTAGATCAGTAGTTCAAGTAAATCCTAAAGGTCCTTCATAAATTATTTACATTCAATTTGTTACAAAAGTTTAAAAGTTAGCCTATAATAATCTTCTATGAGAAACTTCCATAGGTGGGTTATAGGCAAGATCTTCTTTGATAGAAAAATATATATAAAAAACCTTCGACTCAAATAAACTGCATTTCCAATTTCGATCACATAAACAAAGATGCCATACAAAAGAAGTCTCCAACCAATCTTTCATTGACAATCAAATCCCCTTCCATGCTTTTTCTGAATAAGCAAACATAGACAATAGTGCTTATTTACTATGCCATCATCATAAATGCACAAGGACGTATACCTCCATGTCTATTTAAATTGCGCCAATCGTTCCACGTCCATTCCTTTCCAATTTATGTTCCTTTTTGGTCTTCATCATCGACCTCTTATTCTCAGAACCCTAGAATATTTTTAACGAAAGAAAAAGCTTCATAATGAAGGATAAATTAGTCGACCTAAATTTAAAGGATTAAGTAACTAAAACCCAAAAGTTAGCTAAAGATTCGTATTTTTTTAAAACTAGTATGGAGTACGTGTGTTGCACGTGTATGTGATCGAGAGTATTTTTTGAGCTGATATTATTAACTTTTTTGGATCAAATAATATAATTCAATTATATTTTTATTTATTTTGTGACTTAGTCTATAAGAAATATATATTTGATATTTGTGATCAATGTTTGTAAATTTTGTTTGCAAGCTTCTAGACTTGATGTTACTGTTGAGAAGAAAAGTAAATAGAGAAATTAAAAGAATCAACCTATGTCTTTGTTTTTATAATCTGTTAGATTGATTTATAGTATACAATTAAGATTTATAGTTTTTATCATTTTCTTGTTGTTTGGTTTCGTTCTGGGAGCTTTCTAAATTTTTTTTCCTATTCACCACAAAAAGACAAAAATAAAGATTTTATTTATTTATTTAAAAATAAGAATTTCATTGAGTAATAAACAAGAAAGAAGAACTCAAAGCCTTAGAAAGATAATTTTTTCTCTTTTTCTTTTTGATTTAAACAAAGAAGTTTAAAAAGCGAGAATCATTGTCTGTTAATTGCGGCATTGAGGGAGTAGGCCAATTCTTTTTCTCTTTAAACACCAAAAGAGGGAAAAGGGAGTTTTTAGTGAACAATCAAAGGGAAGCTGTTTGAAACATAATATATGTCCAAAACACAAACCAACACTCACAATATAAACAATTACTATGCATGTGTATATTAATCAATTATACATAAAACAATATATATGAATGTTATGATTAATGTATTTTATTTCATTAATAAGATGTAGTGAATGCGCATAAAATCAATAATTTTGTATTATGAGAGTCACTCATGATGCAGGCAGTAGGCTTTAAACTTTTAGCATGTAAAATGAGAATATGTAGTTTTACTTTATTATATCATCTTAGCCTTCATTAAAGTGATCTTCTTTTTGTATACTGGATCTTCAGCTGTCATTGGATGGTTTCCATCATTTTCTTGTGTTGGATAGTATTCTTGAACTTCATGTGCTATCAGCCTTGTTCGGATTCTGTCATTTTCAGCCTTTTTGTCGATCTGAAGATGAAGCTGAATTCTTTTCCTTCCATTTTCTCAAGGTTCTTTCTATTCTGCGTGTAATTTTTAGTGTTAGTCTTCGTTTTTGCCTAAATTTTTATAAGGCATATAGTTATGAATTTGTGTACCTCCTTTAATTGTATCAATTTTGAGACTGGACATATAATTAAAAATTTATTTGCGTCGAACAATGTTATGAACGCTTGTTGAATGACTCCAATTACGACCAGCTTCTGCATGTACCTGCTTTTATCAATATCATTAAATCAGCAATATTTCTATTAAAATATTTAAATATTCTTAATTTTCCTAGCTTATATTGATTCATAAGATATTGGAAGTTCACATTTCTTATCTTTACAAGCCCGCCTTATTATGTGATTG
Source organism: Escallonia herrerae (assembly GCA_033070095.1). Taxonomy (NCBI): domain Eukaryota; kingdom Viridiplantae; phylum Streptophyta; class Magnoliopsida; order Escalloniales; family Escalloniaceae; genus Escallonia; species Escallonia herrerae. The sequence goes on along the minus strand of JAVXUP010000411.1, from coordinate 260,897 downwards.
TAACTTTCTTGCAGCATCTTTTGCATGCTTAGTACCATGATTCTTCTTTGTTCTCAATAGTAAGTAATCTCGCTTTAAAGAGTAGTACAATTTCAGTATAACTGTAACGACCCGATCCACGGCCCCACCACAGGGCGTTGCCTCCCTCAAAAGGGTTAGCCAAGTAGGTACTTATGAGTTCCTTGACAAGGTCTTATAAGGGTCATTTCATACTATTCCACATCCGATGTGGGATATTACAATCTCCCCTCCTTATACCTTAGCGTCCTCGCTAAGGCTCAATCACACATAGCCCAGAATCTTCCTCTCTAGCCAATGTGGGATATACCGGGCTCACCCTTCGTTGCCCCAACCATCCTCTTGATGTGGGATATACCCGGGCTTGCCTTCGTTTCCCCAACCATCGGCAACCCGACTGGATATCCCAGCCCGAGCTTTCGAGAGTCGGCTCTGATACCATCTGTAACGACCCGGTCCACGGCCCCACCACAGGGCATTGCCTCCTTCAAAAGGGCTAGCCAAGTAGGTACTTATGAGTTCATAGGCAGGGTCTTATAAGGCCAATCGCAAACTCTCCCACAACCGATGTGGGATATTACAATAACACTGTTTTTAATTTGTGCCATATTTAAGCCTTGTTTTTTCCCTCCATTTTTTATGCATATTAACCTTGTTTTTCATTTTTTTTTTGTTTTTGTTTTTTTCACGAATTTTTTGTTTCTTAACTGATTTTTCATGTATTTCAGTTTCTTTGTTTTTTTTTTTCAGTTTTACTATTATTTAATTGTTTACTAACCCAAAAATGCAAAAACAATACAAAGAAAATATATCACAGTCTCATTACCCAATATTTAGAGAACACATATTATCCGATATTTATTTCATTTGAACCAAATTAGAAAAGGAGTAATAAATGGATTTCTTTGTTTTTGTTTTTCTTTGTCATGAGGCTTTTTATTTCCCAATGTTTTAAACATGTTCATTATCCAATGTTCATTTAATTTTAACCAAATTTAAAAAGGAGTCATAAATGGAGGGTATAATTGTTGTTGGTATAAATAATGGAGAACATAATCGTCTAGAAATAATTTACAACATTCATACTTTTATAAGTAGTATAGATAAAAAAAACTAGGCCCATAAAAAAATAACAAGCTCCTCCCGATCTAATCAACTGAAGTGCCCGAATTGCCAAACTTGTACTAGTTTAGCTTCATAAATTTTAACCTGATAGAGGATGGTTCAATTTGCTTTTCACTTTTGGAACGTAATTAATCCACTAAATCGTACTCACTTCTACTTTTAGCTGTAATATTTTAGCCACATAGCCGTATACAAAAATTACTCGGTTTCATTGCACTGTTCCCTTTTAACTTGAATCTTAATTAGGATATATCTTAGGACAATAAATATTGAATTAAACAGAAACAAAACTAATAGATCACATAGGTATTCTTCCGCAAGTCAACTTAGGGTAAAAATATGGATTAAGTCAAAATTTTACATGTGCAAATATCCTCATTTTGCAAAAAGTTAAAGCAGATAATTCAACAAAACTTCGGTTAAATATGAAGGCCCATGAGTAATTGCTTGCATGATACATGCACATTGCCCTTGTGAATAATTTGTTCTATTTAAAGAACAAATGGATCAATTATGGAAAAAGTCCATTTGTCCAGATAGTGGAAGTTAAAAAATACAAGAAGTCGAGATTGAAGCAGTCTCCGTACCGGCCGCAAACACGTCACCGGTTTCCTATGGCATTTACTTTTTCTGCACCGTAGACATATTCCTAGTGAAAACTTGTCGGACCCTTTCAGTCTCGAAACGCCTTACTTTGATTATAAATTATACTCCGTCATGTCATATGGGTGTACGGTAAACTGTCTCCTTCTAGTTTATCTAAAGAAGTACAGGGTCAAAATATAGAGGTTCCAAGAGGAGATGAAAAGTTATACTGTATTATTTACAGATAACTTGTATGGAGGACTTCATTTTATTATTGCAATGTTTATTGAAGCATGCGTTTGTAAAGTTTCCTTCTTGAGGGAAAAGTTCAACGCGTTTGGACCGTAGTTGAGGAAAAATTAATTGAAAGCATTTGGGAAAGACCTTCATGTGCCTACAGTTCTATATAAGCATCTTATCGTGCTAGAGAAAACACAAAATAACACAAGCTAACATTTTTTTTGTATAAGCAATTCAGATTTCAAATGGCGACCATAATCTTCTGCATTTCATGGCTTCTTCTCATAACCTGCATCTCTAGTGCGATGCTAAGTAGTGTCAGTGGAGCTTTTGATGACGATCGTAAGGTGGATATCTAGTCTAGGATTTTCGCGCTTTTCTCAAATTTTCTTTTAACAATTCGCATAGCCTGCAGTTTCATTCTGGTTTATTCTTCTATCACGGGTTTATTACTTTCTTTTGACTAATAAACTGCTATCTAGGCCTATATTGTGTACATGGGTGACCGACCCAAGGGTGATATCTCTCCATCATCTCTTCACATGAGCATGCTAAAAGAGATACTTGGGAGGTAAATATTTTTGTGACTCCTTTGCGGCAAGCTTTCCGATATATATTGTTTCCATTTCTCTTTTTTGGAGAAACAGGGTCTATCTTCTGCTTTAAAATGATGTAGATTGTGGATCACATGTGAACATTCCATTAACTTTAGTTCTATAGTTTCATGAGGCTACAACATATGATTAATAAATTACAACTTTGATATTTGGAATCTGCAACTTCATTGTTTTCATTAAACTACAAGTTGGCAGACAGTTTTGTTGGTTAAAGTCAACTTTTGGCAACACTAGTAGCTATATGACCCACAAATTATATTAACCTTCCAAATCAAATGCATTCTACAGTGAGGCGTCAACACATCTACTCTACAGTTACAAGAGGAGTTTCAATGGATTTGTGGTGAAACTAACGGAGGAGGAGAAGCTAAGAGTGGCTGGTACATATACTGCGAAAGCCTACATTTTACATTTCAAAAATTTTCTTCGTACCAACTTTTTTTTTTTGGTGCTAACTACTGTAACCAATGTTTCGGTTTACATGTTTTCCTCAATTTCAGCAATGGATGGAGTGGTTTCTGTGTTCCCTAACGAAAAGAAACAGCTTCATACGACAAGGTCATGGGACTTCATGGGCTTTCCCCAACAAGTTAATAGAACAACCCTCGAAAGTGATATCATAATCGGAGTACTTGACACCGGAATCTGGCCGGAGTCCGATAGTTTCAAGGACGAAGGATTTGGTCCACCACCAAGCAAATGGAAGGGAGCTTGCCAAACAACTAATTTCACCTGCAACAAGTAAATATTTATGAACACCGAAACTTGTTGCGTGCTAAATATAGCGATGCTAAAATCAATAATTTTCCAAGTGATGTGGCACACTGAAATTAAGACATTTTAAAATCATCACCAAGTAATCCACTTAAAGTTAATTGGTTTGCATTTTAATCAAGCTTTTTGCGAAACATCCAAGAGCATCGTCATAGATAATTCTTTTCTTTTCTTTCCTTTTTTTTTTTTTGTAAGTTCGATAAATGAACCAAAAGCAGCTTCGCCAATTTGAGCAGTCAAGTTGTACTATTATGAGTCACATTGAGATAAATTTCAGTACAATAACTGAGAAACCCTACACTGGGAAAGTGATGTACCTTTAACAAATGATGGATACAATGCAGTAAAATTGTTGGAGCGCGACACTATCGCAGCGATGGATTATTTGGCATAGATGATTTACAGTCTCCAAGAGACTCGAAAGGCCATGGAACACACACGGCATCTACAGCTGCTGGAGGTCTAGTGAGCACGACAAGCCTAATGGGACTCGGACTAGGAACAGCTCGAGGAGGGGTTCCATCAGCTAGGATTGCCGTGTACAAAATATGCTGGTACGATGGCTGCGACGATGCTGACATTCTTGCAGCATTTGATGATGCCATCGCCGATGGCGTTGATCTTATATCTCTCTCGGTTGGAGGGTCTCCTGAAGATTACTTGAGAGATTCAATAGCAATTGGATCTTTCCATGCCATGAAACATGGTATACTGACATCAGCTTCGGGTGGCAACAGTGGTCCCGAACTTTCAACTGTCTCAAATGTTTCGCCGTGGGCTCTTACTGTTGCTGCTAGCACCACAGACAGGAAATTCTTGACAAAGTTGCAACTAGGCAACAATATGGTGTTTGAGGTGAAGCTTCTTTACCCTACTATGCGTATACTTTGTTTCTTCTACAAAATTGCTTTCTACCTTTAAAAGAAAGTGAGAAACTGACTTGTGACTGCTTGTACTTGCTACAAAACTTATAGAACAAAGCCTGAATACTGCAATCTCTTACCAAAGGTGATAAATTATAGAACAATGCAGAATCGATCAAATGTCGGGTAAATTTAAGAGCCGCCACTTCTAGCACAACCTCGACAGTCAAGAACTTTCTAGCAACCTTTTAGCAAACACTTTAGTGACATGTACGGACGCTATGGGCTTCTACAGGACTGAACTGAAGAAGAAAGAAACTACTGTCCATAGTCGGTCACGGAACTCTGTGATGTTTCAAGATCATTTTTTACCTAATGGATGCTAAGGGCTTCTAAGGGGCTAAATTAAAGCACATTATAAGCCATGAAGTTGTTCTTCATCGTCATTATCTTAGCCATTGTCAAACTAGTTGGGGTCAAGCACATAAATCACAATCTTGCACTCATCACGTCTAGACCCGCCTTTTTGATAAATATCTAGAAATCAAATCATTTTCACTAGTTTTCCCAAGTTATCGTCTGTCTACCCCTACTCATCCTCCCCATTAACTTCACACAAATGAGGTCTACTGAACCTGATTGAGAGTATTTCGGACAATATCAAGTCAACATTGCAACATTTATATGAATGGTATAACGGATTATTGTAGTTCTTTCTGCAGGGAGTCTCAGTAAACACATTTGACCAGAAGAATGCAATGTACCCTATAATTTATGCTGGAGCTGTGCCGAATACCACCGCCAACTACACCAAGTTTTTATCCAGGTAATAATACTACTGAAAAAAATGATGGAATACTTCATTACCAGCATTCGAGCTAGCACGGAAATACTTTGCAACACTTAAAATGAATTGTTGGACACGTATAGGTATTGCTTTCGGAACTCGTTGGACTCAAATCTAGTGAAGGGCAAAATCATTCTATGTGATAGTTTAGGTAATGGGGCATCAGCACTAGTGGCTGGTGCAGCTGCATCAGCACTAGTGGCTGGTGCAGCTGGGATTGTGATGAGAGATGGAGGCAACAAGGATGTCGCCTACGTTTTTCCTTTGCCTGCAACTTACCTTGGTGTTGAAGATGGTGCAAGTGCTTTCAACTATATTAACTCGACAAGGTATAAAACAGTTCCATCTCCGTTTGAAAAGTTGTTGCAGAGGATAATTTTAGATGCTGAAAGATAAGGTGCCTCCACTTTTGCACTCTCTCTAGGCTTCTTCCGCACAACTTTCTCTGAAAGCATTGGCGCTAATTAGAAACATCCCCTTAAAAGATAGTGTGATTGGTTCTGATAAAAAATTTCTGCATTGCAATCAGAAATCCTAGTGCCATCATATACAAGAGCAACGAGCTAAAGGATACACTGGCACCATATGTAGCAACCTTCTCCTCAAGGGGGCCAAACACCGTTACAAATGACATTCTCAAGGTAAAATGTGTGACCACTTTTGTGATTTCACTTGCTTTTTTTCTAGTGCTGCAATCATTAAATGATATTCATTGCAAGGTTTGAATGATGTTACAGCCTGACTTAACTGCCCCTGGAGTTGAAATTCTAGCAGCAACATCGCTACTAAGCCCGCCTTCTGGAGTAAAAGAGGACAGTAGAAGAGTACCATACACAATGAAATCTGGGACTTCTATGGCTTGCCCACACGCCACTGCTGTTGCTGCCTACATAAAGTCTTTTCACCCATCATGGTCACCGGCTGCCATAAAGTCTGCTCTTATGACTACTGGTAATGACTCTAAGGCCATGATTCCAAATCTCTTCTAAGGTTTAAGGAAGAAATATTCATTATAGCCATGTTTGAGTGCTACAATCTGTTACTAGCTAGTGATAGAATGTTGGTCAATTAATATGCTCACTTTTTGACCCGATGTGACAAAATTTCTGTAACTAAGGTCGCAGAAAAAAATTCCCCCAGAAAATATAAACATTAGCTATGCCTAATTCTCTCATTGATGTTGTGCTTGCCCTTTCAGCATTTCCCTTGAATGACCTAACTAGCCCGGAGGCCGAACTTGCATATGGAGCAGGCCATATCAATCCTCTTAAAGCCGTGAATCCTGGTTTAGTATATGATGCAGGTGTAGTAGACTACATAAAGTTTTTGTGTGGGCAAGGCTATAATACCACAGATTTACGACTTGTTACCGGAGATAGCAGCACTTGCACTAAAGCCACCACTGGACTTGTCTGGGATTTAAACTTACCCTCCTTTGCTCTCTCTGCGGTGCCTCTACACACTTTCAATCGCAATTTCACAAGGACTGTCACTAATGTTGGATCGCCGATGTCTACTTACAGAGTCACAATTAAAGCTCCAGATGCGCTTAAAATCTCGGTTGAGCCAGCCGTTCTAGCGTTCACGTCTCTGGGGCAAAAGCTTTCATTCGTGGTGAAGGTCCAAGGTTTGATAGGTAGAACTAGAGTCTCGGCTTCTATGGTTTGGGATGATGGCGTGCATACAGTGAGGAGCCCCATTGCTGTGTACGGGTTTTGAATAATCAATGACATGTATGTACACATAACATGCATTAGGATAAGAGTTGTTAATTGGTAAACTTGTTTGTAAGAATTTGTACTTTGAATTCACCCTTTATCAAATAAGACAACAACAACCTGCGCGTCCAACGTTCTATATCAAAGGTAGGTTGTTGAGTTGGTTATATCAAGTTGGTACTTGGCACTTGGGAGGAACCATTTCAAACTTCATATTTTGTAGCTGATGTAGCTGACTTAAATGATTGCAAAGAAAAAAAAAATCCCCTCATAAACATAATTTGTCAAAGTAAAAATTGCATTGATCCAATTGTTGTTGCATCTGCTATGCCATAACTCTTTAGAAAATGCAAAATTTTCAGACTTCTGGTGTACTGAAGGCAAAAAGTTACGAGCAGCAAGGCCAAGTTCTGAGAATTCAACTCTCTCTAGCTATATCTATACTACCTAAATTTATTACTATATCTATACTACACACACACTATATATATATATATATATATATATATATATATATATATATACTACCTATAAAATTATGAATATTGTAAATCATTTTATTCCATTTTTGCCATTCGTTAATCACTTCAAATACAATCCTATCCTTTCATAAATACTATTATTAATTACTACTTTGTAATCATTTCCAATTTTGTCCTCCGTTAATTATTCTAATGACAACTCTATCCTTTCCTAATTAGTTTTTTTGTAATGCCTTTAATGAACATTAGGTTATATATTTAATCTAAATATACATTTACACATTGGGAAACAAAATGTGTGATTGCGAAAAATATATTTATATGTGTGTGTGTACACACTACCTATAAAAGTATGAATCTTATAAATCATTTTTGGACGATTATGTCCTCCGTTAATTACGTCAATTATATTCTTACCCTTCTATTATTACTCCCTTCTAAATTTTGATGAAATTAAAAGAACATTAGGTAATAAATTTATTCTATACATTGAAAAATACAAAGTGTGATGAGAAAGAGAAACTGAACAAAGAAATTCCTTTATTATTCTCTTTTTAATTTGGTTAAAATGAAAAAAAGAAAACATTAGATATTAAACTGGTTAATGATAACTGTGATTTTTTCTCTTGCATTTTTAGGTTAGCAAACAATTAATCAATTGAAAAAACTGAAAAACTAAAACAAAAGAAAGAAAGTGAAATACGTGAAAAATCAATTAAGAAACAAAAAATTGTTGGAAAAACAAAAATGAAAAAAAAAATGAAAAAGGGTTAAATATGCATCAAAGGGTTAAAATGAAGTGAAAATATATTCGGTTATTACAGTTGAAGATTGGGTGTTTTGCATTTCTTATTGATGAAATGCAAAGCACCTGGTCTTGAAAATTACAAATCTTAACCATAAACCAATTTAACAGATTACAAAAATAAAGACGTAGATTCATTCTTTTAATGTGTGCTTTTATTTTCAACAGTACTATCAAAAATTTCTTCAATCTAGAAGCCTACAAAGAATATTTCTAAATATTGAACTAATTAAATTACGAACATCAAATACATTTCTTCTAAAGCAAGTCACAGAAGAAATATGAACATAATTGAATTACATTATTTTGATTCTAAAAAAGATAATAATATCACCTCAAACATTTCTCTCGACGATATTCACGTGCTCTATACTAGCGTGTGTGTGTGTCTATATATATATGGGAGCTGATTCATTACTCGCTGCTCGCGCGAGCAATTTTTGCTAAGTTGGCCGCACGATCTGACTGTCTATCTGGCCCGAGGACGGGCCAGATTTCATCGTCGCTATATTATGTAACGGACGGTATGATTGTCATTACATCATACCGTCGGCTATATCTTTTACCATCCGCCATATTATGTAGCAGACATTATGATTGACAATCATACCGTCCACTTCATAATATAGCGGACGACTAAAAAAAAAGCACAAAAAATAGATTTGGGCCGTCCACATCTCGCACGTGGACTGCCAAATCGTGCGAACAACTTAGGAAAAATTGCCTGTGCGAGCAATGCATCAGCTCTCTCTCTCTCTCTCTCTATATATATATATATATATATATATATATATATGGAGCTGATTCGTTGAGAGCGCTAGCAAAATAGGAGATTTTGCTAGCTCGATCTGGCCGTCCAGGGATGGACGGCCCAGATCTTTTTTTTCGAAGCTGTCAGTCGTCTGCTACATAGTGTAGCGGACGGACTTTTTTACCATATTGCCCCTCCTCTCTCGTCCGCTACACTGTATGGCAGATAACTTATTTGGCCTAACATGTGACAGTCAAAAATTTGTCCGCTATATACAGTGTAATGGACGACTTTTCGGTTAAGTCATCCACAACCCCTTTGACAGTTGTCACATCAGTCATGTCGCTGCACGACTGTTACTTTGTCCTTATCCCACTGTCCGCGACACTGTGTAGCGGATAACTTTTTAGTTTTTACTGTCCGTTATACTATGTAGCGGACTTACCCACTCACATACACACTTTGAAACTCTTATTCATTCTTTCTTCTCACAATTTTTCTAGCAGTGTTGGCAAGTAGATCGGCACAATTTCTTCCCAAAAAATCCTTTTCTAGCGGCGTTGGCAAGTAGATCGGCGCAATTTCTTTCCAAGAAATCCTTTAATCATCTCATCAATCACGTAAGTTCACAAACCAATCTTTTATTTGTTCATAATCTAGAGTTATTATGAGTATTGCGGCTTATGCATGTTTTGAATATGTGCGCATTGCATTGTGCTAGCGTTTGTCAATTTATCTATATATATATATATATATATGTGTGTATTGCGTATTATTTGTTCATGTAATTTCACTTGTAAAATCCCGTTCCGTGTCTGTTTGTATGTATGTACATACATATATACAACATCTGAACTTATGTGAGCACACGGTAGCGTTGTATGTATTATCTGATCACGTGCTAGCGTTGCATGTACTAGCGTCGTGTGTTTGAGAATGTTTACGCTTCCAACCTTTCCGTTTTTCCATAATTTTAGTTGCAAAAAATAGATTTCAACCCTGGACCAGTCCCTCCGTATTATACGAGCAACCAAACCATATCAGTACGCTCATATGGGATGGTGGAGTAAGATACTTATTTTATTAACTTTCTTATTCTTGTGAACGTTGTATACGGTTTGTTTTGCTTAAATTGTATTTATTAATTTATCGAAAAGAGCACTTCTCAACACAGTAGAAGTATCCGATAATTTCAAAGCCTGAAAATTGAACAAAACCTAGAAAAGATTACTGCGTGGGATTGGATTTGAGATTTTCACACATGGGCAGATCTTTCAACACCTTGACCGGCACTAATAGGTGCCCTTGTTGAAAGGTGAAGAAGTGAAACGAATACGTTTGACTTCCTTCTCAGAGAGATGACAATTACCCTAGAAGATGTAGGGTTCATCTTAGGGTTACCGATGACGGGGCGACCGGTAATAGCTCCTCTGTCGAAAGCAACGAATAAGAGAACCGCTAGGAACTTCTTTACTTCGAAACCCCATGATCAATTTAGCACTGGTGGTATCAAGTTAAAGTGATTGGTAGATACCTACAAGGTTTTGCTGGATAACTACACGGATCAGATGCTTGTGCTGTACACACAAGCTTTCCTCTTGTGGGTGATGGGGGCAATTCTGTTCCCAACATCGTCGAAGAATACGGTCAGTGTCAAATATTTACCGTTGTTGGGTAACCTGCTGGAGGTTGGGGATTATGCCTGGGGTGCAGCAACTCTTGCGTACCTGTACCGAGCATTGTACAAGGCAATGAGGCCCGACTCCAGAGGTATATGTGCATGTCTCTCGCTATTGCAGGTGTATCATACAAATCTTGATTACGTGCTAAATTTTGTTTTTTGTTGAATCAACAATAAATTTTGACGATACTTTATTTAATTTGTCTTTGCTCACAGGTGTGCTTTTATGAACACCTTGCTACCGGGGCACCCAGGCGTAGGGACGGAATCGATAATATGTGGCCTCGATTGTGCGCTTGGGAGTACAGTTGGAAAGACAGCCACTACCTGAGGAGACATGATTCCCATCACAACATTACGTATTATCGGGGGGAGCTCGACTCTCTATCTCCGGGCCAGATGCGATGGGCACCACAAACGTTTGGCGTGACGGGTGGGAGATTCGTTCGTCTTCACACTCTTTGCGTTGCAACGCACACCCCTGATCCAGATCAAGGTCGCAAAGTGGCAGCTGCCAGATCGCGCTATACACCATTTTGACTGCCTGTAGGGGTTGCCAGCCGATGCACCAGATATGAGGCGTAACAGGAACCCACCGGGTGTCGGACGGTTTGGCAAGGCGAATGCGCACGACTTGTGCGCACGAGAAATTGAGGTTTGGAATTCCTGGCAGGCAACGATGGCAGTCATTATGTCGGAGCCTGACCCCGTGATCAGCATCGAACAGTATAATGAGTGGTATTACCGCATCACCCGGAGGAGAGTAGCTCCGGTAAGATTTGAACGCGGGGAGAAGTACCACCCTAGGGGTCAGATCAATGAGCAGATGACATACAATCTGGTAAATTGCCCAACCAGTGCTTTTAATTGAACTTGATGATTCTAAGTGTGTATATGGAGTTACTTATTTATTATTTCTTTGGATGTAGGTTAATGCCTCGTTCACCTTCTTCCAGAAGTTGAGCGAGCGGAAGGATCTGGTAGATGCAATGGGTAGGAGCTTCTCCAACAGGCTGAAGCGTTGGCGTATGGCTACGGAATTTTTTGCTCCAAGCATCGGGACAGCCTTCGGGCGTCAGCCCGGGAATGGGTTATCCGGGGTGGCAGCCCCCTTATGTGAGCGAGGGATACGCTGATCCCTCGGGACAGACATCGGGGGTGAGCCAGGGATACGGTGGTCCCTCTGTACTGGGAATGGGTGGTGATTAAGGACCACCAAGCACCATGGGCCAGGCTCAAGCACCGTGGGAAGAGTAGAGTGTGCCCTCCTTCTCTTTGCTTCTGGACTCGGAACCCCAACCCCTCTCTCAGAGTCAAGTCACGCAGGACTGGGGTTTCGGAAACATCAGTCTGTTCGAGACACTGCCCATTGTCCCATGGGCGGGACCATCTATTGCTGAAGGAGGGCAATATCCCTCGGTCGACCCCCCCGAAGGAGTGCAATATTCCTCAGTCGACCCCCAAGGGCAATATCGCAAAGGGCATCTATTGAAGCCCCTAAAGCCACATAAATGCCAAATAATCAGAGAGCGTTATTTTAGCGGGTACCCCCAGGACAAAGCGTCGTATAGTGTGGATCACCCAGAGTGCATGGATTACTGTTGCTCGTGGGGAGAAATGTGCTCCTTGGCTCCGGGGAGTTGGTTAGACAACGATGTCATCTCTACCTACGTGGAGATTCTGAAGAAAAGGGGTTGGGAGCGGCTGAACGAGTATCCGGGCTTTTTTTGGTGGATGCCTTTTTTCATAGCCTCCTAGTGTCTGAATGGCATGAGTGAGTCGAACAAAGGGGGAATAAAAAGTTGAGCCAGTGGAGACCGTCCGCTAACCTATGAGCATATCTTAATAGGGATAGTCCAGTGAGCGCAAGGGTTGCCCACGTGTTTCTAATCCCATTTTTAGGCATTTTTTTGTTGGATGCCTTTTTTCATAGCCTCCTAGTGTTGGAATCCAGAGTTTCTGCTATGACGTTCATTACACAGTGTAGCGGGAGTCGCTAATTTTGTTTTATGAAACTGGCAAAGGAATAAGTATTTTAGCGACTGAATAAACAATCTCAATATCTCAAATGCATGATTAACAATAAAAAATCATGAATTAACAACCTCAAATCATCAATTAACAATCACAATTCTCAAATGCACAATTAAGAACCTAAAATTATCAGACAAAAATTTATTAACACAAAATTGTTCATAATTTGATTTATAGTTCAACATTGGGGGAAAGCTTTTTCACAAGTGCTTTGATCAAACACCAGCAGTTGAAAACACATATGCCCCTTGTGTTCAAAGATTACAAAGTCCCCTTTATTGAGGTCGTGCTGCTCGTAGATATTGCTCCAACCCTCTCGAAACAAATTTGCTCTTGGCCGCAGTTCTTCTTGATTTTAACAAGCCATGACCCCTTACAGTTGGTTAAAGTTGCTTCGAACCAAAGTGTGGTAAGCAATCTGTAAAAGGCTACCGGTATGGGCTATCATATTCATTATAAGACAGGTAAGTTTTTAACCAAAGATAAAACTTTTAACACACAAAAACACAGAGAAAGAGGGATGGCCTACAAGTTCTGTATGAAACCCAGGTATCATGACCTCGAAGAAGTGTCTGCCGACTGAAACGTCCCTGTTTATCGAAGCAGAAGCCATCAGGACGGATCTGTCGCCTGAGATGTGGGTCACCGTAGAGGGGGTCTCGGGGGGGTGAGATGTTCAAGACAGAGAGAGAAATGGGAGAAAGAAGAAAGGTCAATCTGATTGCTATTTAGGAGAAGTTTGACGTCCGCTACATTGTGTAGCGGACATAAGGGATACTAAGAGTTTTGCTGTCCGCTAGATTGTGTCGCGGAAATTCTAGAAAAATGAAATTTTGGGTTTCTGCTGCGCCATCCGCTACATAGTGTAGCTGACGGGGCAAATAAAAAAAAACTAAAGTTAGATTTTATGGCGGCTCTAATAGGTCCATCAGAAATAACCTTCCAGTCTTCGGTCGAAAGATAATCTCATCAAAAAAATATTACGCATTATTACAAATGTCAAACAGACTTGATGACTTATACAAAAAACTAAAGGTCCATTGCAGCTGCTTCTTCCTCATCTTCGGCGTCATCTTCTTCGTCGTCTTGTAAGCCTCATGGACTTATCCCCAGTGCCTTGTAATGGTTCCGCTTGTCATGGTCGGTCATTTTGTTGCACAATGCACACCTTCTTAGCTTTTTAGGTTGAGTTGCCTGTTCAATAGAGCTCTTCATCCGCGTAGATCTCTTGCGGCCTTTCGTTTGCGATATAATTGGATCCAAAGGCCGGATATCATTGTCATCTTCCTCCCCTGGCTCGTCATCTTCTGATCCCGTTGTAGGCTCAGTGTCAACCGCATTGCTGACTGAAGCTGCTTCCAACTGGTCGACGATGGGCTCTTGCTGCTGAGCTACCTCGAGGAGATGTTTATATCCGGCCATTGTAGCAGCACCTTTTACGGACAAACGGGTGAACATTGTCACCAGATGATTATACCGCAACGTCTCTGATTCTTCAAAGTCAGTATACGGGTGCTCCGGAAAGGCAATGGTACCGTGCAACCTGTTTGCACCTTTCGTCCACCGTGGCAGGACATATTTATCGGGGATTGTCCTGATATTCTTCTGGGTGAAAAACCGCAGAATGTGTCTACACAGGATGCCATGGAACTCAAACTTCTTGCAAACACATGTCACCGAATCTGTCAATGTGTCATGGCTCACCGTATAAATTCTGCGCAGCTTCTCAGGGACGAGGTCATTCACGAGCGAATAAACCTTGTACTCACGCGTAGACATTTTCTGCCACCTTGTTTATACTGTATCGTCCCGATTTTTGCAGCTCTACTTGGTATAGCAAGAAGATCTCCTTCGTATAGACTTTGGCACCGTTCAGCTCCAGCGGGGTCTCAAGCAACCTTCTCCTTTGTTTGTACGTTGTTGCAAAGTCTGCAGCCCTTTCTTTACGAACAACGAAGCAACCGCTTTTTGTGCGGATGCAACGAAACTCTTCAAATTGGTAGTTGTACCCACATAACTATCGAACGTGGCATTCATAGATTCACTCCTGCCCGTCGTTTTCATGCCCGCTGAAAAATACCTCCTCGTGTAAACGCCAATCCATTGCTCTTTGCGCTCGTACAAGTGCTGGAGCCACTCGTTGTCTTGCAATGAGTAATCCCGAACAAGCTTTTCCCACCTCTCCTCGAATTCCTCAATCGTTAACGACTTGTTAACGCACTTGTCAAAATCCTGTTTAAAGTCTGGATACTTTGCGTACACGTGATGCAGACGTTCAGGGTATTTGTTGCTTATGTGCCAAGTGCACAAGTTGTGTCGAGTGCTGGGAAGACGGTAGCAATAGCCTTCTTCATTGCCAAATCTTGATCGGTGATGAACACTTTGGGTGCTTTGAAGTTCATTGCTTCCAGCCACGTCCTAAACAACCATACAAAAGAACCCTCGCTCTCGTCCCTTAACAAGGCGAACCCGAACAGGATGGAGTGATAATGATGATTGACGCCCGTGAAAGGAGCGAACGGCATCGAGTACTTGTTGGTACGGTATGTGGTGTCGAAAGTCACGACATCCCCAAAATGCTTATAAGCTAGCCTCGAACGACCGTCGACCCAAAAAATTGTACTAACTCGATGCTCGTCGTCAAGTTTATAATCGAAGGTAAACTGCGGGTCCTCCATCTGCATCCGTTTCAATAGGCTCATTGTCGATTGAGCATCATTGAGGTCATACGCGGCTCGTCTATGGGTTCGGACCGCGTTACGAACGTCTGTCGTGTTAAAGTTTAAATTTTGAATTCCCCCAGCCTGTTCAGCAAGAACATTAACAATCTCAGTAGGTCCAATTCGCGCATTGCTCATTGTGTGAATTAGGCTCCTTGCGACCTTACCCATCTTCTTGTGTTGATGCATCTGACTCACCTTAGAAGGAGTTACTAACGGGTGATTGTGTGCCAGTTCCAGGCTGGTAATAAGCCAATGATCTTGCTTGGGTTTGTAGCTTACGAACATCTTGACCTGGCAATTTGTGCGCTCAAAGCAGTCCCGTCTTCTACGCGAATATCCTATTTCGTCATCACTGTCATCATTGCCTACGCGTGTCTCATTTTGCAATGGATTTCTGCCCCTATGACACTCGTATAAGCGAGAGCATATCTTTTTTGTTACGTTGCTTGTTCTTGTAGTCTTTATTCTAATGCCAAAACCAACCCTCAATGAATACGCTCGAAAACATTCTTCAGCTTCTTCCAATGTTTGAAACGTTCGTCCTAGATACGGATCACTAGCATCTACGGGGATGTTGGAGCTCGACACGAAATCAGACATTGTGAAACAAGACCTGTGTAGAAATAGACTACGCTTAACAATCAAATGACATTTCTAACTGAAAATATTACCTAAAAATTACCTTGGCGAATAGACCAATTTAGGATGACAAATATACCATATACATAATCTCAAAAGTGTCTCCAAATTAACAATTATTAATTTATTGAACATAACAAATTAAAATTACTAAGATAAATAGACAAATTCATCATGCCAAAATACAACAAACATATCTCAAAAAATTTGAATTTAAATAGGATAAAATTTTCAAAGTTAGCGAACCTCAAAAAAATTAAATTAAACTATAATAAATTTATTTAAAGTTAACAAATTATACCTTTTTTTATGAACATCATGTCCAGAACATCACAAAAATCTAGAGTAGAACAATACAAATTGATGAATAGAGTGACAAATTTTTAGAACATAAAAAAATCTATACTTTTTTGTCCAAACAAATAAATTATATTTTACTAGTCAATCCATAAAGAAAACTTTACCATTCACAAACTTACCTTGCTTGAGTGAAGCTTGAAGCAAGTGTTACTCGAAACTTGAAGGGAGCTGAAAATGGAAGCGAGTCTGAAGGAGAAGAAAATTGTGCTGAAGAAGCTGAGTAGCTTTTGGGAATAGGCAATACTGTCCGCGATATTGTGCAGCGGACCACATTGCCGACAACATTGACGTGTGCAGAAATAAAGGTACAGATAAGTCTGAAATTGTGTCAGTCGTGTCAGGTGAAAATTAGTCTGCTACACTGTGTAGTGGACGACTTTTTGACTGTCAATGTCAGGTCAAAAAAGTTGTCCGCCATACAGTGTAGCGGACGAGGGAGGAGGGGCAATATGGTAAAAAAAAGTCCGTCCGCTACATAGTGTAACGAACGACTGACAATTTCTGAAAAAAAAGATCTGGGTCCAGGATGGACAATCCGATCGCGGTAGCAAAATCTCCTGTTTTGCTAGCGCTCTCAACGGATCAGTTCCTGTATATATATATATATATATATATATATATATAATGACAATTAAGAGTCGCTAAATATTGATAGTGGCTTTTCTGCTAACACTTTTAGCGACAGTTCTTAACAATACTTTTTTAACGAATAAAAGCCACCGAAAATATTTAGCGACCATTAATTATCACTATATGGGGGCAAAAAGAAGATTCCTTCAACAAGATAACAGCCAAAATGTTTTCTATAAAAGTATGGATGGGGTTAATGACTTTTTTTTTCCTTCCTCGAAATACCCTTACTAACAAAAAAGATTAGGGTTCATTCGGGTTATTTTTAACTTAAAACTTTTTCCCCACAAAATATACTTTTTTGTTTTGAGAGTTGTTAAAAATAAGGATGTTTTTCACTTTTCATAAGATATCAAGCTTCTTTTCCTAAAATATCTTTATTAGAATATATGCTTTTATTATAATTAAGAGAGTTGTTTTGACTTTTGACTTAAAACATATCGTTTCTATTAAATACCTTTTTAGATAAGTGCATTATTAAAAAATGAGAGTGTTTTTGACTTTTTATAGAATATCAAGCGTCTTCTTTTAAAATAAGTTTAGAGTTAAGGGCTGTTTTGACTTTTGGCTTAATCATTTCTTTTCATTAAATACCCATTCTCAACAAGTGAGTTATTAAAAAAATGAGGGTGTTTTGGCTTCTCATAGTATATCAAACCTCGTTTCTTAAAATGCTTTTATTGAAACATACGCTTTTGTTAGAGTTAAGAGGTTTTTTGACTTTTATTATATAGAGTCTTATGAAATCACCCTTGAATTACTGCATGTTCTCTGATTACTGAAAAAATTTCTAGTAAAACCTACCTATTATACCAAGAAAAACTTTCTTTTCCTTGTGTGAAATTATTACTTTAAGCAAATAAATTGTGGTCTTTTTGATAATATTGAGAAAATGGTTATTAACGTTTCTGAAATTTTCGGTCGAATGAATAGTGGTTTCATTCCAATCAAAATAGGAAGGGTAATGATGTTCTGGACTGAATAAAAGATTCGGTCGAATATAAATAGTTTTGCTTCTTTGTTTCGAACAAAAAGTATTTAAAATCGTGGAAAGCGAGAAGTTTTCATTTGAATGAAAAGTATTCATTCGAATGAAAACAATTTTCGGTCAAATTAAAAAAAAATTCTGAAGTTTTTATTCGAATTAAAAGTTTTAATTCGAATGCAAATATATTTTCGGTGGAATTGAAAAAAAAATCCTGAACCATTTTTACCTCTATTGGATTCGGTCGAATGAAAACTTGATTTTGTCCCATATAAATAGCTTTCTTATTTTCTTTTTGGCTTTTTTGGGAGTTCTCTATTCCTTTTTTCCTTTCGGTGGAGAGAGAGAAGAGAAGGCTTGGGAAGTTCGAGAGTTCTAAAGTAGAGCTTAAGGTTTTGTTTTTTCAAAAGCTTGAATAAGGTAAATGTTTACTTTTGAAATTTGAATCAGCGATGAGCCAATCGTTCATATAAGTCCTTAGTTCTTTTTGAAATCTGAACTTCTTCAAATTGAGTTAAGTGATTTTTCTTCTCCCTTTGTTTTGAACTTGGTTGTGAATAACTTGTTCTTAATGCTATGATTTGTGAAAATCAAATTCCGTCAAATTTGTTTGACCTCAAAATTTTCCATATTGATATCGTTCGTTTCAGTGATTAATGATTATCATTATTTCGTAAACTTTGTATATTGTTTGACATGTTCGATATTTGATGACGGTTCTCTTAAGAATTTTGTTTTGGTAACTCTATGAGCCATGTCACAGTGTATGTGACTTATTTCCGACTTACTCAAGTGGATTGGAACGTGGCCTAGCTCAACGGGAATTGAGTTAGAGATCGCAATCTTACTTTCTGAACCGGCCTCATGTGTCAGTAATGACGTATGTGACAACTTTTTGAATGGCTCTCTAGCGTCTATCTCTGTACTCAGATATATTTTGGCATTTGATATTTGGTCTAATATCTGTTCAGTCGAAAATGGTGTGCCTTTGAAATCTTGTCTTTCAGATATATTTTGCATTCAAAATTTAGTTTGATATCCGTTATGTTGAAAATTTTGTGCTTCCAATATTTCACTTCTCAGATATTTTTGCTTTTGTTTGATTGGTCCTTTGAGCGACCTTACTGGGCGTTTGACTCATTCCCTTATTGTTTTTCTTTTCATGTGATCAGTAGTTGGGTTTAGATTTGCAGGGTTAGCTGTATGCCCGAGAGCTAGCCACTTTTGTTCAGAATTAGTATTGGTATTTTGCATGTATTTAATCAAGAAAAGTTGGTATTATTACTTAGGTTTTATTTTGAAACTCCGTGTTGAAGAAAATTTGAATTGTATAAAAAGCTTTGGGTCACTATGTCAGATATTGATGTATTTTGAAAATTATTAGTGCATGCTTTGAATGCCCTTTTTGGGAGATTTTTGATATATGTAAGTGTGTGTGTGTGTATTAAGATTTTCTGATTCCGTTTATTCGACATTAATGCTCTGAAAATATTAATTCGGGGCGTGACTACCGCCTCTATTCAGGTTAAAACCAAACTCAATTAAAAATAATTTGTAGCTTCAGAGTTTTGTATACCCTTTTTGGAGATATATAATATCACTAAGCTTAATTGAATATTTTGTCAGAAACTCAATCTTTTTAAAACTTGTATTTTATATTCGTATGTTGAATTGTATGCTACTGATTTGAATTATAGTGCATGTATATAGATTTAAGTACAAATATATTAATACATTGAAACTATCATAAACCTAAAGCTTAGTAGTAAATTTTGAATATGGACATATAGGTGTAAGGAAACTGGAGTTTTTAGAATTTTTTAAATACATATGTAATCTAGACCGTGGTAAAATGGCTAATCCTTTTTCTTATTCCCCTTAAGATGTCATAATTTAATTGTAGTCTACATAAAAGATTAGTGGCGATTATGGATGTTTTTCACTAAAATTTTTCTTTCATTAAATATCCATTTTGAATTAGAGTGATACTAATATATAAGAGTTTTTTTTTACTTTTCTTAGAATATCAAGTATCTTTCCTTAAAAAATACCCATATTGAAATATATGTTTTTGTTAAAGTTTAGGGTTGTTTTGATTTTTACTATATAAGAAAAGGAAGAAAACCCTATGAAAATTCTATAAAATCACTCTTGAATTCTTGCATGCTCTCTAATTATTGAAAAAAATTCATATATGAACCTACTGCTTCCATATTTGTATGTTAATGCGTATGCTACACCTTTAAATTATTATACATGTATGTAGATTCAATACAAACATATTAGTTTATTAAAACTATTGTAAAAATAAAGTTTAATTCTAGATTTGAAAAAAGACAAATTGGTGTAAGAAAGCTGTCGTGAAACTGAAGTTCTTTTATATATATAAAAAAACTAAATGCCTAAGAATTGCTAAATCATATTATTCTGCTCTAAATTATACTATAAGTTCGCAGCAAGTAAATAATCATATATTCGTATTAAAGTTATTGTAATACTCTTATTTGTATGACACATATTTTCAATACAGTTATTGTCTTTCTATGATCCACTGTAGCTTGAAATACCATACATTTGCATAATAACATGTTCTTTGTATTGCTATTGTATTTGTATATTCTACTCTTATAGGTTATAGGATTTGGTGAAACTCAATTAGTAAAGGTTCCAATTTATTTGAACTCAAATGACTAATCCTTTTCTTTAGCTTGAAAACTTTTAAATTTTGATACGCGAAGGGTTAAATGACTACATATTTTTTTTCTTCTTAAAATCCTCTTTTTAAGTTTAAAAGGTTTGTAAATATGGGGGATGCTTATATGACTTTTAAAAAGGAGAGACCAAATTATTATTTTTTTACTAACTTTATTTGTAAAGAGATTAAAAGTACACTGATGCATATTTTAGTAACAAAAGATTATGTATATAACCAAAACCGGTGAGGATCTGGACCCAGCGAATAAAATAATATATAGGATTTAAATGGCTAAACTTTTTTTCTATAAAAAATACCCTTTTAAAAAATAAAAGGATTACAAAAATTAAGGGTATTTGTGACTTCTCTAAAAGGTGAAGCTAAACTACATTTTTTTTTGGCTGAATTTAATCAATTTACTGCTAAAGAGGTTAAAAAATTTGTTAATGCATCTTTAGTGACAAAAATATATTAATTTAACCTAAGTGACAAAATATATTAATTTAACCAAAACAGGCTTGGATCTAGCTCTACCATATAAAATGCTAAAGGGTTAAATGGCTAAACATATTTTCTTAAAAATACTATTTTTAAATTTATAAAATTTACAAAAGAAATAAGGGTGTTTTTTATTTTTTAAAAGGGTGAGACAAATTTATATCATTTCTGGTAACCTTTAACATGTAGTCGCTGAAGAGGTTAAAAGTTCAGTGATGTATCTTTTAGTGACAAAAGAATTGAATTTAACCAAAGCTGTAATGGATTTAGTCCAACCATATCATAAGATTCTAAGTCTATGTTCACCTTTAAAGAAAACTCTATCAAAACCTAACATTAAGACTTACCAACATTAAGATAACACCTTAATTTTTGTTACCCATTACCAAACCATTCATAAATCCAGAAATTGCCACGTTCTTTGTTTTTACATTTTTAAGGTCGACCAGCTATTGTATTCACTAACTTGTGAACAACTGCATCTGCAGTGGTTCAAAAGGTTTCTGTGTGTTCAAGATAATACAAATTAAGCTCGAAACATTTCTACTAGTTCAGATAATAATATTCTGTATTGAACTCCATTAAATTCAATAATACTTTAGATAAAATAAAAAATGTCTTCAAATAGATCAAATATCAGAACTCATATATTCAATTAGGCAAAGACAAAAATTGGTGAACCATTCAGATCTGTGTCGCACATGCCATCACTGATACGCGAGACAAGGTTCAGAATTTAATATTATGATCTTTAGTTCATCCCACTGAGCTAGCCCACATTTAATCCACGTGGGTAAGTCGCAACTAGATAAGTCACATACATTATGACATGGCTCACCAGATTACAAAAAAATAAATTCAATAACACCAAGAGTTTGAAGTCGACAAAGTCATTCTCGTTCACATGATTCTACGTAGGATAGTTTTATTCAAGGGCAACTTCAACAATGAAACGTACGAATTCTAAAAAAACTCAAAACTTCAAAGTTGAAGAGGACTCATCACTCTTTTTGAAATGTCTAAGATCATCAAAAGCTGAGAAGAAACGGATAAGATAGAACAAGTCAAAGTAAGCTAATTTGCAGTGTCAAACAGCAACTTTCGCACCGACTAATAACTTTCAAACTAAATTTTGATAAGAAAATAGATGAATTTTGATTAAAAAAACAAACTAATAAGTTAAAGAGGACTATTTAAGGATTCCATAATTTCTAGAATCATCAAAAACCAATAAGAAATAGAGAAGATAGAACAAATCGAAATGGAGTGATTTATAGCATCAAAAACAGAAAAGTCTGCACTAACGACTAACTTTCAAACTCAATTTCGACCAAGAACCAAAAGGATTCTGATAAAGCCTTAAACTACAAAGTTGAAGAAAATTCTTCAACGACTTCAGAATGTGTATGACCATTAAACACTAATGAGACATAAAGAAGATAGAGCAAATCGAAGTTGGATGACAAGAATTACCAGAAACATTAGCATATAAATGTTCATATGTACTTTTGAATATTAATCAGTTTGATTTCGAGAAAACTCAAAACTAAAAAGTTGTAAGACTATTTGGGGCTTTCAAAAAGTGTAAAAACACTAAAATTGGACAAGAAACAAAAAAAAGTTACGGACTCTTGAAGCTAATATAAAGATTGACAACAAAAAGATTACGAATCAAGGACAATAATCAAAATTACAAAGAACAATTTATCGTAACGATCAAGAACGCAATTAGGGTTCTAGAGAATCAATAGATCCTTTTAAATAATAAATTAATTGAAGGACGGATTGTTAATTAGAATTGAGACGTGGTAAATGTGTGAATAAACCCTTACCTCTAATTGTATAATTTACTCAAAACTTTGATCTTCTGAATCCAATTATATCGAAAGATCTGTTAATCAATTTACCATAGGTTTCAATCAGGTTTCTAATAATAACCAAAATTTGTAGGGTTCCTACTACGACCTCAATTCAATAATTTGAAATAAATTCTTACCTTAAAGTAATGTGGAAAATCCCAAGAGGCCTCTTTGTAGGAATTCTTTTGAGGCTTTTCTAAAGTTTGTTGTCCTCATACGAAATATATTTTAACTAATCTATTAGAAACCTAAATATAATTATATTTCTAAAACATTTAGAATTGCAAAATACTCATTATGTCTCCAAATTCTCTAATTTTATAGATGAGTCAGACTAAAGCCGATATTTAAGTTGGGTCATCTAATCCTAAAAGTATAACCCACTTTTTGGAAAGAAAAATCTAAATTGATTCTTAGTCCCACTATATAATACAAAGTCATAATACATTCTAACTTGTACTTATATAAGTATCCTGATAAAAAAAACTGGAGTGTTATAACTTTAATATTCAAATAAGAGATATCATGAAAATTATAATAGACTAGATCATTACCAAAGAAAAATAAACTACAAGGGCTATTTCGAATTTCAATAATTATCACTACAAGAAATGACCATCATTGTACAAAAACAAACAAAATGCGTAGTGAGTGATACTGAAAATATTAAGTGATGATACTTTGAACTTTAGTAATGATGCTCGTAGGAAAAATGGTTAAAACTCTAAAAGTGAACGATAAAAAACTTCTAAGTTCCTAACTCCTTTCATTTTACAAACTTTGTTATACATTCATTAATCATAACTCCTTTTTGTTAGACACTTTACTTTTGACAATCCTTTTTGGGTTAAGTTTTAAACTTTTGCTGATATCACTTAGTTATAACTCAAACTTCTTCTCAGTTTCACTTCTTAGACTTATAAATACGCCATAGAAATGTGTTACAAGAAATTATCCGACTCCAGTATATACACTTGATATTAATTATCTCTAGAACACGTTCACTTTTATTTTTGCAATTAAAACTTATAGTATTTTATGATAATTAAATATTTGTGGAGAATGTTTAAAACTAATTACATTGTCAGTGTACATTGAATAATAAGATATAATATGGAAAGTCTAGATTCTATTTAGCGTTAACTTGACATGATAAAAGAAATAAGTATGTAAATAGTGATAAACATTAGTAATAACTGACATTAACAATTCGGGTTGGAAAGTAAGATCATATTTTGTGTAATGAACTTTCATATTTTAAGTCTTTGATCAACAATTAACAACTAATTTATTTATTTTTTAATTATAATTAATTTTAAGTGTATCAATTGTTTTCATCAAGGTTTATAATATTTTTCTTGAATTATTATATAACGTGCAAAGCACGTGGTCCTTACTAGTAATATAAAGTACGGATATGTTAAATGACTGATCTTGTTTCTTTCTCGAAATGCCCTTTTTCAAATTTAAGTCTTAATAAAAGATTGGAAGTGATTATGAATGTTTTTGACATGTAGCTTCTTCTTTTTTCCCCATAAAATACCATTTGATTGAATTATAGTGTTACTAAAAAATAAGGATGTTTATTACTTCTCATATGATATAAAACTTCTTTCCTTAAAATACCCTTACAAAAATGTATGCTTTTATTACAGTTAAGAGTTGTTTTGACTTTTACTTTAAAAAAAGGAAAAAAATCCTAGAAAATCACCAAAATCACCCTTCACACTACAACAAAATTGGACTGTAAAGACGCCTGTGAAGGGACTCTTTCCTGAAAGCGTTTTAGAAAGTGGAATATGGGACGCTAACTACCAAGCGTCCCATTTTCTGGTTAGTTGTAAGGATGCTATACTCAAAACGATGGAGTTTCGACTTAAGCAAGATCCCAAATTTTTCTGTGACGCGCTACAAAAAGGA
This sequence comes from Escallonia herrerae, assembly GCA_033070095.1. NCBI lineage: Eukaryota > Viridiplantae > Streptophyta > Magnoliopsida > Escalloniales > Escalloniaceae > Escallonia > Escallonia herrerae. The sequence goes on along the minus strand of JAVXUP010000411.1, from coordinate 236,048 downwards.
GAGGATGAAAAATGCGCCCAATTAGGCTTCTCAATGCTACACCATTTCAGCTCATTGCTTTTGGATTTCTACTTCTCTTTGGTATTTCACTTCTGTTTCGCTCTCTCTCCACACTCGTCTTCCATCCATTACAACATCCATCATCCATGGCCAAGATGATGAATCCAAGAAGATGATGGCCAAGATGATGAAGACCTAAAGGTAACTTGCTCCTCCCTCTCTCTATCATACCTTCTAGTTATTTGATTTATTGTGCATCTGGGGAATCGAATTAGCTGCTGATTGACTGGGATTATTCCCCACCGAAGGAAGATCTAGTGATAGAGGACACCCGTTCTCTACCCCTCTCTCTTTTTCTCCTCACCGCAGGCGGTGCCCAACTGTTAACCTATGAAGCTCTGCAGCAATACAATTTCCGTCGAAAACCTCGCGAAGGGCGTGACCACTTACGATTCGAACCCCGCCATTGGCAAGTTCTCGGCGCATATGAACGGCACCTGTAACTTCAAACTAGAGAATAATTACGAACTCAGCTACGAGTCCACCGTAAAGGGGTGATATCAAGGGGCAAGCTGGAGAAACTGAATGACGTCACCGTCAAGGAGCTGTTGCTGCGGTTGAACATCGTGGAGGTAAGACGAAATGATGGGGAGCTCAAATTCTCCATTGGGATTGCATGGCAGAAGTCAGTAATTTCAAGGAGTGTCCACAGTGTGGGTGTCGCATGGATTGTGGTAATGGGGATAATGGCGAAGGAAGGAAGGTTGGGTTGAATAGGTTTCTATCTTCTTCTTAGACAACTTTTACTTCTTACACTTGATGGAAAGCTTTGGGAGTGCCAAATTCTGGGCTTCAAAGCAAGTCTAGGCCAAGACAAGTTCCCAGAAATAAAGCAACTAGGAAGGTTTAGGTGTTTGAATGATGGGACTGTCAGATTTGAAGAAATTCACAAATGTCTCATTCTGCAGTGGGAGACAAATAACAACCCTTTGATTTTGGTCCTGTTTGCTTTGTTTTGTGCAATCTATTGGCAAGAATGATGATTCAATTAGATGCGTGAAAAGATGAATTCCTTTTCTAAACTCAAAATCTTGAGGCTATTTGCTGACTTGTCCATTCTTGCTTTAAGATTTTTTTAATTTCTTTTAATTACCATGCCATTGATAACTTGTTGGGTTCAAAGTTTTCATTTGAAGTTAGCATAATGGTTTTTGAGTGATTTTGAGGTAAGGGTTTGGCAAAGATGACGAGACAATTAAATGAGTGAAAGGGGTTATGCATATATTCCTTGGTGAACTCAACATCGAGGCTTATTGATACTCTGACTTGCCCATCCTTCCATTTGCAAAGAGAGTTTTTTCCTGGATAAAGTTTACCTCACACTGCATCTTATTTTGCCAATCCCTTTTCAGAGATTTGTTTGCAGCAATCTAATTACCCAATTTGCAACTTGAAAATGTGGACATAATGGTGATTGTTTACAAGTTTTTGTTAGTGACTTAGTGCCTGTATCCAATCTATCTTGTTGGCGTTTACATTGGGTTTGCAAGACCCAGGTTGAAGCTGCTCCGTGATTACATCACCAGACGCCTGATTAGAGCCTTTCACGCAATTGTTTTCTTATTTGGATACTTCGATTTGCATGCAATTACTCTTGCTTTCTGATGCTGTTGCAATCTTAGTGAGCTTTGATAACAAACTTACTTTTGTTGCAGTTCAATGTTGCTTAGTTTTTCTCTTTCAATTTCTAATCGTATTTCTTTTGTTTTTTTGTAGGTGGATCTCTAGATTTTAATCAAAGTTGAGGTGCACATAGGTAATAAAATGTGAAGGAATGGACTGACTTCTTACATTTGCTTTTGCTAATGTTGTTTCTCCTTTCGTATTAAGCAGTTGGTTCCATTTTGAAGGTATTCCCTATTTCCATCTATAAGTGATTAGTACTACCGTTTTATTAGATATTATGCGAGCAAAACCTTTATTCCTAACAAAATCTGTATATACTCCTGCAGATTTCTTCTTTAGGAATTATTGTTCGTGTTTGTCCTTAAAAGACATAAAAAGGTAGTTACTACTCTTTTCCAATCTTTTTTTTTCATATGGTCTTGAATGCTTACATACTGATTAGCATTTAGTTAAGATAGACTTTTGAATTGAGAAAGTAGACTGATATAGATTGTTTATTTCGTTAAGGTAGATAGATGGATAAGAGTTGGATGAACCAACGTAGGACTAGCAGTGCATATTTTGAGGACTGGAAGAGTTTCTTGATTTTGCGTTTGCTAATGCAAGTGTTAAATGTAGCAGAGTTGCTGAGTATTTCTTTTGACTTTACTTTTATGGATTCCATCAGATTATTGGTTTAACTCTTACTTTAAGTGATATGTTTTACTGCTTCCTGGTTTTATTTCATTACATGGTCCTAAAAAGTGAAGCTTAGAGAAGCGTTATGGGGTGTTTATTGATTAAGTGTTACCTTTATACTCGAGTCTTCATCTTTGGTCTGATGATCACTTTGAAGCAAATAAGTTACAGTCCCTACTGAGATTTGTTTACCTGAAGGAGGGTGGGAGGGGGGGTGCGGGCTTGGCATAGTTGCAGTGGTCATTTTGTATCTTCTGTGAAGCCAGTAGTAAGTAATAAAGATCCTGAGGTCTTAAGTTATTACAGTTTCTGTTGGCTATTTACCATTGATTGCCAGTTCTTCTGTAGAGCTGAAAATTAGGTAATGTCGAATTCATTTGCTCCTTTCTATTTGTTTTACTTGATGTGGGTGTATGCAGATTGAAGAAAGGGCTTGGGGGGTATTAACTATCAACATTGAAGGGCTTGTAAGAATGCACCAAAAGTATTCATGTGCCACTGTTAGGAGTCATATGGTTATGTGACCCCACACTGCTCCCAGTCCAGTAACCCTTTCCTTTGTGCCACTATGGGTGTGGCATGTGATATTTTTGCCCCTTAGCAATACAAATTGTATAGTGCCATTGTAACACCCCGATACTTTTCGGATTTAAATAGGAAACTTTAGGCGACGATATTGTTTACTTAGTGTCGATATTTTTTTAGCGACCTTTAGTGATGAATAAGGAAGCGGGATAGCGTATCAAACCCATTAAAATTTTCTAGCACATAAACTGTAACAAATAATATATTTTGGACTTGTTTATAAGAATAGAAAAATAGTGGGTAAAATTAAAATGACGAACAAAAGTATAAGGGGTCTTTGTGATCTTTTCCTATTAGGGTTTATTACGAACATATATATATATATATATATATATATATATATATATATATATATATCATTATTGGGCAGCCGTCATTTGCCTTCTTCATGTGAAAGACGATCCACAAAGAGAGATGCTGAGAGAGGAAGAAAGAGAGACGGGCTGCCGCAACAAAATATCCAGCGAAAAGGCTCCTTTTCCTGTAAGCCTTGACCCCTCCTTTCTTCTTTTTAATTCTAGCATTTTAGTGTGTGCGCGTAGAGTGTGGGTGCGTGTGAGGAAGAGGGAAGGGGCAGTCCATGTATGTGTTATGTAGGTGTATGTGTGATCGGGTAACCTGTGTAAATTAGTGTAAGGGGACTGCTGTGGTGAAGAGAGAGACAACCGTGAAGGGTTGTTGGTGTAGAGAGAGAGAGAGAGAGAAAGGTGTGCTGCCATGGATGTATGTGTGTGAGGTTTAAGGGTATGAGATTGGAGTGAGAGTAATGGGTTTAGGAGTGTGTGTTTTGGGATGCCGTAGGTATTTTTATTTCAAAGCTCTCTGGCAAGAACAAATGCGATAGAGTTGCCTTCTGCTTTTGGGCTCAAAAATATCTCTCAAAGAAGGTTTGCAGCCTCTGACCATTGGTTTAGAAAACAAGGAGGACCAAGATGCACTAAGCTGCTTTACATTGTTGCATGATCATATTGTTTTCAGAAAATGTCAAGTAGTACATATACCATTGTTTAAATGCTCAGTAGTTTTGGCCTTGAGGTCAAGAGAATAGGACAGAGCAATATGCCAATGTCACAGGTTGGCTTGGCCAATCTTTTCATTCCATTCAGCTCCCACGGTTGAAGATGTTTGAAAGCAGAAAAGCAAAGAATCAGTTGATTTTCTTATTCCCTTTTTCATTAGTTTAAGCAGTTAAAGTTAAAATAATAATTTAGGAGGAGTGAGGTAATTGAGAGAGAGGAAACCCACTGCCGTAAGGCAGTGGGTGTGAAAGGTGGATGAGTGTGTGGTGAGTGTATAAATATAAGTATATAGCTAGTGGGTATATATGTGTGTGTAGTGTGGTGAGGAATGTATATGTATGTATATATAGGTTGCATATGAAGTTGGGTTATAAGTTGTGCTGGTGCTGTGGTTCACTAAATGCGATGGGTTGTGCATGGTCAGTTCGTGTGGTGCTGGTTTGTGGGATTTTGTGTATATATAGTTCTTTTTTTTAGAGAAAGAAAGAAGAGGAGACCATGTGTGGGTATGTATCAGATTGTGTATAGAGGGGGGACGATGCCTGTGTATATTTGGGTGTTGTGAGAAAAGCTACGAGAAGGGAGTGCACAAGTGTGTGTACAATATATTTGCATGCTTGGAGTGAATCTGAAGGTGTGCAAGTGGGGTGAGTTTTGTGTGTATATATACATATATTTTTGCATGTGTGGTTGAGTAGTGAACAACCTGTAACGTCTGTGTGTGTGTGTATTCTCAGAAATGTAGTGAGTTGGACAAAAGGTGGAAGGAAGAAGAACAGGGGTACACAGTGATGGGTCTGTGCAGTGGGGAGGTACACTGTGCTTGCACAGTTGTACCACCTGGCAGTTGGGTATTGTACGGTTGTCCAAAAATGCTGAAAATTTACAGACTGGTCCTTAGTACAATATTATAATTTCTGTGAAAATTTCATATTTTTCTGATGTCGTTTGGTATTTTTAATATTTTCACGAGTGTAGCTAACCTAAAATTTATTTTGAGCATTTGCGATTAATATTAAATTCCGCAAAAATTACAGCAATGCTTTTATAGTAAAAAGACAACTCAGTTTAAGTTTCATTAATTTCTGAGTTGAGTTAGCACATTAACCTGTATCGCATTTGATTTAATGAAACAGGATGATTTTAAAATGGTTCAGTGCTTTCTAAATTTCAATTTTTGATTTCTGTATTTTTCTTATATATTATAAATCTATCATGAAAATTATGGAACTTTTATTTGAGTTAGAAGCATTAATTGTTATTTTTGGGTTTTTTCTGGTATTTAAGAAAATTATTTTAATTCAAAAATATTCAAAAATTCAGAAAATTCATATTTTGACTTTTATTAATGATTTAAGCCATAAAAGTGTTTTAGAGTTAATTATATAAATTTTAGAGTGCCGGTACACGTTAAGGAGTGTATAGGATTTTCGGTTAGGTTGGCCGTGTGCGGGAAACGTTTGAGTGCGCGATTTCGGAGAGAGTGGGTACGCAGTGGGTAGTTGATGTTACGGTTTATAGTATATTTTACATAAATCATGTTCTAACAAATAAATTGCCAATTTATGTTTATTCAAAAAATATTGATCGAGGTTGGTAGCATCGCTTAGCTTGGACCGAGGTAAGGATTTTCTGTCCGAACTCTATTTTGTTACTATGTTTTTCAAATGCTTATAGAATAGTCTTACAAACTACATTGATTCGATTTTATGTTTGGTATAAAAGATATTTTTGAAACTGTCCATGAAACCTTAATTTGAGCCTGATAGCGATCGTTTGGAATTCATGTTTCATTCTCATATGTTTATTGATCTGACCATCATAAAATACATATTTTGAGTTGTACTTATCTCTTTTCATGCTCATCTGTTTATTGAATTCGATAATCGAAAAGCATTTTTAATTGTAGTTTAATCCTTCTCAATGTTGACATGAGTTAGTAACTTGGGAGCCATAAGGATGGTCTATATTGTTGGCGTTATAAGGATCGTCTGTTGGATGGGTTTAACTAGTACCTAGATGAACTAGTCAGTGTTACATATGCATATGTAAAGCGATCGAGCACTGCCGGGGTGGTTTTGCTTCTGTACTGCTCATGTTCAATGTTTCCTGTCTATATTTTATTACACTTGAACTGTTTTGAATTATTATCCATTCATGCTTTATTATATCCAAAGTGTTTCAAATGACTATTATTTAAGGGATTGAGTTGAATACTCATCCATATGTTTATATCATATTATAGTGATTTCATCGAAAGCAAAATCCCTCAAAAAGGTGTTATTGGACTTGAATGTAAAATCGTTCGTTTTGTTCATCTATGTCTAAGTGTTGTATTTTATTGAAAATACTCTTCAAAAGTTTTATATGAAAAATCGTCCGAATCGTTTTGTGATTTTAAATCTTTGTGCGACCTTACTGGGCTCTCAAAAGCTCACTCCCCTTTGACTTCCTTTCTGCAGGTAGTAACCAGCGTTAAATTTCTTGAAAATTGGACTAGAGGCAAGCGAGCGAGTGAATTTAAGTTACCATGTTTTTCTATTAGAACCCCTGCGTGGGTGAAGAGTATTGTTTAAATTTTGTAGGACCTAATTTGATATTTCACCAACGATAGTTTACTAAGATTTAAAATTAATGGTTTAGTTGCTCTGACATATTTGTATTATTTGAGTGAGTTGAGGTAATATTATTTTAGTGAATTGATCGAGCGAGTGTATAACGTTCCGGAAAATTCTGGGATGTTACAGCCATTAAGGTTCGATTGCCTTATACTAGGAAATGTTAGGACAAACCCATTCCCAAGAGGTTTCTGGGCTGATTCAGTGTGTGACCTGTCTCTATAAACCAAGTCGATCTTATGGCCAATTGAGATACTTGCGCTCTTGCTATTGTGGAGCAATGCATTCATGTGTTGTGGACTCGAGTGCTTCTAAAGTTGTCAATGTATATTATTGAATTTTGTTATTAAACTTCTAATTCATATAGACAATCAAATAATGAGTAGATATTTGTATTTGCAGGTGGAAGTAGAGAGCGTTGATGAAATGTGATCGGTGCGTTAAATGTTGACGAGATAACTATATTTTGCTTTTGGATGGACATTGGATAGTTTGTTAGTCACAGGGCCTTTTGTGGTTGTTATTATTCTAGGCGCTTAGAAGTAGTGGTTATCTCTAATTTTGGAGTCAATGTAATTCTTCACTTGAGGCATTTGGATGATATGAAGGATTTGAATGTTATTCTTCAATTAACTTGGTTTTTAACTTCTTATGATTGTAATGTGTATGAACTAAATTGGGCTACATTGATGTTTTGATGTGGTACATATTGGAATTGGTGAAGAAGGTATTATGGTATATAAATATTTGTAATTTGGTAAAATGAAAATGGGAACATGTTACAACGCTAAGAAGCGTCCAAAAGAGTTATTAGAACACTCTTTAGCGTCGCTATAGGGCATATTAAGTCCTTTGAGTACTTTTTAGGACACTCATTTGTGCCTTATTAACCTTATCTTTGTCAACGCATACGATGCTAATAAGCGCCCCAAAAGAGTTATTGGGGTGCTCCTTAGCGTCGCTACAGGAGATATTAGAGTCTTCTAGTTGAGCACTTTATAGACGCGTATTTGCGTCTTGTTAGGCCCTACCCTTGTTGAGGCGCTTATGGGCGTCCACATAACTTATTGTGATCTTCTCTATTAAATTTGGTTAAAGGAAACAAGTTGCACAAAACAGAGTTTTGTGTAGCCTTTCAGTTAGTGCATATATATAGATTTCAATACAACTAAGGCTTATTGAAGTTATCATAAAATTGAGGCTTATTAGGTTTTAAATACAGACATATTAGTATAAGGAAGTTATCGTAAAACTAAAACTTTCTAGATTTTTTAAATGCATATACTATCATGATTTTTAGAATCGCTAGATCTAACTATTTTGCTCCTAATTATAGTTTGGATTCACGAGAAATAAATAATCTTTGGTTTGTATTAGAGTTAGTTAAATACTCTTATTTGCATGATAACATGTTTTTCACATGGTCATTGTCTGTGTATGTTCCACTATAACCCAGAATACACATATATTCGCATGATAAGATGTTCTTGATGTAATTGTTGTCCTTGTATATTTCACTTTATGGGTGATAAGATTAGCTGAATTCCAACTAACCGATAAGAACTCCAATTTGTTTGCTTATATTGTCACAACATATACTTCTATGAGTAATGTTTCCTTTTTTTTACTTGCATATGGTCTTTAAAGTCAAAACATATTCTATACATACGTACATTCACAATATTGAAAGAAAGAAAGAAAGAAAGAAAGGAAGGAAGGAAGGAAAGAAGAAGAAGAAATAAAAAGGGAAAATACTTCAAAAATTTGAAGATACGTGGCTATAAGATCGGAACCACGGACTGCTGGAACCTATCCTATGTGAAGTGTGCCTCAACTGATTGTAACGTTCAGACTGATGGCAGATACAGGCTATCGGTTGCACCTATCGATTTGTGCAATTCCTTGGCATGTAACATAGAATCGATGCCACTTTCTCGGACCATACCTATCTGGCAGTTTATAAGCCTTTCAACTTCAAAACTTTGAATTTTGTTGGTGTTTTTGGAGGCTCTAATAGCCATATTTCTGAAGAGTTGTTACATCAAGGGTGCTTAAGCAACAATTCATTGCCTATATCAATGAAGTCTTAAACTTCATTTCAAGAAAAAATTGCAATCTGAATGTTCTTCTTTCTCTCTATAAAATTTTCTCAATTCTTTCTTGGTAGTGCGAGACAATTGTAGAAGTATAATCTTCAATTCTTAAGAGATAGGGCATTGTATTCTCGGAATAGATTTTTCTTGAGTCCATTTGTACCATAGTGGGAATTTTTTTTTATCTTTAAGATAGTTTTTTGGAAGCGCCATGGCCAGTAAAGTCTTGTTCAATTACTTTTGCTTCTCGAGTTTAGTGCACATACCTTCAATTATTCACCACTCAACAGATAGCACAGAGACCTGTATTGTTAGATTTGTTGGATAAATGGCTAGCTAAACAATTTTTTGATGTTTGTATTTTGTTGACTTCTCATCTTTTGCGAAGTTTCTAAATAGGACAGCTAATTTTGGAAGAAGCTTTGCCCCTGCATATAGTCTCGATAGCTTTAACCATTTTGAAGATGGGATGTAAGAATCGTTCGTTGGAAAAGAAACATTATCTACAGCGTGATGGATGCAGAATCACAATTGAAATGAACTCTTCAAAGTCCAAAGCATAAGAATAAGAGATTGAAGTGGTCCGCTTCTGACTTTTTAGTAATTACTTAGCATCTTCGTCATCCATTCCTTATATGTAATGAGAGTGGTTATACAATGTCAACCATGCAGAAATTTTGTGAAATGAAGAGGCACCAATCTTACTCATATATTCTTCATCCCTCATATTCTGATTTGGCTTTTAATATAAAATGCATTATGAAGTTTTTGTTTGGTGAAATGGCAATGATCACGCACATAAAATTCAGTTTTTAATTGCAGTGTGTACCGGATCAATGAAAACGTAATTTGTAAACGAGAATTTTTGCTTGCTGGGAGGGACAACTGCAGCATTTAAATTCATAAATAATACACCTAAGGAAGACTATATTAGAAAAGGAAGACAAAAGAACCTTCCAGCCGAAGGTGTGCTTCTTCTCTGTCTGCTATATCAGCTTTGTTAGCTGCTCCTGCAAGATTAAGAACAGTCTTCGAAAACCTAAAGTATCTTACAAGCCAATCACAATGACAAGCAATAGTTCCTGCATGTCGTGGCTTCTTCTCTTTATCCTATCTTTTACTACAATTATCAGCTCTGTCCAAGCTTCTGCTGATGATCGTCAGGTGAATATATCTGTCTATTTTTGGTCGTTCTTTGTTTACTTTTTCTTTTCTTATATTGGCAATTGCTGGTGCTATGGACAATAAATTGCCAGTGCAGCAGGAAGCTCTCAGGAAGATATCTGCTCAATATTCTTTCTGTAAATTGATGTGCAGGCCTACATTGTGTACATGGGTGACCGGCCAAAGGCAGGTCTCCAGGCAACATCGCTTCACACGAGCTTGCTACAGGAAGTTCTTGGCAGGTTGTCTAATACATATTTTACGGGCATATTCCTTTTCGTCTAATATGCAATTACTACATAATAGGTTTTGTGAAAAAGCTTAACCTGGTCCAATCGTGATAATGTATTTCTAATCTGCAATTACTACATAATAGGTTTTATGAAGAAGCTTAATCCTGGTCCAATCGTATAATCTGCTAGCTAGGTCTTGCCTAACTGTATGTTTGAAGTACCTGAATTCAGACGAAATATGCAATTTGGAACTAGTTATGTTCAAAACAAATAGAATTAGGCATCGCAGGCTTCCAGCGAACTCTAAATTCACATGGCTTCAATCATGTTTCTTTCTTTATCTTCTGTTTCTGTTTCTAAAATCAAATCTGTCTGTCGACACAGTCGAAACGATTACACCCTTCCTCAAAACAAAGCCTAACACTTTGAATGGGAAGCCTTTTGCAGTAATGCATCAGCATCTCTACTCTACAATTACGGGAGGAGTTTCAATGGATTTGCTGTGGAGTTAACCAAGGACGAGATGCTAAGAGTGTCTGGTCTGTGAACTTCCACATAAATATATATTCTTTTATAACTTGTTCTGATTAACAACAGCCACCATTGACTTTTCAGCTATGAAAGGGGTGGTTTCTGTGTTCCCTCGTGGAAAGAAACAGCTCCACACGACAAGGTCATGGGACTTCATGGGCTTTCCCCAACAACTTAATCGAACAACAGTCGAAAGTGACATCATAATTGGAGTGCTTGACACGGGTATTTGGCCAGACTCCGATAGTTTCAGCGACATAGGATTCGGTCCACCACCAATCAAATGGAAGGGCACTTGCCAAACCTCCAACTTTACCTGCAACAAGTAATTCCAACATTCATAGCTTACTCTTACGAAGACTACTTATGTAGTTCTAGCGAATAACTTCAACGTTATTGCAGTAAAATTGTTGGAGCACGGTACTATCGTGGTGATGGGTTATTTGGTGAAGATGATCTAGTGTCTCCCAGAGACTCAGATGGCCATGGGACACACACTGCATCCACGGCAGCTGGAGGTCTAGTTAGCATGGCAAGCCTAATGGGACTTGCACTAGGAACAGCTCGAGGAGGGGTTCCATCAGCACGTATTGCTGTCTATAAAGTCTGCTGGTCTGATGGTTGCGATGATGCAGATATTCTTGCAGCGTTTGATGATGCTATAGCTGATGGGGTTGATCTAATTTCCGTTTCTGTTGGAGGTTCCATTCCTCTGGACTACTTCAGTGATTCAGTAGCAATTGGATCTTTTCATGCCATGAAAAATGGGATACTGACCACAACTTCGGCTGGTAATAATGGTCCAAAACTTGCAACAATATCGAACTTTTCCCCATGGTCTCTTTCTGTTGCAGCTAGCACCACGGACAGAAAATTTTTCACTAAGGTGCAACTAGGTAACAATATGGTTTTTCAGGTGAAGCTTCCTGTCCTCTTGGATGAAGGCCTAATATTTGTGTTAGATGTCATAAATCACTTTAGTTTAATGCCCAGTTTATCTACAAGAGTGTGAAACTCCAATTCTATTTCTTTGATTTCTTGGCGCTGTTTTAACTTTGTTCTGCCTTAATGTACGTAAGGCTAAAAACATCATCTGGTTTTACTATTAACGAGCGGTTTTATCAAAAGGAAATATAGTTTGTTATGTGTAAAGTCTTAGCTTACCATTTGAAACTTGACACAAACGGGATATTAGTAACTAGTGCAATGCCATTAAATTGATAAAACTGATTATAAAAGTTAGTTTGCACCTTATGCAGGGAATTTCAATTAACTCATTTGACCTCAAGAATGTCTCTTATCCGATGATCTACGGGGGAGATGCTGCCAATACTACAGGAGGTTTTACAGGATCCACATCCAGGTAACTCAGAGTTATCCTGAACTAGATCAACTCCTTTAAAAGCTCAGAATGTCTCTGATTGAAAATGTAAAACGGAGGTGCTTAACATGAAGGTTTTCACGGAAAATATACGATTTTGACAAGTTCAGAAGGTATTATGTAATTGGGTCCATCCTTTGTTTTTAAAAGGCTAATTAGTTAAGGAAATGTAGGTATTGCGGTGAAGACTCATTGGACCCAACTTTAGTGAACAATAAAATTGTTCTGTGTGATACTCTGAATAGTGGAAAACCAGCACTATTGGCCGGGGCAGCTGGGATTTTAATGCAAGATGGAGGGGACAAAGATGTCGCCCACTCTTTTCCTTTGCCCGCAAGTTACCTCAGTTTGAACGATGGTAGCAGTATCTCCATCTACATTAACACAACCGGGTAACAGGCCAAACTGAATTTGCCATATCGAATGAATGAGAAACTAAAACTTCTACTAATTCTAGCTGAACTTTTGTATTGCAAATCAGTAACCCAAGTGCAACTATATTGAGGAGTAATGAGGCCACTGATACGCTGGCACCATATGTGGCCTCCTTTTCGTCAAGGGGACCAAATCCTATTACAAGAGACATTCTCAAGGTAAACTTGTTCTGCCTTAATGTACAAACTCTTGTTTTCTTCCTTCTTTTAGTTTTGATTTCGTCATTCTAGGTGGTATAAGCTCAACTCAGTACACCTTATATGCCAACTATTTGTCCCGTGTCCCTTTGATTCTACTGGTCATTGCACAACCCAGAGTTTTTTCCTTACATAATATTGTTTTAAAACTTAATTACCAATCTACTTCATTTTGAAACTTATTTACCTGCATACCACACTTTTGGAAATCGCGATTTGGAACCACGACTTTAAAATAGAAATCGTTGTTCGAAACCACGACTTTAAGTAGAAAACGTAGTTTCAAACAACGATTTCTAAAGTACACTAAAAAAAGTGATTTCAAACAGCGATTTCTACTTTAAAGTTGTGGTTCCAAATCGCGATTTCCAAAGGTGTGATATGAGAGTAAATAAGTTTGAAAATAGAGTAAATTATTAATTAAGTTTTAAAATAGTATTATTTAGGGTAAAAACTCGCACTACCCAACCATACCCAAGTAGCCAGTAGGCAGTCATCAGGCTTTGAAGATCAAACATGTGTTATTAACCAGTCCGGCTTCTCCGACCCTTTGGAAGAAAATGTACTTCCCTTATTGCTGCTCGGCCTATCTAGAAAACCACTTTCTAAACGTAAATCTTGAAATCCATAATGTTCCAAGTTCCATTAATTTTCGTGGTGGCAGGAGTGAATAAAACACCTTAGAAGAGTGCACAGAATCCTATATAAAGGGGCAACAGGAAATAAATTGTCCAGAAAGCTGGGTCTTTCAAAATAAGGCCTCTTAACTATTTGTGCATGAGGAGACTAATAACGCTAGCCTAGAAAATGGATTTGCCATGTTCATTTCGTTCAAAACTATCTGATGTTGTTGCAGCCAGATTTAACTGCCCCAGGAGTCGACATTCTAGCAGCATGGTCTCCACTTTCCTCGGTTTCTGAAATGAAAGAGGACATCAGAAGAGTCCCATACAACATAGTTTCCGGGACATCTATGGCCTGTCCACATGTTGCCGGGGTGGCTGCATACATCAAATCGAATCATCCCTCGTGGTCTCCTGCTGCAATTAAGTCTGCTCTTATGACTACTGGTAATTAATGCTTATGACTATCAAGATTTTGTATGTCTCCAAAAGTATCACTGCCATTGACTATCTTTATTGTGGTGGAATTTCAGCGTCTCCCATGAGTATTACAACCAGCCCAGATGCTGAATTTGCATTTGGCGCTGGCCATATAAATCCTACAAAAGCTGTGAATCCTGGTTTAGTGTATGATGCAAACCAACTTGACTACATGATGTTTTTGTGTGGCCAAGGTTATAGTACCACGTTGCTGCAACTTGTTACCGGAGATACTAGTAACTGCTCGGGAGCCACAAATGGAACTGTGTGGGATCTTAACTTACCTTCCTTCGCTCTCTCTACCTTGCCTTCACAATCTGTTAGTCGCAACTTTAGCCGGACTGTAACCAATGTTGGGTTGCCAATATGTACATATAACGCTACAATTTTGGCCCCGAATACGCTTAATATCCACGTTGAGCCATCGGTTTTGACATTTTCATCGATTGGGCAGAAGCTATCGTTTGTATTGATGGTTCAAGGAACAACGGGCTCTGCTTCTTTGGTATGGAATGATGGCATGCATCAAGTGAAGAGCCCTATTGTTGTGTATGCTTCCACCTAGTATTCCATGTATCTGATGCATGTAGTACTGCACAAAGGAAAGTATTATGTGCAGTGAGTTTCTATGGTTTCTTGAATGACTGATACATTTTCCGATAGGTGAGCCTATGTTTAAATTTTTACTATTTCCAAATTTCGCCCAAAACAAATTCGTAGGCTCACCATTTCCTTATTTACCTGTATTGCAGTGCTATGAAGAACCAGAAAGAAAATTTGCTTATGAATTTGATACAGCATCTGTCCAAAGCAAATACCACGCACGTATGGACAAAGTGTGTCAAAATACCAATGTATCTTGGAAAACTTTTGACTGCTAACAAGGTTGTAGAAAACGCCTACACCTATATATCTAGCAACAATTAATGGTCGCGAAATGCTTCTCGTGACATATCTTAAGTGGCACTAAAGAAGTGTGGTCTAGAATTGACACTGAAGCATGTTTAACAACCATTAATTGTCATAACATGAAAGGTTGTAGGCATCTTTCTGCAACCTGAGGAGCAACCTTAAATCTTATCTTGTGTATATTTTACTCTGGCAAAAGTAGTAGAATTAACTTGCTTCGTATCTCGGCCTGTTAATTGTTCTAATTAAATTCAGGTCATCCCGTCAAAGCATTACAAGCCCTTAAATCATGTAAATAATTGATAACAACAATTGCGTGAGGTATTTCAATTGAAAATTTCAATTTGGCTGAAGATTTAAAAGTACCTTAAATGAAACCCATAGTTGGAACTACAAAAGAAAATTTGTGAAACTCAAGAAGGGATACAAAAAAAAAGGGACTTAGCGGGTCGAGATCCCTAGATTAAATAACCATCGCAGACTAGTTTTTGTCAAATTCAGAGGAAAACTACCTTCCTACAATTTAAGAATTTTGTGTCACATCTCTCTCTCTCTCTCTCTCTCTCCCTCTTCCTTTTTAATCTCTTCTATCTTTTTTTCATCTTTTGTTGCATATTCATTTATTATCCTTTTTTTTATTTTCTAACCGATTACCATTATTAAATATCTATTCACAAAAATTGTCAAACATTAAATTTTGCAAATTTCGAGATTTCAAGTTGCAAAGATTTTAAATGAAGGGATTTTATATTTCCAAGTATTTTAAAATTCTTTCATCCGAACACGCTCTAAGTAGGTATCTTTTTCAAAAGTCACTGATTTACAAAAGCGACTATGGTGATCACAGAGATGGAATAAACTGTTTGAACAATTTTCTCGATTGAGCTAAAAACATTGAGGTAGAATTCACTTACAAAGCAGGCCATATCAATCCTATAAAAGCCGTAAATCCTGGTCTATGTATGATGATGGTGTAGTAGATTAGGTTTTTGTGCGGCAGACAAGAATACTACGGATTTGTGCTACAGGGATAGCGCTGCCAGCACCAGGTGCACCACTGGATTTGGGGATCCAATTTCACAAGGATTGTCACAGGTGTTGCCTTAGCGACGTTTTCATGTGTAGTCACAATGGTGGATCCCCGATGTCTACGAATGAAGTTACCATTGTCTTGCACCACTGAAGACGTGCTTAAAATCTCTGTTCAGTCATCCTTTTAGCATTGCCATCTCTGGACAAAAGGTTTAATAGGTAAAACCAGAGACTCGGCTTCTTTGGTGGGGGATGATGGCGTGCATACAAAGAGAACTGAGAAGCCCTAATGTTGTGTGTAGTTAGGAGGTCGAAATGGGCAAACATATTGAAAGGGAAATTAATGAAGAACTGCAAGTCCAACCATTGCCGGAGCCAAGAACGTTAAAATCACCGAACTGTTGTTCAAGACATGCAACCGTGAACAAAAGGTCAGTTTTGTAAATGTAAGACCCCAGGGAAAAAAAATGATAGGTTCAATTCACTTTACAACGTTGGAACTACACGAATGTCTAGTACTTAGTGATATAATTTTTTCACATCAGGGTCTGGGTGCTTTTGTAGAAAATCCGTAAGTACTTAGATCCCTCTTCCGTCAAAATCTGTAACGTTGCTTAGTTAAACAATTACTCCATGGGGGGCAACATCGTCAATTCACCTCCAATTAAGGATAGACAACCTAGCTATATTCTCTCATTATCCCCGTCATTCTTCTCATCTTCAATCTCTCCTCCCGATCACCACCATCCGAGGATCTTTGCATCAGAACAAAAAAGAAAAGGCTTATTTGTTCAAACAGAAGTTGAAATTTGTTTAAAATCTCTCACTAATGGACCCCAGCATCTACTCGAATTGATGAATTTTGTGACTGCCAGGGTCTCTAGACTGGGCTGCATTTTGATATTATGCAATCAATTGTGGGATGATGAAGAGGAAGGTGTTAGGATCTGAATTATGGGTCTCGAGTGTCTCTAGTGGTGGGGTTTCCTGTTAGTCGATGGTGGTGGTTCTTGCTATGGTCGAAGGAGGTCATTCTGGCGTAAGATGACAGTGGTGGTTATTGTGCTACTTGATATATCTAAAAATACGCCTCCTATCTACAGACGATACGTGGCAGTTATGCGTAGTCCAAGCTGGCTTATTGCTGATTAGGCCGTTGCTGGCTTATTGCTGATTAAGCAGTTGCCATATCAGTCACCAATCAGAATCCTAAATAGGCCCTAACTCTAGCAGCTAGGATTGACATGTGATCCTCTAGGATCTCAATTCGATTCTGATTAGAGTTGGGGAAGACCTAATTCTACTAGGGCTCTCCTTCCTACTACTATATAAAGGGGTCTAACCCCTCAGGTATGGACAATTACACACACAATTACACATTGTGTCTTACTGCTTCTTCAGAATTCTACATTATTAGCCATCTCCGACTTAAGCATCGGAGCGTTCCTCCGCCGGAACCCCACCTGGCGGCCACTTCGTGTTCTCTTTTACAGGCTTATCTCTGGTGTGGTTCCCGATCCAGTTTTCAGCTGCAACAGATTGGCGCCATCCGTGGGACCACTACAGGGAACATGGCCAATCATTCTTCTTCCGGTGACTCTTCACATAGTCGTTCTCAACACCATCACGCTCGAATGAGCAGCTCTCGTCGACTCAGTCGTGAACAACGTTCGACACTTTCACGTCGTCGTGCCGGTTCTGCGGAAGATGCATACGTTAACGTAACATCTGCAGCTCCCGAATCAGACTTCAGACCTCAGAGAAACCGATCTCCAATGTCTACTCTAAAAAACGGGGATCTTCGTCATCGCCTAAATCGTCAGCTATTCAAAACACCCCATGCTGACCTTACGAGAGAAATCCACGAATTGAAAGATGTCGTGAACACTCTTCAACAAAAGCTCGACATGGCAGTGGCTCCGCCGTCCACTCACCATTCTCATCTTGACCCCAGCGACCTTCGTCTCCGTCTCACCTCCAGATCAAGCTACGGCCGCAAATACAGGTCAGCGGCCGATCCAACTTTCGATTCCAAAGAGAAGGGCGGAGAGCACATGACCAGGCTACCAAAGCTGAGACCCCTCGAAGATCTATCCACAGAAAGAAGACGCCTGAGTTTCGTACTCGAGAACGGGATCCCTGGAAGATTGTCCCTAGAGATCATTGTCCAGAACGATCTCCCCTGAGGGAAGAGTCTGGATATCCTTTATCCGAGGCCATCGAAAGGCAAAGCTACCTCCCAATTTTCAAATGCCTCAATGTGATCTCTACGACGGAACTGGAGATCCGGGAGAACATGTCTACCAGTTTGAAACAAACATGCTCCTCCTCCAGATCTCAGATGCTGTCATGTGCAGAGCCTTTCCTACCACTCTGAGGAAGGCTGCACATGCATGGTTCAAATCTTTACAACTGAGACTCGTCTACTCTTTTGGCCAATTATCGGTTCTCTTTCAGAAGCACTTTGTAAGCAGTCGCTCCCGAAGGAAAAACTCAGCGAGTCTGCTGAACGTTGTGCAAGAGAAAAACAAGTCTTTGGCGTGCTTTCTCAGACGATTCAACGCAGCCACTTTGGAAATCGATAACTTGGACGAGTCCGTGAAGTATAATGCATTCCTCCAAGGCCTTCAATCCACATCCAAGTTTGCATTCTCTGTGAACAAAAGTCCTCCAGGTAATATGAAAGCCCTTCTCGAGAAGGCTAACAAATACATTCAAGCAGAAGAATACCTGGAGACACGCAAAGGACGGCGGGAAGAAGGGAAGGAAGAGCAGAAGAAACGATCTCGGGAAATAACTCCCCAATGAGGAAAGCCGACAAAACGTTCCAAACGTGATGAACGGCATCCCAAAGACCTGTTCGCTTCGAAAAATCTTACATCCCTCAATGCCAAACCATCACAGATACTTCACGAGATCAAAGACAATAAGGCTCTCCAATGGCCAGACAAGATGAGATCCAGCCCAAATAAACGAAACAAGGACTTATGGTGCAACTACCACAATGATCATGGCCACACAACTGACAATTGTGGGTCACTTAAGTGAGCAATCGAAGCCTTTATCAAACGTGGCCAGTTGAGAAGGTTTGTAGCGCGCAAAGACGGAGTACAACAAACACCTCTAGCAGTGGAAGAAAGAGAAGATCGAGAGGAGAATACGGGTACAATCAATACCATATCTGGAGGATTAGCTGCATGAGGGTTGTCGGGACAGTCTCAAAAAGCATACGCCAGATAAGTGTGCCAGAGAAGTGTGCATAACAAACCAAAACCCGAGTAAGAAACAGAAGACTGTGCCTATACCTACGATCTCTTTTTCGATAAAGATATAAAGGATGTGAAGACTCTTCATGATGACCCATTAGTCATCACAATCAAGGCTGGGAACTTTGAGGTGAAACGTGTCTTGGTCGATAACGGAAGTTCTACAAAAATTTTATTTTATGATGCATTCAAGAAGATGATAATTCCGATGGACCATCTTCTAAATATGGATACATCGTTGTATGGATTTTTCAACCACCCAGTTACTATCGAAGGTATCATCGCATTCCCAGTCGCGATTGAAACACCTCCAACACAAGCCAACCTCATGCTTGATTTTGTGGTGGTAAAGGTCCCCTCTGCATACAACGCCATATTGGGACGACCAGCACTCAATCAGTTTCAGGCTGTGGTGTCGACTTGCCACCTCAAGATGAAATTCCCTACGGAACATGGGATTAGTGCTACGTGACTTCATGCCAATGTAAGAACAAGGAAGCACTCATTATCGAAGACCTCTGAGAAGATACAAAGATGCAGCGACAAGAAAGTTATCTCCAAACTGGGAAGGACTCTATCGTGTTATAAAGGTGCTCAAACCGGGCGCCTATACACTGGGAACACTTTTCGGAGAACCAATCCCTCGTACTTGGAATGCTGAGAATTTGCGAAAATATTATCAGTAGCATCTTGCCTCGAGGCAAGACACTTCTTTTTTAGGGGGATAAAGGCCCATACCTTATCAAAACCCCAATCTTTTAGAAAGATAATTTCAAATAAATGGGTTGTTAAGCAATCCAGTGTAAACTTTATCTTTGCTCGAGCAATAAAGTTATTTCTTTCAACATTGTTATAATGTGGTACACATTCAGCAAAGTATTTTGCTCGAGCAGAATATCCACCGAACACTCTGCCCGAGCAGAGTGTCAAACTTAGATAAAACATTCTGTCCGAACAGAATGACGGCCGAACGCTCTGCCCGAGCAGAGTGTCAAATTCTTGCTTTTTCTACAAAAATAAAAAAATAAGCCAAACGGATTAGCTACAGATCTAAGTTCGTGAAGAAACAAAAGTTAAGGGAGACGTAGTCACTCCATCAAAACTTTTACTTCTTCAAATTAAGGCAGGGCGAGGGTGCTCGACTTCTTTGCCGTCTCTTTAATTAATAAAGAGTTTGAGTCAAAGTAAATGTAAATAATGCTGTGTGAATGGTAAAGCATAAACCACGACAAACACTTAGTAAAACAAAAGACCATGAAGTAAAAGATAGAGTTTACAAAAGCCCTCGGTGGGGCATCAAAGTAACTCAGTCTGAAAACAAAACAGCCTAGATACAAAGTCTAAAATCTAAGGCTCAGGGGCATCGCAGAAGGACCTTCCCCTGAAAGGTGAGAAGCTACAGCATCACCTGCCTCCGATGGCAGAACAGTCGCTCCAGATGGAGATACCACCGTAGGCAGAAAGAAATCATCCAAGGGGATATCAGGAAAGCGCTCAGCAAACATCTCCTTGGCCTTCGTGAAACCCAGCTCGTAAATCTCAAGACTGTCATCTGCACGCTTCTTTAGCCATTCATCCCCAGCATTCCCATCAAGGAAGTCACGGATGCCTTGATCACGAGCCTCTTCACCTCTTCTGCCACCCTCCTCTTTGCCCGTTCCAGTCTCCTCTCCAGAGTCTCAATCTGTGCAAGGTAGTCAGTCTCTTGCTTACTCAGCTCTTCAGCGCGACGAGTGGCTTCCTCTGCCTCCTTGATGGCCTCCCTTTTTCTGCTGAGCCTCCTTAGCTGCCACTTGCCTCGCCATCTCAAAACAAGACAACATTTCAGACCCGCTCGTATACATATGGAATAAAGATTAGAACGATCAGCTAAAGAAAGTCCGAAGTGAATACAATGGGAAGATTATAAGAAAGAACATTACCGTGTACACAGCCTGAACAAAGGAACAGGCAAAGGTCTCGTGAGTTTGGTTCTGGAAAACCTCCTTGTCCCGAGGAAAAACTTAGTGAACAAGGTGCTGCTCTGAGATCTGACTGTCTGGTATCCCGACATCATCACAGCGAAGAGTCCATCTAGGACGGAAGATGGGATCCTCATCGACAGACACTTTCTCAACAATCTGTGGAGAGTGGTCAGGAGGAATAACCCTTGTGTTCTTCGGAGCAGGGGCAACTCTGCGCTTGGCTGTTTTTCTTTCCTCTTTCCCTTGGCTTTCTGCAAAACACCAAGGAAGCCTCCTTGCGTTGCTTTTCCACTTCCGCTAGCCATCTCTGCAAGGGAGATAAGAATCAATACAAGAGTATACATTGAAACAAAGACTGAAACAAATAAACCTACATAAAAGCACATCTAGAGGAACGCTCTCAGCAGGAAACGTGTTAGAGATCGTAGGCACAAGAGGAGAAGTCACAGCTCCCGCTGGAACAGGCCTGCAGGGTATGATCCTCGCCCACTCTAACTGCTTCTCTGATAAAGGTTTGTCAATGGAAAGCCCACCTTGAAGATTGATGTGGCTAAGAATGTGCTTGGTAAGGTTGTTAGGAGTAGGCTTGCCAGGGTTCTCGAAATCCTTACAGTAAGGATTCCATTCTCTGTCAAACGGAAGCTTCCATTTATCCGAATGGCCATCGAAGAAGTATCTGGAGTGCCAACCTTTATTCGACTTTGGTCCCCCTTTCAGAAGTCGTTCCCTACTATGGATGTAATACCATCCCAGACAGTTGGCGACTCTTTTGACGAAACAGATTTTGAAGAACACTCTCATAAAATATGTTGTATCTGGTTTGTAGCCTGAAGTCTGAACCAGTTATATAAGCCCGACAAGCTTCCTCTAACTATTTGGAACAAGCTGCCCTGGGGCCATGTGGTAATGCTCAAAGAAACGAAGAGCAAAAGGGTAAAGAGGAAGCCTATACCCAGACTTCACCTGCTCTTCATAGATCCCAGTTTCAAACTTTGTTCCATAATTAGCTGGTTCTTGCAAACCAGGAAGACAACACACCAACCTTCAGGAAGAGGATATTACCGAAGAAACTCTAACAAATCTTCGGTGGATATTTTATTTGACTTCTCATCCACCGTATACCAAGGCTTAGGATTAGCCTCATCTTTGGCTTGATCCTTTACATCTCCTAAAGCATTCTTGGCAGGCAAAGAATGGGAAGGTTGAGAAGTTGAAGGCTGGGGAGGTTGAGAGGATGAACGAGGTAGTGCTTCTGAAGATGAAGGTTGCAAAAGTTATGGATTTGAAGTTCCAACTTCACTTCTTGAAGTTGAAACCCATTCTGATCTTGAAGATGAACTACTACTAATGATTATATTCTCTTCGAAAGAAGACACAGACACCGAAAACTCGGACATGTTTTTTAAACCTAGGAAACTACGAAAACTTGAAGTCCTGAACAAAAAGAGGAGAGGAGGAGAGACTTACTTGAAGAGAAGGATGCTTCCAAATGATTCGAGTAGGGTAAAAATGAAGTGGAAATCTCCTTTTATAGAGAAAACTCTGAATAACCGTTTCTTGGGATACCCAACGGTTCATCTACCCCTTACGTGTCACAAGCTAAGAGAAGAGAAGTTTGAAACTTAAAAATTTCCTTCTCAAAGGCATTAATGGCAAAAGGGACACGTAGAAATGAACTGAGCACTTTACTCGAGCAAAGTCGTGCCCGAACACTCTGCCCGAGCAGAGTGCCAAATGGCCGAACGCGATTCTGCCTAAACAGAGTCGTGCTCGAACACTCTGTCCGAGCAGAGTGCCAAGCGGCCGAACGCGATTCTACCCAAGCAGAATCGTGCCTGAACACTCTGCCCGAGCAGAGTGGCAAGCGATTGAACCCGATTCTGCCTGAGCAGAGTCGCGCCCGAACACTCTGCCGGAGCAGAGTGCCAAGCGGCCGAACATGGTTTTGCCTAAGCAAGATCGTGCTGGAACACTCTGCCTGAGCAGAGTGCCAAGCGGCCGAACACAATTCTGCCAGAGCAGAATCGTGCCCTAACACTCTGCCCGAGCAGGGTGGCAAGCGGCCGAACCCGATTCTGCCCTAACAGAATAGTGCCCAAACACTCTGCCCGAGCAGAATGTCAAACGGTCAAACACGATTCTGCCCGAGCAGAGTCGTGCCCGAACACTCTGCCCTAGCAGAGTGACTTGTGCCCGAACACAATTTTGTCTAAGCAGAATTGTGCCCGAACACTCTGCCCCAGTAGAGTGCCTCATAGCCGAACACAAGTCTGCCCAAGTAGAATTATGACCGAGCAGAACTCTTCCCGAGCAGAATGCCTCGTGGCCAAACATGATTCCACCCGAGCAGAATCATGGATGAACACTTTGCCCGAGCAGAGTGACTTGTGCCCGAACACAATTCTGCCCTAGCAGAATCATTTCCAAGCACAATTATGCCCGAGCAGAATGGTGTCCGAGCATAACTCTGCCCGAGCAGAATCATTTCCTAGCAAAACTGTCTTTGGATATTTGAAATGTCATAAAAATAGTTTGAATTCTGTTTTGGCATATTTCGCTATCACCAGTGGGAAAAAGTCTGCTTCCACCCGCTTAATTAACGCTAGTGAAACCAGGGGCATATGATATAGCTAAAAATACGCCTCCTATCTACAGACGACACATGACAGTTATGACACGTAGTCCAAGCTTGCTTATTGCTGATTAGGCTGTTGCTGATTAGGCCGTTGCTGGCTTATTGCTGATTAAGCAGTTGCCATATTAGTCACCAATCAGAATCCTAAACAGGCCCTAACTCTGTCAGCCAGGATTGACATGTAATCCTCTAGGATCTCAATTTGATTCTGATTAGAGTTGGGGGAGACCTAATTCTACTAGGGCTCTCCTTTCTACTACTATATAAAGGGGTCTAACCCCTCAGGTATGGACAATTACACATACAATTACACATTGTGTCTTACTGCTTCTTCAGAGTTCTACATTGTTAGCCATATCTGACTTAAGCATCGGAGCGTTCCCCCGCTGGAATCCCACCCGGCGGCCACTCTGTGTTCTCTTTTGCAGGCTTATCTCTGGTGTGGTTCCCGATCCATTTTTTAGCTGCAACACTACTAGACGTGATGGTTCTGGATGGTGGTGGTTCAGGGTGGTCGATAATGGTGGTTATGGTGCACAAAGGTGGTTGATGCAGTAATGGTTGGTGCGATGGTTTAGGGTTGAGTGAATAGAAGGGCAACAGGAAGCGGAGACGACAAGAAAAAGAAGGAAGGAGGAGGAGGCGATGGCGGAAGAAGGACCCAAAATAAGGCAGCATGAGAAAGAGTGGGGGACAGAGGCGAGAGGAGCTTAAGAATAATTCGAGCGAGATAAGTGGCAGAAAAGGCGACTGGAGAGCAAGGATTATGGTGTTTGATGCTTTTGCCCTGAGGGAGTTACTGCTTGGCTGAGCAACTTTGGGCATTTGAACTGAAAATGTAAGTAATTGTCTAAATAAACATCTAAAGACTGATGTGTGAAAATAAATCAACCGGTCGGATGCGAAGTTATCGTGCATGTAGTTCAAAATAATAGTATAGCGTGTTTAACCCAAAAATGATTTACCTACTTCAGGTGGAGACTTGGAAGGCCTTAGGACCTGTTTGTTTTACCATTTACAGGTCATTATGGGCATAATCAGTGCTATGACAAAAAACTAATGCAGCATGGTACACTATTTAGCCCATAATGACTATTACGAGCTGGTTGTCCCACACAATCCTAAGGGGGCATTTAATTACATCACGAGAGGTAACTTTTCCCATTATGTCCAACTAGAGAAGTGCGCCTTGCTTGCCTAGGTGCAAGGCGGCAGTGGAAAAGCAAATAAAGTTAAAAAAATCAAGCTTTTGATTTTTGCTATCATGACATCATCTTAGCCATTTATTGTTTTTTTTATCTCTTTCATAACATCATGAATCATATCTAAACAAACATAAAGCACGGAAATACCAAATCTCCATTCGATTGATTCTCTTACTGTTGTTTATTGTGTCAGTGCCTTGTCACGGACTGCTACTACCTTTCAAGTAGATCTACTCATTTAACTCACCTTATAGTCGAATAATACGAAATTGAGGAGGACTTAGATCCTATGATTCACTTTGAAGAAAACATTATTGCCTTGGCCGTGGTTGATGAGGATGACAATATCATGTTTATTTAAAATTAATTACTTCTAATTGGATTTGAAACTTTTTCTAATGTTGAAATTTTGTTAAATTGCTATGATCTAGAACTTTTAACATGATTTTATCAGTTCAATATAATTATTTATTTCTCTTTAATTTGCGCCTAGCTTCAGAAAGGCTGCACCTATGTATGCTTTATGCCTACGCGCCAGGACTCTTTGCCCCTTAGGTGTGCACAGGATTGGAGAAGAATATAGTCATTCTTATTATTATTCATGCATTACAACATTTCTTTAAGCCAAACACTCATGTACTAATTATGATTACAACATAGTTAATGAATTCTGCAACAGAGAAATAAACACGCTTGTTATTTAGACGATACAATTACGGTTACATAATGATTCAAACCGTAAATGAAATGTACCTTTAATCTTTATTGTGTTAGTGACTATGCTAAGAGAAGGCAGCGTCAAACAATTTTAAGATTCAACTGAAATAGGTGGGTGTGTGCCCACATGTTCTCACTACGTCCTCCGCCTCTCAAAAGCAGTCAAAATATATTGGGTGGTCCACAACCAATGGTCCAAACTATCTAGAACCATTGGATATAATGTATAATAATCTTCTGCCTTCTTACCTATCGCATCAGTCACATCATCCAATAGCTCTAAATAGTTGGGACCAATAAGTTAACACAAGTTACTCAATCTTCTCTTATATTACCCTGGTTTAATTTCATACAACTCGATGCATTAGCCTGAGATGGTTATTTTGTAAACGGAATATAACAATGAGAGACTATAAGCACAGTTACCATCATACAAAATGTTACTCAAGTATGACTCTCTCTCTCTCTCTCTCACACACACACACACACACACCCTCAACATCTCTCTCTTTCTAGAATATCTAGGATAGAGACTTTTAAAACTTGTTATTGAGACAGAAAAATTTACAAAGTCGATAGACCACTGCTATGTGGCAAAAAAAAACTGAGAACTTACAATATTGAATAACATTGTGTGTCTAAAACTCAATTGTAGCATATCAATATTTAAGTTTCCTACTCTTTTTTGGTCAAATGTCCCTTTATTTCATTGAAGCTCATAACATGTACAAGTATTTGCAATTTACAAAGACAAACTACTACTGTTGTTTTAGCATAACATCTCTCTAGCTATTTACATAAAAATTCCATCATTTATCCCCCAAGCATTACACAGGTCTTTATTCTTCTCTATTTTTGGTATCTTACTCTAGCTGCCCACTCTATACTTCACCCATTACTGTATAACACAAGCACATCCTTGAGGTGTAGCCTATTTTTGTTCAAAAATCCTTGTGTTTATCTCCATCCAGATTCCATAAATTGTGACAGCAAGTGAGACTTTTAAGAGTCAAGCCCTTAAACTCTTCCCTTTAAAGTGTAGTATTGCAAACTGTAGTAAATATTGCCAAGACACTAATGGTAGTCTTCTTCCAAACTTTGTAAAGATAGATTCCCAGACCTCTTTGGCATAGACACATTGCACAAACAAATGGTATATGGTCTCCTTCTGTGATTGGCATATAATACATCTGTCATCCTGAACAATTTTTCGTTCTTTAAGTTTATCTTTTGTTCTTATTCCTCCTTTGCTTACCATCCATAGTATCACAGAGTATTTTGGTATGTACCTTGTGAACCAGATTATCTTTCACCATTCAGCCTTAGGCGCTTTAGATCTCAACCAATTCCATGCTAATTGTATGGTGATTTCTCCACTAGAGTGTAAATCCCAAATTATTGTATCATTATAATCAGTCCTAGGTAATGACTGATTACTGATTATGTCATGCATTTGCTGCATTGCTTGGGATCTTAGCTGCAATCTAGTCCAGTTGTTACATGTAATGATATCTTCAACTTTAGCATTTTAGCTCATACCTGCATCATATATAATTCTTTGTCCAAATTGATGAATTAATGAACCACCTGGTAGCCACCAATCCAACCCCAACCATGTTGATTTGCCATTTGCAATCTAATAGGTACAGAACTGTTGCATTTGATGTCTAAGCTTCAGGATTTTACACCATGTCCATGAAACTGTAGCAGGAGGTTTGAATGTCCACAAATGTTGATCTTTGATAATATAGGTATGACATCACTTAACCCAGAGAGAATATTTTTGTGAGCAAGATCCCATAGATGTTTGCATATGGCTGCTTTGTTCCATTCCCCTACTCTCTTCAATCCCAATCCACTTTCTTGTTTTGGAAAACACAAATCTTTCCAAGCCACTTTAGCACTAGTACACTTTACATCTTTTCCATGCCATATAAAAGCTCTGATTTTGCATTCTATTTGCTTGATAATCTTCTGAGGTAGTATAAAGATGGAACACCAATATATCTACATACTCATTAGTACAGACATAGCGCCAATTGAATCCTCCCTGCATAGGATAAGCATTTGGTAGCCCAACCATCAATTCTCTTAGTCAGTTTTTCAATCAACATCACACAATCTTTGGATGGTAATTTTGTAGATATCAATGGTACTCCAAGATAGGTAACTGGCAATGATCCAAGAGGGATCCTCATTAACTCTATCAACTCTTGTTTTATCCTTTCATCCATGACTCCAGCCTTATAAATAGAGCTTTTGTTAAGGTTTGGAGATAACCCAGATAGTCGCTCAAACTCTATCAATGTATGTTTAAGCAATATTAGGGAGTCCTGATCTGCCTTTGACATTAAGAACAAATCATCAGCAAAGCATAAATGAGTTATTTGAAGTTCCTTGCACCTTGGATGATATTTGAATCCACTTTGTGCAGTATAGAAGTCAATCAAACCAGCTAATCCCTCCATTACTAGCAGAAAGAGATAGGGTGAGATGGGATCTCCTTACCTCAACCCTTTTGCTCCTGCAAAGTATCCCTTCATACTCATTTAAGTTGATGGAAAATTTAGCAGTAGTTACACACTTCATAATCCAGTCAACAAATCTTTGAGGAAATTGCATTATCTCCATAATGGCCTTCAAGAACTCCCATCCCACTGAGTCATAAGCTTTTTGGAGATCAATCTTCATCACACACCTAGGCTTCCTAATTTCCTTGTGATAATTATTCCCTATCTCTTGCATAAGTAAAATATTATCAGCAATATTCCTTTTTTTTCACAAATGCAGATTGCCTAGAATTGATGAACATTGGCAAGACTGTCTTGATTCTAGCACAAAGGATCTGAGATATGCATTTGTGAACCACATTACAACAGTATAGGTGTAACACCCCGAACCGTAATCTTGCATACCTGGTTAATTTATTTTAAAGCGTGACTTTCATACGCAAGATTTAGCGTAAATTTTCGTGGGTGAAATTTTTGGCAGTAACCTTTACCGACGAAATTTTGCTAAATCATAAGTTATATATTAAGGTGGCAAATATAAATGATATTGATTGAAGTGTTTAGTGACGATTAGCGTGACCAGAACTTATGAGAAATCTTTTAACGACACTTAGTATAGCGGGGTTATCTAACAAGCCTATTAAAATTTTTCTAACATATAAACTATAGCAAATAAGTTAATTTAGACCTATTTATAATAATAAAAAAAAGTAGCGGGTACGATTTAAAATGACTAACAGAAGTTTAAGGGCTTTTTGGTAGTTGTTCAATTTAGGGTTTTATATATAGATTTTATTTTGTGAGGCAGCCGTCATTTTTTCATCTCCTCCTCCTGTAAAACGGCCAAGAGAGATCTGAGAGAAAGAACAGAAAAAGAGGAAAGATTGAAAGGATTTTCCGGCGAAACATTCGGGTAAGACTCCTTGGAAATTTATGTTTCTTAACTATGTATGTATATATCGTGGGGTTTTTGGCTGAATGTAAATGGCTTTGTGGGTATACGGGTCACCCGTGTGCGCTGTGTATTTTGAGTGTGCGTGAGCTTGTGAGTTGTTGTGTGTGTGTGTGCATGTGACCTGAAGATGGATGTGTATTGGGGGAGAAGGAAAAGGGAGCAGCAGCAACAAAGTGGCTGCGTTGCTTGTGCTTTTGAAGGAGTGGGTGAAGTGCAGAGCGCAGGACAAAAGAATGCATGTGCGAGTGTTTTGTGCGAAAAGTTTGCAGGTACAACCATGGGGCTGTGTGAATACGGTGAAGAGGGCAGAAATAGACATTGCCGTGAGGATGTTTGCAAGTGGGTGAGTGTTTGTGCGTGAGTTTATGGGTTGCTAAAATTTTTAGGGTATGGATGTTTATTGTATATGTATATGAGTGTGTGTAGTGTGTTGAATAAAAGAAAAGAGGGAGAGGGAAAACCCACTGCCATGCGACAGTGGGTGTGAAGAGGCATGAGGAAGTGCTGGGAAATAAGTGTGTTTGTGTGAGTGTTTGTGGGTCTGTAATGGGTGTGGGATATATGTAATTAAGTGGTTTGAGTGTGTGAATGAAGTTGTAGATTTAGTGTGTTAATGGAGCGAATAGTAATGTGCCAGGGGTGAAAGAGAAGCTGCATGAACAGTAGCTGTGTGGTCTGGGTTTTGCACAGCAGATAAGAAGAAGAAGGAGGTGCAACAGTGATGGGTCTCACCAGCAAACGTAGTACACTGTGCATGAACAGTTGTACCACGTGGCTGTTGGGTACTGTACGCTTGTCCAAAAAATTCTAAAAATTTACAGGATGATTCTTAGTGCAATATTATAATTTCTGAGAAAATTTCATATTCTTTTGATATCGTATGTATTTATTATATTTTCTGCAAGTTCAGACATATAAAAATTCTTTGGAGCCTTTAAACCCAAAAAATGTTTAGGGAAAAATTAGAGTAATATCTTTATAGTATAATAAAGACTCAGTATAAATTTGATGATTTTTGGAATCGATTTGTTATCATTTTCAGTATCGCATTGAATTTAGCAAAACGAAAAATAAAGAAATAGTTTTCATGTCTTTTAAATTCTGATTTCAATTTCAATAATTTTTATATATATTTAAAGCTATTACAAAAACTATGGGACTTAGTTTGCAGTTGGAAGTAATTTTTGGGAATTTATGGGTTTTTATTGCATTTAAAGAAATTATTTTAATTCAAAAATATTCAAAATATCAAAAAATTCATATTTTGACTTTTTATAATGTTTTAAGCCATAAAAGTGTTTTATTATAATTTAATGTGCATTTAGAGTATCATTACACATTTAAAGAGTGTATAGGGATTTCGGTTAGGTTAGCCGCGTGCGAGGCGCGTTTTGGGTTGAGCAATTTCGGAGTTAGAAGTGAGAATCGTTTGGGTAGTGGATATTAGCTTATAGTATATTAGACATAGATTATGTTCTAACAAATAAATTGTCAATCTAGGTTCATTCAGAGATTATTGATCGAGGTTTGGTAGCGTTGCTTAGCTCGGACCGAAGTAAGGATTTTCTGTCCGAACCCTATTTCGTTCTCTGTTTTTCAAATGCTTATAGAATAGTCTTACAAACTACATTGATTCGATTTTATGTTTGGTATAAAAGATATTTTTGAAACTGTCCATGAAACCCTAATTTGAGCCTGATAGCGATCGTTTGGAATTCATGTTTCATTCTCATATGTTTATTGATCTGACCATCATAAAATACATATTTTGAGTTGTACTTATCGCTTTTCATGCTCATTTGTTTATTGAATTCAATAATCAAAAAGCATTTTCAATTGTAGTTTAATCCTTCTCAATGTTGACATGAGTTAGTAACTTGGGAGCCATAAGGATGGTCTGTATTGTTGGCGTTATAAGGATGGTCTGTTGGATGAGTTTAACTAGTACCTAGATGGACTAGTCAGTGTTACATATGCATATGTAAAGCGATCGAGTACTGCCGGGGTGGCTTTGCTTCTGTACTGCTCATGTTCAATGTTTCTGGTCTATATATTATTACACTTGAACTGTTTTGAATTATTATCCATTCATGCTCTATTATATCCGAAGTGTTTCAAATGACTATTATTTAAGGGATTGAGTTGAATACTCTTCCCTATGTTTATATCGTGTTGTAGTGATTTCATCAAAAGCAAACCTCTCAAAAAGATGTTATTGGACTTAAATGTAAAATCGTTCGTTTTGATCATCTTTGTCTAAATGTTGTATTTCAATGAAAATATTCTTTAAAAAAATTTTATATGAAAACTCGTCCGAATCGTTTTGTTATGTTTTAAATCTTTGATCGACCTTACTGAGCTCTCAAAAGCTCACTCTCTTTTGACTTTCTTTCTGCAGGTAGCATTAGCCGTAGATTACCTGAGCATGGATTAGAGCCGAGCTAGTTAAGGAATTTAAATTTAAGTTTAGTATTAATAGTTAGAACCCCTGCGTGGGTAAATTAATATTATTGTTTAAATTTTCTTAGACTTAGACTTGGTATTTTAATTATGATAGTTGATTGAGAGTATAGTTTGATTGACGAATAGTTGCTCTGACAGATTGATGGTATTATTTGGTCGCGTTTGAGATAGTATTATCTTAGTGTACCGATCGATTGAGCGTTAACGTTCCGGAAAATTTCGGGATGTTACAATAGGTCTGCATCCTTCATAGTGGCAGGGCAGGCTACCTTAGCAATTAGTGTCAGTGATGTGTTATTTAAAAACTGCAGAGTCTTTCCTTTGTTGAAAAATTCCAGCACTGTGTCCATTACATTCTTCCCCACGATTTCCCAATTTTCTTGGAAAAATTATGCATTATATCCATCAGGGTCAGGTGCCTTGTTTGTTTTCATGGAGAACATCCTTAATTTCCTTCCCAATTACTGGTGCACACAACATATTCTGATCATGTCTAGACACTTTACATTTGATTATCTCCAGTAACCTATTTTCATGTTATGAGGGTAGCTCACAACTGTCCCTAAGAATTTTTGGAAGTGATCAATAGCAGGTTGATGGACATTTTTAGCTCCATGAATCTGTACTTCCTCAAAATTCATTATAGACAAAATATGATTATGTGATCTATGAACTTGAACTTGTCTATGAAAGTATACTGGATTACCATCTCCCAACTTTAGATGTTTGACTCTAGCTTTTTTATTATAAAAAGCTTCTTCAGCTTGCACTAAAAGATAATATTCCTTGTGTATTTCTTTCTCTTGCTGAATTAAAGCATGATCCCCATTTTGTAGAATTTTCCTTTGAGCCTCTTGCAATTCTTGAAATTTTTTAGCAGTCCTTGCTGAAATATTGCTATAATATTCTTTGTTGAGCTTTTTCAAAAGGGGTTTTAACTTCTTCATTTTATGATGCAGCCTAAAACTTGCACTCCCAGAGACTCCTTCATTCCAAACAGATAACATGATTTCTTTGAATCTCCTATGTCTCATCCAGTAATTAAAGAATTTAAATGGTCTCCTTCCTTCCCAATGTTCTGAAGTTTATGTAATTACTAACAATGAGTGGTCAGAAATACATGGTGCTTGAACATCCACTTGTGTATTAGGATATTTGTTGAGCTAGCCCTCATTTTGCATTGCCAAGTCAAGTCTGCACCTTATCAAATTTTCTGACCTTTTGTTGCACCATGTAAACAACATTACTTTGGTATTCATATCTTCAAGCTGCCTTGGCACAAACATTGATTGAATTCCAAAATGTCTCTTCTATCGATGGATATACCTCTTTGTTTTTTATGTAAGTACCTTACTACATTAAAGTCTCCGGCCACCATCCAGGGCCAATTCCCAATGCTGTTAGCCGGCCTCTCTCACTAGCTGCATCCATAGGTTTCTTCTTTTGTGTCCTTTGTTATTTGCATAAACAAAAGTGACATAGAATAATTCACTTCTCCCAGAGATCGAGGGGGTTACTTTCCCAGTAATATGCTGAGAAGATTTGTTGAGTATTAAGTTTCCTACTTTGATATTAGGGTTGTTGGAAACAATTTTTCTTTTTTATTTTTGGGGTTGAGGTGTTAGCAGGATTAAGTGGATATGGATAAATAATGACGATGGTAAGACACAATATGCTGATTAGAAGTAAGCTAGACAAACAAATCAAAATCTAAGCTATGTTGGTAGTACTGCCATATATTTCTTAATAGGTTCATTATTATTGCTTTTGTTAAACTAATCAAACTCGGTGACAGATTCTGGATATCTGAGTAAAGATTCTAGATTCTTAGCTCATTCTAAGTATAGCCATATTTATTTTGATAAGTTTGTAGGCATTTCCATTATCACTCAGTCAGACTTGCTGATAAGTTTTCTATATATATGATTGAGGAAAGGGATCTTGTTAACTGGTCAATGGTTACATAAACATGTTCTTTATGAGATTTAAGTTGTGATTGACTTACATGTTTCTCGTGTTGGCTTATTAGAAAGGTAAATGTGTGCTAGGGCATGCGTTCTTAAATTTCTGTAATTATTAAAAAATTTCCACTTGCAATTTATATTAGTTTTATCATCAACTCGAGCTTACTGCGTATAAACTACATTAAGAAAAATATTTATCGAAGAATTGCTAATAAGGCCAAATCAAAACTCACCTCCAATCCCAAGCGCAAAGTAACTTGCTCTAATAAAAGTTCTTTATGTGTAAACATTCGATAAATCGGTTATCTCAGAGTCGTTTCTCTTTCGAAAAAATTAATCTTAGTACACGAAAAGAGGGAAAAAAAAAAAGAAGATTCAAACTTGTGACAACATTATACATAATTTAGCTTAGGGGTAAAGAGTACCATAGGTGCATTTCTCAAAAAAGTTAAGTTTCTGGCTAGTTATTTTCTCATCAACTTTGACGGAAAAAATCATGTATCTAAGATTAGTAAACTTAAATGGCCATTGATAAGGATCTGTAATTAAAAGTCAATCACTCGTAATCTTAGAAAGTCAAAATTTGAAAATGATTTTTTATGTAAAGACTCATGATGTGTTAAAGGTCAAAAGCACTTTTAATATGAATTAGCTTTAAAAATCGGAAAGCCTATTTTAGGAGAAGATGCCTAATACAGCACTCAAAGTACAAAACACCCTCATTTTAAAACAAACTCTTAAATTAGCAAAAAAGCTACGATCCTGTTTGACACAGTTGTTTTTTTCCAGTTTTGGAAACTGGAAAAGGAGAAAGATATTTTTGTCATTTAACACATTCCGTGCTTTTATAATGAGTTAGTTTCACTCATATTCTTGAAATTTGGGTATAATTATAGGCAAAAACATTATGTATACATGAAAAATATAACTTATATCTTCCGACTAAACGGAATATTCGACAACAGTAACCGTTTCAGTAAATGACTTAGATGCCCTTTACTCATTGTATTTGCACTAAGTTAACTATCACCACTAATCACCCAAGCATATCAATCAATCACAACTCATAACGACCATTACCCCCCGTCAAATCCGCCACCATCATCAACCAGTACCAACCATAGCCACCATCTGCAACCATCATCTTCAACCAAACCCCACACCATCACCGCAGCCACATCAAACCCAACACCATTGGCATCCATCACCATCACGACTAACCATAGCCACCACCCTCGTCAAACCACCACCATCACCCGTAGGCCCCATATATTAACCAAACCCAAAACCCTAGCTCCAACCTTAATTAAGCCCACCACGATTAACAGCAGCCACCACTACAACAATCTAGATCAGTACCACCATATATCACCTGAGGAAAAAACAATTAGCAACCACCACCACTGACCAACCATAGCCACCACCCTTTTATCAAACCCACCACCACCGCTATCTACAGCCGCCATAATTCGAACGCGCTCCGCCGTTGATTGCTTTATTTGTGTATAACTTGTACTTCCAAAATACCACATGATGATATCTATACTATATATAATGAGAAGATATTTTTTGGTGTCATACCCTTTTGGTGTTACATTAAGAGTGTCTATGGTGCTGACACGTGTCCAAAATGAGGGTAAAATTGTAAAACACCTTTTAGGGTGTTACATAACTACCTACTTATAGTGGTGACAAGTGACATTTCAAGAAAAATTAACAAAATAAAGCTCTTAATTGGTAACTAACTACCCATAAAAATTTACACTATTAATTTTATTCTTACACACGCATCGCGTGTGCCACTGTCTCTCATGTAGAATGGTGACAAGTGGCGTTTTATAGTTTATTCTTGAAAATTTTACAGAACAAAAGCTTATATAGTGAATAACTACATTTAGTTTTTATAATGTATAATTCATTTTACCGAATGTGATAATAAATATTTATACATGATAAATATTTTATATTATTAGTTTTATTTTTACACACGCATCAAATAAGCCAAAACTTGGTTCGGCGTAACACCTCTTTTGGTGTTACAAAATTACCAACCTGCAATGATGACAAGTAGCATTTTAAGAATTTTTTATAAAAAAATGATATAATATAAAAATCTTAATTACTAAGTTACTACCTGTAAAATTACGTTTAATTTTCACATATTAAAATTCATCAAAAACTAGTGTTAAAGTAAAATTTAAAGGCCAAGTTTGATATTATTTTGCTAACTTATACTCAGACACGTATGACAAACTTATTTCTCTGCAATTTAAGATTTATTTTACTGAATATGACAATAAATTTCTTATACGTTATTTTTTAATTTTTTTTCTATACTATATATAAAGGGAAAACATAGTTTGGTTTGATGTAACACATTTTTTGTGTTACATAAGTACCTATCTAGAATGAACAAGTGGCATTTCAAGAAATTTTTTAGAAAATGACAGAATATACAAATCTTAAATGCTAAATAACTACCTATAACGGCATGTTTGATTTTCATAATTTAATCTTTATTAAAAAAAATATAGTTAAAATAAATTATAAAGCCAAACTTTATATTACAAAAATCTTATATTTCTAACTTTATTTTTGCATATATTTGGTTTTAATAATTTTAAATTACTTTAGAAAGTGTAGTTAAAATTAAATTTAAGTTTCATGTGATGATAATATTATACTAACTTATTTTGCCACACGCATGACTAACTTATTTTTCTATAATTTAAGATTCATTACCAAGTGTGACAATAAATACTTATACGTGATACTTGATTTTTTTAATAAAATTAATATTATCAACTTTATTTTTGCACACGCATCGCGTGTGCCATGTTGACTCGTATATTATTATATCAGGAAAGGAGGTGCACTTTATGAATGGTAGTTTAAATGATGGACACGTGTCCACTTTCAAATTTGTTATTTCTTATTGTAATTATATTCACAAATCTTAGGGATGCTGATGAATAAACGCGAGCTTTTATGTGTGGTACAGTCACGCCAATCTTGGGCACACGAGCTTATTTAATTTTCAAGCTTGCCTACATGACTAAGCTGCAAGACAAAAAGTTAAGATCTCTACGCAAGCTCACAATTCTACGCAAGCTCAAGCCTTGAAAAAGTTAAGATCTCTAATCTAAAACTTGAAAATAGTCGTAATTGTACTACCACGTGTAGGGAAAATATAATGTTTCCCTTGAGAGTATGTTCTTGTGTATTTTAGACCAAGATGATATTTTTGTTATTTTATTGAATTATTAATAATACTTTTAAAATTACGTCATTTTATTTTTGCTATAAATTAAAAGCATAATAGTGTTTTGGAAAATTATAGGAAAAGACAAGGAAGGAAGAGAGCAAGGTAGAAGAAAATAAATTAGTGGGTTTACAATGTGATGAGGAGGCTGATGCCGCTCTTAAACTTTGTGTATTACAACGTCAGAAGAAAACAGCCTTCAGTGTCGTGTTCAAACTTGAAAGACTTAATCAACATGCTTCCTCATTGTTTTTGCCGTTAATGCTCTTATTATGCTCGGTCGTAATCATATCTCAATTTTATTATCTCTAGCTGAAAACCTCTAAAGAGTGATGTTGCTGCTAAAAGTATACTATGCGTACTTTGCAGAACCCTAGCCTGGACCGATCACCTGCAAGACAAAAAACGAGTGACCGCCGGGTGGGGTTCCCGGCGGAGAACTCTCCGATGCTTAAGTCAGAGCGCAGTTACAAAATAGTAATTCTGAAAAAGTATAAATTGTTTAGTTCTTCACATATCTGGAGGGGTAGACCCCTTTATATAGCTGTAGGAGAAGACTCGTTGTAGGACTGGGCAATGGGCCAGATGTGTTAGGATCGCATTAGGATCTTCGAGAATCACGTCACAATCCCTAATAAGATAATCATTGATCTCCCAGTTTGACTGGGATTGCCGTGTATTCCCCAATTATTGGGAGTTATATTTGAGTTATATCATAAGCCCCCACTTTTCTTAGCTAAAATGTTTGGCTAAGGAAGTTTATACCTGGTGTCTCGAGACATACGTCTAATTTGTAAGTGATTCTCATCCACTTATAAGGGTAACAATATTTCTTTCTTCCATGTGCTCTGACCTAAGCGGGAGCTTAAGCCTTAGAACTTTGCCCAAGTAGGGCGCTAGAACCCTAGCTCTCGAGAGCTAAGTCTTAGAATATCGCCTGAGTAGGCTATTCAGAATCATCTTTAAAAAGACGAATCATGGGATCTCGAGATCCTTTAGGGGCCGTGCCCCATGGTAGCCTCTCTCGAGAGAGGAAACAAAGTTGTGCATGCAAGTTGTTGCATGTGCTAAGTGTTTGAATGTCCCCTCGATGGGTCACCTCTCTTTTGGAGGGTGTTCATTTTGTGCAAGTGTGTGTTCTTGAGCTCGAGCCAACCACATCATGCTTGCGTTTTACTTTGTCGCAAACTCTTATCATCAGCTAAGAGCTGGCAAAGAAGCCTCGCACTCACGCTTGGCTGGGTTTTGAATTGACAAAGAATGGTGGGGGGATGAAGTCCCATAGTCCTTTGCCATTTCACTGGTTAGAACTGTAGCTAAACCGTTCGGATAGAGCTCTAGCTCTATCCTATCACCCTCAGGGGTGTTCGTCCCTCGAGGGACTGATGGAGCGAGGAGCTCATGCAAATACCCTCGGGGGTATGACAGAACTTAAGAGTTCTTGTCTTACGGGCCCTCGGGGGTGGATGGAACCGGAGCTCATGCAATTACCCTCGAGGGTTCGACGGAATTTAAGAGTTCTCGTCTTACACGCCCTCGGGGGTCTAACGGAACCTGGAGTTCTTGTCATACGCGCCCTCGGGGGTTTAATGAAACTTTTGAGTCCTCTTTGTACGCTCATTTGGGGGTTTGACAGAACTTTAGAGTCCTCATAGTACGCTCCCTTGGGGGTTTGATGGAACTTAGAACTCTCGTCATATGTGCCCTCAGGGGTTTCTCGTCCTTGTTGCTGCAGTGCCAAATAAGAATGCACGGGTCATGGAGCCCATAATATGGTTGATGTGGCAAACCTCTCTGTCTGATAAGACACAAATCATTAAGCCTCTCATGAAATATAAAGCTCCCGGCCTTTGAGAAGGCGTGGATATATAAAGATGGCTTTTAAGCCCATATGTAGAGTCCGATCGAAGAAGACCTGTAGGAGCAATATAGAAGACCATAATCTGCTTGCTCGACTGGAGGAGCATATAAAGCTTGAGGACGCGTAGTTCCCCCGAGCAAGATGCCACTGATGATCAGTAGAGTAGCAGGCATAGTTGCCGATGAGTTCTAATCCACCAGATACAGTGGTAGCATGTATGCTTCCATCATTGTTGACCTAGCTTCTCAACAAGCAGCGACGTGAATATGCCATAAATAGAGGCCATGACCATGAAACGATCTATAATGCCGTGATGGCAAGATACTGCAGCAGAAACCGTAGGCGTGACTTTTAAATTGCCGGGTGCTGTGAATTTATTCCTTGCTTAAAAAGTGGTTTATACGTCAATGTTGATGCTCGCAGGCATAGTTTAAACCCTTGCATGAAATAAAAGTACATGACTGAAAAAACAGCCTTTGAAGCAATAAAGCATATGAAAATGCAACTATGTTTTTAACACAGAAATAAGAGCGGTGTTTAGACACTGTGGCCCTATTAGGGCTTTGTCGGTTAGCCGATAGAGTACGCTGCACTACGTGTCACAGGCGAGCTAAAAAAAATCATTGCAGTCGGTAGGACACGACATGTAATATACTCGCATTAATTGACGTGACTAGACAATGCTAGACCAAAAATTAAATAGGTCTAGGTTAAAGAAGCGCACAAGAAGCAGCCTTTAAGGAGGCTTGTTAGCGCCTAAAAGCGTAGTCGCTTAATGTTTAGCGACAGAGACGTGACCAAATATGCGCCATTTAAAAAACATGCAGCATACTTTTCGAGAAAGACTCTAGAGTCTTTAAATCTAAATAGGCTTTTTCACGATTAAAAGCTTAAGACTCTTAAGAACGTGTGGCCTAGGTCCAATAAAGAAAACACTGTGGGTCCAAAACATAAACTGAACTTTTTTGGGTATGAATGCAGAATTTTAAAAAAGATGAGGTGCACCTTTTTTTTCATTCTGCCAATTCTTTTCATCCACCGAACAGATTATGTCGGTGACAGAGTTGACTATCGCAGGGAGGCGGCGGCTTCACGACAAGGAGCGATCTGGCAATCGCTGCCAGCGGCGATGTCGGGGCTTGGCCGATGAAACCACGACGATGTTAGGGAGCTGGTCGGTGAAGCCGTGGCGTCGTCGTTTGGGTACGGTGGACAGCGCGACGTCGGGGAAGATGGCTGCCGGCGGCGATGTCGCGGTGGCCACCGATGATGGTCGTTGACGCCGATGCTCTTCCTCGGAGGCTGCACAGCGATGTCGGTCGTGTTTTTCCCGTCGTCGCAGTGGTGTAAATCTGGAGCAAAGATGGCTGCGGTGGCAACTGCGTAGATCGCGACAGTGTTTTTCGCGACACCACCCTCGGCTGGGCATTGCCATAGTGAGGCGGCGATCTCTGGGAGCTGGTGGCGAATAGGCGCCGTCGCCGTTTTCACGCGGTGGACTGTGCAACGTAAAAAAGGTCGGGGGGGTTGAGGCGCCGACGCTTTGCCGGAGAAGACGACACAGCGGCGACGATCTGCTTCATCTTTCCTCGCTCCCTTTTTTTTTTAGATGATGTCGCTGCTTCAGCAGCTTTGCTGGGCTGTGCGGCTGAATTCGGTGGCCGTGGTAGTAAGGGTGACCACCGATGGTGGCAGAGGGCGGCGGTGCTCCCCCAATTGCCCACAGCGGCGGTGATGCTACTCCCATATTTTTTTGATACGGTTGCGCTGCTATGGTTGTGTGATTGATCATGGTTATTGGAGGAGTTAACATTGTGGCGGTGGCCGGTGAAACATATCTCAGAGGGAGGCGCTACGGGCGCGCCAATGTTTACAGCATGGGTTTGATTTTGGCTCAATGCCTACGCGAAGGATGTTGACGGAGAGGGGCGACATACGATCTGAGGCACGGTGTTGCGGCGTCGGTGTCGGCTGGCGTGGCAGTCGCCTGGAGTCGTCGCCACTACTGATTATGGTGTACAGCGCAGTGAGGTTGCGACGGTGCGGGACCGGTGTATAGCAGCTACGATCTCTCGTCTCTTTGTTTCCTTTTACTGGACTTTTTTTTTCCTCGGAGGTGCCGTCGGTGGCTCGCGGCACCTTGCTTGTTCTGAATTTTCTTCTAACAACGCGTGTTTGTATATTTTGCGACT
The DNA here is from genome assembly GCA_033070095.1 of Escallonia herrerae. NCBI lineage: Eukaryota > Viridiplantae > Streptophyta > Magnoliopsida > Escalloniales > Escalloniaceae > Escallonia > Escallonia herrerae. The sequence continues at coordinate 195,390 of JAVXUP010000411.1, read as the reverse complement.
GACGATAATTCAATCTAGAAATTTGTGGCGGCGGCGGTTCTGTCGGTGGTTCCGACACGTTGTCGCCGGCAATTTGGGATAAACTATTGAATTTTCTTGAGTTCAAACGGTTAGGCTGGTGGTCCCACGGATGACGACAATCTGTTACTGCTAAAATATGCTCCGCGTACTTTGTGGAACTCGAGCCTGGACCGATGACCTGCAAGACAGAAAATGAATGACCGCCGGATGGGGCTCCCGGCGGAGAACTCTCCGATACTTAAGTCAGAGCGCAATTACAGAATAGTAATTCTGAAAAAGCATGAATTGTTTAGTTCGTCCCATACCTAGAGGGGTAGATCCCTTTATATAGATGTAGGAGAAGACTCCTAGTAGGACTGGGCCGTGAGCTAGATGTGTTAGAATTGCGTTAGGATCCTCGAGGATCACGTCACAATCCCTAATAAGATAATCATTGATCTCCCAGTCTGACTGGGATTGCCGGGTATTCTCCAATTATTGGGAGTTATATTTGAGTTATATCAAATGACAATCTTCTTGGAACCATAAGGTTTGGCTGCTAACCGAGTGTAAAAAGATATCTACAACTATTTTGATTAGTAATAACTAAAAGTCCTTGAGTATAACTAGTGAAATTTTTGTTAACTTTTTAAGTAACAATTCTTATTGGCATTTTTTGCTTCACCAAATCAAAGTAAATAAAATACTTGACGATCATGTCCCTATACAAAAAGTTGTAGTTGACTTTCTACAATTTGTGTACCATCCAAATAAATTTTTTCTTGAAAAATCTATATAATATATAATAAGCGAAGCGAGAAAGATATTGATAACTTCTTTACACGACACATCATCGCTTCTTTACATGACACGTCATCATATCCTTATTTTAAGATTAATTACCTTCTATATTAGAAAGTCTTATTTAGTTCAAAAACTACTTCTACTCATTCTAAAATTCTACCTAACAAATATTCTAATGTATTAAGACTTCTTTTTAACAATTATGTCCTTAAAATTCAAAAACTAATTCTAATCATTTTAATATTCAACCTTATCATTATACTAACTTATTTAGACTTAATATTGACTATTGTATTTTCATAACTACTATCTAATATGAATATAAAAACTCATACATATATAAAAAAAATAAAAATAAAACTTTTGATTTAGAAGAAATAGTTAATTTTAAAACTAATTCTAATCATTATAAAACTCTAACTAATCAACATACTAATCTATCAAGACTTCATTTTGACAATTAGGTCCTTAAAATTATTTTTCAATATGAAAATTAAAATTCATAGACCCAAAAACTAACTTATGAGATTTAGAATAAAAAAGCGATCTAATAATTAATTTAAATTTTGATAGGATCCTTATTTTGATATCTAATAAATATTGGAGGAGGAATAAGGGTTTTTTGTAAGCCCTATGTAACACAAAAATGATACTTTCAATTTAGAAGAAAAAATTAAAATTAAACAACTTACGAGACTAAAAAAATCGATCTAACAATTGATTCAAATTTTGATACTCCATATCTCACCTACATAATCTCCACAACAATACAAACAAAAAAATTTTACGCTAGAAGATCGGTGGATTTTTCTTTAAATATATCAAGTCAAAACAAGTAAGTATTTTGAATTTTCTTATAATTCAATGTTAATTTCAAAGTTCAAAAATAGTCATTGTAGACTCAAATCAAAGAAAACGAAAATACAAATTGAAGGAAACAAAAATCAGATCAATCGAAGATCGGTATTACATTTATAGATTCCAAAATAGCGATTTTTTAGGGCGTCTAAATTAGGATTTTTTACGAATTTATAAAAAATAGCTAGAGCTAGATTTTGCCAAAGTACGAAAAAGAGCCCCTAGTTATTTTTAAAAGATCTATATCAGGGAAAAATTTTAGATTTTTCCAAATACTGGAAAGGGGTTAACTGATACGGAAAATCTTGTAACTTTGCACTGTAATTTAAAATATCAAGCCAGCACGATTTTTGGCCGAAAGGGCTTCTAAGCGCTCGATCCGGACACCGGTTCGGGATTTTTGGGCGAAAAGTCCGTAGAATACTTTTTAGATCAAGAATGAATTCGGAAAGCTTAAAATAGCATTTCAAAGCACTTTTGAGATTGTTTTGATGCCAGGGGCATTTTGGTAATTTATCACCCCGAGATGGGTATTTTGGTAATTTTACGGTGTTAAGTTTTTCAAAGGACTTTTTAGTCCAGAAATGTAAGTAAAACACCTGAAAGGTTATTTTGAAGCTGGTTTGGGGCGTTAGGGTGATAATGAACCCCCAGGGGCATTTCGGTAATTTGCCGCTCATCGGGGGTATTTTGGTAATTGAACATTGTAACACTACTGGAGGAAATAATTTTTAACACTATGTGTGTTCCTAAGGTGTAACACTATGTGTGTTTAATGTGAATACGAAACGTAATTGTCGCTAAAGGTGAAAACTTAATTAGACAGTTTTTCAAGAATTTATAAAAAATAGCTAGAGCTAGATCGTGCCAAAGTACAAAAAAAAGACCCTAGTTATTTTTAAAAGATCTATATCAGGGAAAACTTTCAGATTTTTCCAAAGACTGGAAAGAGGTTAACTGATACGGGGAACCTTGTAACTTTGCAGTGTAATTTAAAATATCAAGCCAGCGCGATTTAGCACGAAACTTTTATGAGAATCTTAGGATGTTTGGAAGTTCTATCCCCCAGGAATTCGGGCCATTCTGAAGTCGTTAGCTATTTTTTTGGCCGAACAGGCTTTTAAGCGCTCGATCCGGATACCGGTTCGGGATTTTTGGGCGAAAAGTCCGTAGAATACTTTTTAGATCAAGAATGAATTCAGGAAGCTTAAAATAGCATTTCAAAGCACTTTTGAGATTATTCTGATGCCAAGGGGCATTTTGGTAATTTGCCACCCCGAGAGGGGTATTTTGGTAATTTTACGGTGTTAAGTTTTTCAAAGGACTTTCTAGTCCAGAAATGTAAGTAAAACACCTGAAAGGTTGTTTTGAAGCTGGTTTGGGGCGTTAGGGTGATAATGAACCCCCGGGGGCATTTCGGTAATTTGCCGCTCATCGGGGGTATTTTGGTAATTGAACATTGTAAAATTTTCCGCAACTGGAGGAAAGAGTCTTTATTTTTATTTTATTTAATTCTATGACTTGTTGAGAATGATATAATTTTTATTTTTTAGATTTCAGTATAAATATGGATGCAACTGGAGGAAATACTTTTTGTGAAGATTCTGATCCACCTTACTTGGGTCAAGTTTTTCAAACACTGGACGAAGTTGAAGCATACTATAGAGCATATTCGAAAACGATAGGTTTCGGTATTAGAACTAAGACTACTAGAAAACGGGCGAATACAGATCAAATTTGTGGAAGACTATTTGAGTGTCATAGAGGAGCACCGTATGTACCCCCGGTTGTTCGGATCAGTGACGAAGGGCCATCAAGACAAAGAAAACGCGACACATTTCTGGGTACTGGCTGCAAGGCCCATGTGTATGCAGTACACCGGAAAAATGAAAACCATTGGGTTGTGACGGGAGTGGAGTTGAGCCATAATCATCAGTTGATGACCCCTAGTAAGATTGGTCAAATTCATCAACACCGAGAAATAAGCGCGGCACACAGACAACTGATATTTACAATGGCTGAGGCTAAAATTCCACCTTCTAGAATGATGGGGGTTTTCTCAAGCCAGGCTGGGGGGATTGACAAGTTGAGTTTCAACGAAGTAGACCTTCGAAATGAACTTCGTGCTCAGAGGAGAGAGTCTTTCGGTAAGAGTGATTCTCAAGCTACACTTGATATCTTCAGGCACCTTCAGAGTGAGAATTCTGACTTTTTCTATAGTCTCCAACTGGATGATGAGAACCGCATTAGTACTATATTTTGGGCGGATGCCCGTTCTAGAGCTGCTTACCAAAATTTTGGGGATGTTGTGACGTTTGACACCACATACCGCACAAATAAGTACTCTATGCCTTTTGCTCCGTTCACCGGGGTGAACCACCACTATCAGTCAATCTTGTTTGGCTTTGCCCTGCTTAGGGATGAGACGGAGGAGTCATTTACGTGGTTATTTGAAACGTGGCTTAAAGCAATGTATCATATTCCTCCAAAGACCATCATCACCGACCAAGATCTGGCAATGAAAAATGCAATCGCTAAGGTCCTTCCAGATACTCACCATGGCCTGTGCACATGGCACATAAGCAACAAATATCCCGAACGGCTTCACAATGTATATGCAAACCATCCGACATTCAAGACTGACTTTAATACATGTGTGAAGAAATCGTTGACGGTAGACGTGTTCGAGGAGAGGTGGGCCAAGTTAATGGATGACTACCATTTACACAATCATGAATGGTTACAATCGTTGTATGAGATCAAGACACAGTGGGTCGGTGCCTACACCAAGAAGTTTTTTGCAGCCGGAATGACTACGACCTCGAGAAGCGAAGGTATGAATGCATTCTTTGATGGGTACGTAGGCCATTCTTCAAGTATAACAGAGTTCGTACTAGAGATGCAGAAAGCCCTTGACAAGCAATTTTTCCTTGAGAGAGAAGCCGACGCGGCTACATTTTATAGAGAAAGAGCCATAGTAGTTTTTTCACCTTTGGAGGCTCATGCGGCTCAAGTCTATACCAAGGAAATGTTTAGACAGTTTCAAGAGGAACTACTAAAGTCGAATCAATATAGCATGACAAAGTTGCACGAGTATTCCACCAGAGTGATCAAGGTTTATGCTTTGACAAATGTGACGAATTTCGCCAATCCGTGCTCTTCGTCGGCTCCGAGGAGCAGAAGACATTTTACCGTAGCAGTTTGTATGGACACCGGGTTGGTTAATTGCAACTGTCAACTGTTTGAGCATAAAGGTATACTTTGTCGACACGCGTTGAGGGTTTTTAGCTCCAAGAATGCTCGTGAAATCCCTCCACAGTATATCTTGGAACGGTGGACGAAGGAAGCCAATAGAGTCCACGGTCACATTCCTTACGTGCCCAATGTTTCAGTTGATTTCGAGCAATCTGAGACGCTGCGATATAATCACCTTTGTAACATCATGCACGGTTTATCATTGGATGCAGCGTCAACATTTGATGGGTACAGGTATCAAGTTGAAGCAGCCGCACGGGATAAGGCTAACCTTGCACAGTTTAGGATGGCATTACCAGAAAGACGGGACACTCCGACTAGTCGGACGACTCCAGCCGGTAGATTCAATCGAGCTTCACAGCCAGTCATTGACGGCACTAGCGTGCAAGGTGAGGATGACGACATTTTTGATCCGATTATTTCTCAAACAAAAGGGAGAAAATGAGCAATACGCATGAAGAATCCGATTGAAGAAGCAACGGGTCAAAAAAAATTGCGAAAGTGTGCGTTGTGTAATAAGATGACTGATCATGACAAGAGAAACCATTATAAAGTGTTAGGTATCGAACCTGGCAGTATGGTCGAGGAGGACGATGATGATGATGAGTGTTAGGGTTAATGTTTCAGTTGTATAAATTGAACTTTTATAATGTTTAAATTTGTGATTTGGTTTGTGGAATCATAGCTTCCGAAAAATTACGTAATTTTTTTTGTCACTTTTTTTTTCTTTATGATTGCACGTTAGGCACGCTAGTTAGCCCATTTGTATCAATTTCGGGAAAAAAAGAGATACATTATTTTTTGGGTTCTTCTATAAAGGGCCTGTTCGGCACACTTTAGGGCCCAATTCATAGCTTCTGAAAAATTACGTAATTTTTTTTGTCACTTTTTTTTTCTCATTGCACCTTAGGCACGCTAGTTAGCCCATTTGTATCAATTTTGGAAAAAAAAAGAGACACATTACTTTTTGGGTTCTCCTATGAAGGGCCTGTTCGGGCACACTTTAGGACCCAATTCATAACTTCCGAAAAATTACATAATTTTTTTTGTCACTTTTTTTTCTCATTGCACCTTAGGCACGCTAGTTAGTCCATTTGTATCAATTTCGGAAAAAGCGAGACACATTATTTTTTGGGTTCTCTTATGAAGGGCCTGTTCGGGCACACTTTAGAGCCCAATTCATAGCTTCCGAAAAATTACGTAATTTTTTTGTCACTTTTTTTTTCTCATTGCACCTTAGGCACGCTAGTTAGCCCATTTGTATCAATTTTGGAAAAAAACGAGACACATTATTTTTTGAGTTCTCTTATGAAGGGCATGTTCGGGCACACTTTAGGGCCCAATTCATAACTTCCGAAAAATTACGTAATTTTTTTTGTCACTTTTTTTTTCTCATTGCACCTTAGGCACTCTAGTTAGCCCAGTGTCCAAAATCGAACAATAGTAATAATAAGGCTAATTCAATTTCAAACCTTAATATCCAAAATTCAACAATAGTAATAATAAAACATATGAACGCATACTACATCTCAGGATAATGGTAAGGAAGGCGTCTAGCTACACCCTTTTTTAGCTCCCAGGCTATCCTATATCTAAACGTCAAGGCATCATTTCGAGACCACGTATCATATTCGAGCACATCTGAGCGAGCTATGTAGTCCATGTACTTGAGGACGTAAATCCCGCAATCATGACTGTTATATTGCTTTGGTCGGTTTTCTATCGTCACGACCGTCCAAGGATCTATCATTGTTTTGCTCGTGATGGCTTCCTCCTTAAAATGTCGACACGCTAGTGGAATGATAGTAGTCTGCATCCAATTCATAAAAAAGGTTATCAAGCCTATGTAACAAGAAGAATAGACTATGAGCAAAGGTCAAGATATAAACTAACCACCACATTGATGTACGTGGAGTACATCTGCGCCAGCTGCCGACCAGGTCCGTCTTCCCTTAGGCTATCGTATATGTGGACCACTTTATTCTCTGGAAAGAGAACTAATAGGAAGAAGTGGCTTGCATGAAGAGCAGGTAGCATGATTAGGTTCGCCTCAGCTGCGTGACATTGATAGTCCGCGTTCAAGTAGGAAAGCACGTTTGCAGATGGTCGCCATTCACCCTTGCTTGTCCCTCGCGTCCTCCTCCATTCTGTGAACTCCTTCATGCTATTCACCATGAAGGGGATAACAAAAGAGGCATACATGTTGAGCTTCAAAGTTTGGCAGGGGTTATAATTTAGCTCTCTAACACGCAGCAGATCTATATAAGCGTCAATGAGAAAATTCAAAATATCTGTGTTCGGCGCCAACAGTCTTAGATCAGAGTGAGCTAGGAATGAAGCAACAGGAAAGTCTGCTGTAGCGATTGGCTCATGCCCAAAGTAGTGCCGGTCGATCCAATCCCTTTTGGCCGGACTCAATGGCTTCGTCGGTTGTCCTTTATCCGACCGGATGCTTGGGCGCGATGCCTGGATTCCTACTTGGGTAACCTGAATCTGGGACTGAGAGTCGTACGCGTCAGGAGGCAAGCGAGTAGATGGCTCCCACACCTAACTCTGGGGCTGATAGTCGTACGCGTCAGGAGGGAAAAGAGTAGACAGCTCCCACACCTGACTCTGGGACTGAGAGTCGTACGCGTCAGGAGGCAAGCGAGTAGACGGCTCCCACACCTGACTCTGGGGCTGATAGTCGTACGCGTCAGGAGGCAAGCGACTTGACGGCTCCCCTTGGTAACCCCGGTACGCAAGACTAAAGTTTTGAACTTCAGTCTTGTACCTCTCAATGGACCTCTTGAGATTGTCAGGAGCCTGCGCGACAAACCAGTCAAACCCCTCCAGCTGCTTGAACACCTCAGTGCCCTGGTCAACCTAAAAAACATGCATACAAAATATGGCTAATCATTTCAGGCATGGTAGATAAGGTGCGCAAATAAAAATTGAAACAACACTAGCATGACTTACAATGTTCAATGCCCAGAACTGGTCATAGATCTCACGTGGCGCATACGATGTCTTCCTCGCCTGGGAAGGGCGATTCACCCTCGTGCGCGTCACCTTGAGAAACCATTGCAGGTACTCCTCAATGCTGATGCTGTCGGCCTTCAGCGATACAAGGCTATCATATGTTTCTTGCCAAGTATTCCACTGTTGCACCTCGGAACTCAACAAATTCAAGGCATCAGGCACCTCGAAGTTCGGCCCTCGACCACTCCTGTATGGCCGCATGTCTACAGCGGGTTTTGGTATCCCTTGTAGACAGCCAGCTTGCCTCATAGCTCGATCGGGCATCTGAAACTCACATACTTCGAAGTGAATAAGCGGCACCCGAACCAAACCTGCCAGCACGTACGACACCGGAAGTTGCCAACACCACTCATCCAACCGATGCATCACCTTGCTATATGGCTGCCACGTCACCTGGGATGCATAGAGTATCTCTAGTTCCCCCCGATAGAACTTTAGATGGTGGTACGGGTCTACCCGTCTCCTCCGGTTGGTCGTAGGCCCCCAGGCCCACACCCTAGGCCACGTCTCATCGGAATATTCTCGCGGTTGTGGACGACCCGTGGGTAGCCTCTCGTAAGACCAAACCTGTGAATGCAAACATTATCTGGAATTAGCACATTAATGCAAGAATATATTGACACGTCAACCAAGAAAATAAATGCTCAAACCTGTAATAGAGTGAGGCAGGCGGCAATGGACTTGGCACTCTTTCTCGTAGCTTTGTGCAGTGCTCGATATAGGTGCGCAAGGACAGCTGAACCCCACGAATACGAGTATACCTCCTCAAGATCCTCCAAGAACACCATATACTTCGGATGCACCGTGTTTTTTGAATGCGTCGGAAGTAATATGGCTCCAATAATATACAGAAGGAATGCTTTCGTATACGTCACGAAATCGTGAGGAGTGTATTCATCCGGTAGCACGCCATACTGCTCTCTCAGCCATTTAAGTTTGATGTCGTTCGTTGTAAGAGCTTCCCTCGGAATTCTCGGAAAATACTGCCTAGCCATCTTCGCTATGGATGCAGACGTTTTGCTCGAAGTAATGGGTTTGCCGTGACATGGGATTCCAAGTATAAATCCGACGTCCTCTAATGTAATAGTCATTTCACCAAACCGGAAGTGAAATGAGTTCGTCTCGCTCCTCCATCGTTCAACTAGAGCGGATATAAGGCAATCGTCGTGTCGAGACCAAATCCCGGGATCGGTGAACATAGATAAATTTTGACGGTGTAATAGTTGTATTTGTTCCTCGTTTAGTACCCACTCATCGTGGTGACTTGTGCTTTGAATTGTTTCCAAAACACCCCTATCGACACCGTCAAATACGTGCCTCGCGACGTGGTCATCGTCATCGTATAGGATTGATGTATCATGAGGTCCGGTGTTGAAATCCATATATCTAAGAACAAAATATAATCGTAAACCAACTTAGCATCCATAATATTTACATTCCAAAACTATAAATGGATCTTTAACCTAGCTTACCAACGCATTAGCAATAGTCATTATCTCATTATTTCAATGTATTAAAACAATTCCTCACTTCTCACCACTCTGAACGCTTAATTACGCTAGTTCCCTAAAATTTAGCGCTAACGTGATTATTTAGCAATATACCCCTTGATGGCCGCTACAGCCCCAACACCTCAAAACCGCTTTAAAACCAATTTTTAAATGTATTACATCAATTATATACCAAATATTTCCTTTATTAAATTTTAAAGGGGATGAGTTACCAAAACACCCCCAACTTATGCAAAATACCCCCTGGCAGCCATCGACCTAACAAACATCTCAGAATAACTTTAAAATAACGTTTCAGGTGTCTTAAAACAAAATTATTTCCTCCAGTTGTGTTACAACATTCAATTACCAAAATACCCTCGATGGGCGGCAAATTACCGAAATGCCCTCAGGGGTTCATTATCACCCTAACGCCCCAAACCAGCTTCAAAACAACCTTTCAGTTGTTTTACTAACATTTCTGGACTAAAAAGTCCTTTGAAAAACTCAACACCGTAAAATTACCAAAATACCCCTCTCGGGGTGGCAAATTATCAGAATGCCCCTGGCATCAGAACAATCTCAAAAGTGCTTTGAAATGTTATTTTAAGCTTCCCGAATTCATTTTTGATCTAAAAAGCATTCTACGGACTTTTTGCCCAAAAATCCCGAATCGGTATCCGGATCGAGCACTTAAAAGTCCGTTCGGCCAAAAAAATAGCTAACAACTTCGGAATGACCCGAATTCCTGGGGGATGAAACTTCCCAACATCCTAGGGTTCTCATAAAAGTTTCGCGGGAAATCGCACTGGCTTGATATTTTAAATTACACTGCAAAGTTACAAGGTTCCCCGTATCAGTTAACCCCTTTTCAGTCTTTGGAAAAATCTAAACTTTTTCCCTGATATAGATCTTTTAAAAATAACTAGGGTCTCTTTTTCGTACTTTGGCAAAATCTAGCTCTAGCTATTTTTTTATAAATTCGTGAAAAACTGTCTAATTAAGTTTTCACATTTAGCGACAATTACGTTTCGTATTCACATTAAACACGCATAGTGTTACACCCTAGGAACACACAGTGTTAAAGACTCTTTCCTCCGTTGTGTTACAACGTTCAATTACCAAAATACCCCCGATGAGCGACAAATTACCGAAATGCCCCCGGGGGTTCATTATCACCCTAACGCCCCAAACCAGCTTCAAAACAACCTTTCAGGTGTTTTACTTACATTTTTAGACTAAAAATCCTTTGAAAAACTTAACACCGTAAAATTACCAAAGTACCCATCTCAGGGTGGCAAATTACCAAAATGCCCCTAGCATCAGAACAATCTCAAAAGTGCTTTGAAATGTTATTTTAAGCTTCTCGAATTAATTCTTGATCTAAAAAGTATTCTACGGACTTTTCGTCCAAACATCCCGAACCGGTGTCCGGATCGAGCGCTTAAATGCCCGTTCGGCCAAAAAAATAGCTAACGAGTTCGGAATGGCCCGAATTCCTGGGGGATGGAACTTTCGAACATCCTAGGGTTCTCATAAAAGTTTCGCACAAAATCGCGTTGGCTTGATATTTTAAATTACACTGCAAAGTTATAAGGTTCCACGTATCAGTTAACCCATTTTCCAGTCTTTGGAAAAATCTGAAATTTTCCCTAATATAGATCTTTTAAAAATAACTAGGGTCTCTTTTTTTGTACTTTGGCAAAATCTAGCTCTAACTATTTTTTATAAATTCGTGAAAAATCCTAATTTTGACCTCCTAAAAAATCGCTATTTTGGAATCTATAAATGTAATACCGCTCATCCGATCTCCGATTGATCTGTACAATGACTATTTTTGAACTTTGAAATTAACATTGAATTATAAGAAAATTCAAAATACTTACTTGTTTTGACTTGATATATTTAAAGAAAAATCAACCGATCTTCTAGCGTAAAATTTTTTTGTTTGTATTGTTGTGGAGACTATGTAGGTGAGATATGGAGTATGAAGACAGTTGGTATGGAGAGTGGAAGAAAGGGTTCGGGTAGGAGGGATTATAAAGAGAAAAAGTGAAGGAGAGAGGAGAAAGAAGACAGAAAAAATCCGTGAGTGAGGGGGGAAGGACACCACGTGGCATCACGGAGGGGGAATGGGGGGCATCATGGGGGGAAGGGGGGCCATCACGGGGGGGGGGGGGGGGACACTACGTGGGGGGAAGGGGGCATCATGGGGGGAAGGGGGACCGCAACTCTTTGTTGCGATTGGTATGTCAACCGCAACAAAGTGTTGCGGTTGGGCATGGAGGGGGGAGGGGGACGGGCCACGTGGCGGGGGAAGGGGGACACACGCCGGGGAAGGGGGCCAACCGCAACTCTTTGTTGCGGTTGGGCATGGGGGGGCATGGGGGGAGGGGAGGACGGGGGGAAGGCCACTTGGCGGGGGAGGGGAGGACGGGGGAAGGGAGGGCCATGGGGAAAGGCCACGTGGCGGGGAAGGGGGACCAACCGTAACTCTTTGTTGCCGTTGGGCATGTGGGGGAGGACGGGGGAAGGGGGGCCATGGGGGAAGGGGGGAAGTGGGAGGGGGACGCAACCGCAACTCTTTGTTGCGGTTGGCTTTTGAGACAAATCATGCCAACCGCAACTCTTAGTTTCGGTTGGGCTTTTCCTCTCAATTATTCCAACCGCAACACTTTGTTGCGGTTGGGTTTTGTGAAGAATAATTGCAACCGCTACTCTTTGTAGCGGTTTGGTGGAGAAATTGTTATTTCTCCACCGGTCGATACGGATCGGCTCCCTATATATATATATATATATATATATATATATATATATATATATATATATATATATATATATATATATATATATATGTAAATACAAAAAATACTCATCGTTAAAAAATGAATAATATAATTATAAGTCAACATTTTTAAATAAGATTTCATGACTACCAAACTGGTTATATCCCATATACAAGGATTTAGAAAGCAACTAAAACCCTTTGCTGCGATCTACTGTTGAAAATTTCGTAGTATAATTGTCGCGATATTTGTAAACCTTATAAACCTAGAAAATCAATTGTTTAAAGTCTATACTACAGACATATATTTACGTATTAGGCTTTGATTCTGAATATTAAAACCTTGATTACATTGTCATGCAATTATTGCGTAATTTTTGCATACACAAATAAGTTTACTTTAGTTCCTTTGAACTGTAAGTTCAAAAAGCAATGAATAGATTGTGTTACAGTACCGCTTGATGATGTAAAAAAAAAGCTTAAAGAACACAAAAATCTAGCGACGACATGGTAATACAATCCATTATACTTATACAATATATTTTGCAATAATTGCATGACTAACTCAAGATTGCAATTTTAAATGTGTATGAAATAAAAAATATTCTACTAAATTTCATGTTCGTATCTTAATAAGTTGGTGATTTCTTGAAACAATGATTTATGAAGAAGATAAGAATTGACCATGACATTTACGATTTCAAAGATAAAGAACTCTTAACCTAACTTTTAAAGTTAAGAAAACTTGCTTTTGAAAGGTTACAGGTTGGACCACTAAAAGAACTTAATAATAATATAATCTTGAAAAGTTACTTGAAGTTGTTACAAATAAAAGTATAAAAATTTCTTACGAACAATTATAATTTTAGTGAAAGTAGATTTTTTTTTTCATATGATGTTAATCACTTTTATTTTTTGAAATGTGGTACGCATTGATACACTTTTTATAACTTTTTAAAATATTTTATTAACTTACTTGAGCTTGACTCAGGATCATGAGCTATAATATCTAATAACTGAGGCGAGAAATGGAATGATAGTTCATGACACCTCATTGCATTGTGTTTCTAATGTTCAATATATTAATGTTGCTAGAGATCTCCAAACATTATTTTGAACTGAGTCCTTAATTTTGTAATTAATAAAATCAACAAATATAGTAAACATTTAAATAATAAGCCTTATGCAATTCGAAAATAAATTCAAAACATTCAAAATTTCTAACCAATATAGTAACCTATTATGACCTTATTTAAATATTATATATTGAAAAAGCTGTCTAACATAAAATATTGACATGTAAAACAAAATTTACTTAAGGTATTTAATAAGAAAAATTAGATACTATTTTAAATTCATATTTAATTTTTATGTAAATTCAAATATGAATTTAACTTGATTAATATGTTGGTTAAAAAATTTGGTCAATAATTTATTTTCTCCAAGGTCTTGCGCTATCCTATTTAGTCGCATTGGCTAAAGATAGAAATACCATAATATGCAGATTCTATATGAGATATATTAAAAAAAAAATAGTGTAAATTTAAAGCCTTTATTATGTGAGCATTTCTTAAATTCAACTAATTTTATGTTGGAAAAGTTTTGAACCAATTTTTTTCTATGGTATTTTTAATGTAAGTAATTAAACTCTTAAACATCCTAAATTTTACATTAGCAATATACCATTTTTATTTTATATTAATTTTTATAATTCTGAATAGAATTGCATATAAAATATAAAAAGATATTAGTTATGTTATGATAAATGTAGACTAAAACTTATATTGAAAACCTTATTATATCTTAAGATAAATCTTACTTAATAAACAAGCTTATTGTATACATTGTGAAATGTTGGTTAAATTTTGTTCAATAATTTTCTTACTATGAGGTTTTGAGCTATCCTATATAATCATGTTGGTTAAGCTTTTTAAGCTTTACATGATTACCCCATACACTGATTACTATTTTCTCTGTACACTTTGTTGGTAGATTACACTTGCTTCTAAAAATATCACATCATCCTTACTTAATTAGTCGTGTTGATTAACTTTTATAAATAGCATGCTATAAACAAATATATGGACCAAAATTTTCTCTATCAAAATTAAACGAATATGCAATCCATTCAAAACTACAAATTATTTTTAAAAAATACTTAGAAAATATAATAAAAATGTCTTGTGTAATAGCAAATTAATCTCAAAATGTTATCCATATATTTTTATCAGTAGAATTTACTTTTTTCTTTTTGTGTGTAATAAATGATTTTTTTATTTTTGTTCATGTATATTGTTACCAAATCAAAATAAGCAATATGAACAAGGACATTACTTATTGATATTTCACCAGAAGGGTTAGTTTATTATATTACAAGAAAGTTCAAGTCAAAAATTAAAGAAACTATCTTTAATGAAATAACCATAAAAATATAAAATTATACAATATATTTTATTATACATTTCAAAACTACTAAAATAAGTTACTGTTTGTTAACAGTCCCGTGCTTGGCACGGGATTCTGGGCTTGTAGAGAATAATAAAAAAGAAAAGAAAAGCTTTAGGATGAAGTAGAATTTCGCCATTTTTACTTGGTCTGGATCCACAAGGAAAGGCAGCCCTTTCCCATCAAATATTCATCCTTGATGCATTTTTACTTGGAGATGATGCCAATAAACAAGAGAATTCCAAATAAACTAACTCATGTCAAGAGGTCTGTCATTAGAGTGAGTTGTATATGAACGGAGCTGAGCGTTGTTTAAGTTTTTTTTTATTAAACTATCAAACCTTAAATTAAGTTTAAGCTTGATTTGTTTAATTTTTGAGCCCGAAATTTGTATGGTTAACTGCTTATCAAGCCGAGCTTAGTAAGTCAACAAGCTTTCAAAATTATTCAAAATTGGTTCATTTTTACAAGCCCGTTTTGAAAGAGTTCCTAGCGATACAAACGTGATTTAGGCCCCAAATAGCTTGTTACATTTTACACCCAGTCAAAATGTACTCCACATCGAAATTGAAGAAAATTCTCTAGAAAGAGAACTACTGACAAGAGGGTCGCCGGCAATGGTGCTGCCAGGGGCAAAAAGGGTTCGAACACACTAGCCAAGTACAAAGATGTTGTGGTTGTTTATCAGTACCTAGAAAGAGAAAAACTTTTCCGGTCGAGAAAGATTTATTAAAGCCGTCTCAATTTGGACAGTTGTGATTGCAGGCGGGTATAGCATTGTAATTTGAGATATCAATGGGGAAAGTTCGAAGTTTTGTTCCTTTAGCTAGTTCAAAACTTGGTATATATTGATTTTGAGTTGCATGAAAATTATAACTATACTTCTGAAGTACCCTCCAATGGCCAATCAAATGTCTTCAGCAACATGGCTTTTCTTGATCAACCTCACATGTACTTTGCTCGTTAGCTGCAGTGGAGCCCCTGATGCCGGTCAAAAGGCATTATATCCTTCCTCTCCTTTTCTTCTCTCCCCATTAACTCTACTTCCGTCTGAACTACAAAAATGAACACCATCCCATGATTGTACGTAAGGCAGAAATAGTCAGTCTTTTTTTTTTTCTTTTTTTGGGTTTGGACTGTAAAGGATATTCTTGAATCAGTAATTATAGAGTGACGATACCAAGCGAAACCTACTAATGCCTTGTCACAATACATCTATGCCATCTATTGGTCTTTAGAGTTTGCCATCAATAGGGCTCCACAATAATCTTCAGGCAACAATTTTTGTTGGGATTGGTAGGGGACATGGTTTGGTCGAGTCAATGTAGGAGTGCTTAAATATAATAAATTTGAATTCAAGCTTGCATGGTATCTCACAAGCCAAGCTCGAGTAAGCATCTGTTGCATGCTGCTGACAAGTCGAGCTATAATAGTTTGATACTGTATAATATACAGCTGGGTTGAATACTTTAATTATCAAGCCTAAATATAATTTGCCAAGCTTGAATGTCGACGTCGATCTCGAACGAACTTCTAATCGATCGAGCATGATGGCATGAATTCTCCCTTATTGTGTCATTACAATTTTATGCATCTGTCCTTCGTGGTTTAGACAGTCAATGTTCTGGTTACAGGTATACATTGTTTACATGGGTGACATTCCCAACGATGCTTTCTCCGCATCATCCTTCCACACTAGTATGCTACAAGAAGTCGTTGGCAGGTTGCTTCTTTTCCTACTTCTTGTGTCACTAATAATTGAAGTTGAAAATGGCCAAATATTACTTCCCTCAAATTTGTGGTTATCATTGCCTGAGTTCTACGATGCCATGTATTTCGCAGTAGGGCATCGGAATCTCTGCTCCACAGCTACAAAAGGAGCTTTAACGGGTTCGCCGCGAAGTTGACAGAGGAAGAGAGGAAGACACTAGCCAGTGAGTGCCCTTAAGCTTCCTATATTGAACTGATACGCCAAAATTTAATTGCTTGTCTAACTTAAAAGTTTTCTTATGCCATTCAGGCATGGAAGGAGTAGTGTCTGTTTTCCCTAGTGAAAAGAAGCAACTCCACACGACAAGGTCATGGGACTTCATCGGCTTCCCTCAGCAAGTTAAAAGAACAACACTAGAAAGTGACGTTATTGTTGCAATGCTTGACACGGGGGTCTGGCCAGAATCTGATAGTTTCAACGACAAAGGATTCGGCCCACCTCCAAGCAAATGGAAGGGAACATGCCAAGCTTCAAATTTCACTTGCAACAAGTAAGTTTCTCTAAACACCATGATTTAGCGTACTAGCTAATCAGGCCAGGTAGTAGCAAAATCATTGCAAAATGCTACAGAAAAATGACTGTACAACTTGTTATGTATGTGGCTGCAAGTATTTTTAAAAGCGGCACTACATGCATCTAGCTAAGCGATAAGTTATGTCATACGCTTACCAAGTTGAAAAAAAAAATGCTAGTCTTAGTGCTACACCTGATGTCGCGTATGGAGGCGCTTTCGCTAATGATATTTTGATATTTTGTAGTAAAATCATAGGTGCTAAATTCTACCGAAGTGAAGGTAAAGTTGGCGAAGGAGAATATAATTCCCCAAGAGACTCAGAGGGTCATGGAACGCACACAGCGTCTACAGTAGCTGGAGACTTAGTTGACAATGCAAATATGTTAGGCCTGGGCTCAGGAACGGCTAGAGGAGGGGTTCCCTCAGCTCGCATTGCTGTGTATAAGATTTGTTGGTCTGATGGCTGTGCAGATGCCGACATCCTAGCAGCATTTGATGATGCAATAGCTGATGGAGTCGACATTATTTCTCTTTCAGTTGGGGGTTCCTTTCCTTCTGAATATTTCAATGATTCAATTGCTATTGGGGCTTTCCACTCTATGAAGAACGGGATACTCACATCCAATTCTGCTGGCAATTCGGGTCCAGATCCTGGATCAATATCAAACTTTTCACCTTGGTCCCTGTCAGTTGCTGCGAGCACCATAGACCGAAAGTTTTTAGCCGAGGTGCAATTGGGTAACAGTAAAACTTATGAGGTGAGCAACCTTGTTCAGTTCTCTATCACACTACACAAACCAACCCCTAAAAAAGGACCCCTCCAATAACTAAAATGCCAAATAGCATGTATTTCACATTATCCTCACCCACATTATAGTGAAAAAAATGAGTGAAACCATGCACACAAAGTGAGTACGCAAAGATGCGGAAAATTGAGCTCACATGATTGTTTGCACTAAGGTTTGTACAGTTTCTTTGTCACCTTATGGTTTTTCGTTTTAGAATGAGATATCTTTCAAAGGGATGAAGTGAGTACTTTGTAAATGAAATTAATTGCTTGATCTAGGACAAATTTTCCTGCTCCTGGTCAATACTTTCACTGTGCCCTTAGTTTGATCTACCATCTTGTTCTAATTATTCCCTTCCATGTAGGGACTTGCCGTAAACACATTTGAGCTCAAGGATAACACCTACCCTTTAGTTTATGCTGGAAATGTACCTGCTGCAGGTGTCAGTGGATCAGACTCCCGGTAATGTAAAAATACAGAAGAGAGAAAAGAAAAAAAACGGAGAAAAATTACTGCAATGTGTAGCCCATGTTCATGATATTCAATCAATTACTTATTTCAAGATTATTTGCTCACAAAGACAATCATGAAATACAGGTTCTGCTCTCCAGAATCCTTAAATAAAGCTCTAGTAAAGGGCACAATAGTTCTCTGCGACGCTTTAACTGATGGAGAAGGCGCAACTGCTTCAGGTGCAATTGGTACCGTCATGCAAGATGAGGGCTTCAAAGATCTTGCCTTCGCTTTCCCTTTGGCTGCATCCTACCTTGGCTTGAAAGATGGAAGCGAAGTTTCTTGTTACATAAATACAACTGCGTATGTATTTAGACTTTTGTGACAAATCAATCATTACTTACTAGTTTTATTTGGTTAACAATGTTGATGTTTCGTTTGTTCTGCAGAAACCCTACTGCGACCATTCTAAAGAGCACCCAAACCAAAGACTCGGTGGCTCCATACGTGGTTTCCTTTTCCTCTAGGGGGCCAAACCCAATCACAAGTGATATTCTCAAGGTAATTTAACTGTTATAAGAAAAAACACATACAAACTTCGGAGGGATCATGAAACGAGAAAGAGGACAGGTTTGTGGATAATGAAATTGAAGCTCTCTCATTGCATGGACTGGGTGATGAAGGTTCAACAAAGCAAAACTAGATTTTCTAAAGACACAAGATATAGCCACCATTATATTATGTATAACTTCTTGATGAAACCATAATTGTCAATCATTCAGTATCATCAAAAAGTTACATAGAATTTCTTGTTCTTTAGGCGACCTTTTAACTTGGTTATTAGATCATGAACATATTAAAGAAGAATAAATGTAAAACTTTTATATAAGGTAAAAATGGTCCCGAAAATGTGACCAGCTTCCAGAGATTTGTTAAAAATATTTACATTTAAGTTGGTTCAATTGCAGCCTGATTTAACTGCACCTGGGGTAGACATTCTCGCGGCATGGTCAGAGGGAACGACTGTTACAGGAATAGCAGGAGATGAGAGAGTAGTTCCATACAATATAATATCTGGAACATCCATGTCTTGCCCGCATGTTGCAGGGGCGGCTGCATACGTTAAGTCATTTCACCCAACATGGTCACCAGCCGCAATCAAGTCTGCTCTAATGACGACTGGTAATTATCTGGCTTTTCAATATTATCTTCTCATTGGGTATGTCAGTAAGTCTTATCTAATTTACCAACTTATTCTAAACATTCTAAAACTCTAAATAATCAATATACTAATTTATTATGATTTAACTTGTATGACTAATCCGGTAACTCGAGTCAAGCTCGAGCCGGTTTATAGAATATTGTATATGAAAAGGTTTCAAAAAGTGTATTAATGCGTACCACATATAGTGAGAAAAAAACATGAACATCATAGAAAATTATCTTGATTGGCTATAGGAATAACCTTAGTACCTAAATTAATGACGACTAACTTAAATAATAAATATAAAAAAATTAAGTCACTTGCATTACTTCTAACTTTCTATTATTAAATAGCATTGATTAGGTTACAACCAATTATTATGAGATATCAAGAAATGTATGTAAAACTTTTTAAACCTCGTGTAATTGTCTCATGTGATCTTACTATTTTCTCCATATACTTCTATAGATGAATTATATATGCTTCTAAAGTGCCACATCTTCATTAATTAATTAGTAGTGTTGGTTAAATTTTAAAAATCGTATATACACAAAACTATTAATCAAAATTCTCTCCATCAAAATCAAAATGAGATTTAGTTAACGTCATTGGCATGGCATTGAAATGTGCATATTAATTTCAAATGATGCCTACAGAAGCACAATAAAATTGTCTTACGCAGTCTACACAAGCACAAACTGATCTTGATATATTATTTGCTTACTTTGGTCGGTGTAGTCTACTCTTTTTTTTTGTAAACTAATTAAACTTTTAATTTTTAGATGGTTGTTAATAAGACTATCTTGTGCTTGATATTTTCATACTAGTAAAGTTAGAGAAAGTTAATATTCCCTTTCTTACTAGGCATGTTTATTATTTTGCCATTTGAAATTTAACCAATGAAATTGATTTCACATTTCTTTCTCTTCCATGTCAACACATCCCACATAAAAATTTCGTTAATAGGGGTTTGCAATCCAAGCAATTCCCAAACTCTGTCACAACTCTCTTTCTCCACTGAATTTGATTGGAATAATTGCAAAAAAACACACTCGTGGTTTAGGGTATTTGCAAAAAGCCCTCTGAAGTTAGAAAATTGCAAAAGAACACCTGTGATCGCAAAAGTATTGCAACCCTTAAAAAAATCGTCAAAACTAGCGGAATGTGTTGCTCACGCTCCTGAGGGCTGAGGAGTGTGTTTCATGAATATTAATATAACGAAATGACTAAAATGCCCTCTATTTATTTCTCTTTCCCAAATCCCTAATTTTCTCCCCTAATCCAATGAAACCAAACCCTAGCCGCATATCACCCTTCATCACCCCATCTGCCACCTACTCCACCCATGACTGTCGCCGCCGCTACCATCGTCATCTGCCTAATGCGATCATGCCGCTGCCATCGTCATCTACCTAATGCGATCCTGCCACTGCCACCTGCCTCATCCAATCCCGTCACTGCCAACACCCCCAGCCAATCTCGCCGCCGCCATCACCACCCAATGCCGCAAACCGTCATCACCGTCCACTCCCACTACCGCCATCACCACCAATGCCGCAACAGCCATCACCACCTAGTCCCATTGCCGCCATCCGCACACCACCACTGCACCACGACCAAACACCACATACCCACGTCAACAACAATCAAGGGCTTCAATTCGAAAACTAATCGCACATACTTAGATCTAGGGTTTCAATCAAAGGTTTTAAATCACAAGGTGCGATTGAAACTCTAGATCTAAGTTTGTGCAATTTGGGTAAATAAGCAACATATAAGCCTATTACTCCACAAAAAGTTCCCGTCATAGTATAGGGGTAAAACTCGGCAACGATGGAGAAGAGGGCGGTGCGGTAGTGGGATTATTGTGGCGACGAAGGAGAAAGGCCGATGGGTTTGGCAGAGTCGTCGTGGTTGTGATGAGAGAGAAGGGCTTGGGCTTGTAGAGACGACAGGCATGACTGGGTGTTGGTGGTTGGGGCTTGGGCTTGTGGCGATAAAGGGCAGGTTGGAGTGGCGTCGGTGTGGCTGGGGTGGTGATTCCACCCCTCTGCTCGAGAATTTCGACACATAGAAACAATCTTAGGGTTTATTTTGGATAGTTTTTTCATTTCGTTACAGAAACCATCGGTTGCAACACTTTTGCGATAATAGGTGTTCTTTTGCTATTTTTCTAACCTCAGGGGGCTTTTTGCAAACCCTAAACCACTAGGGTGTTTTTTGCAATTATCCCCAATTTGATTTAATGTCTCCCCCTCTAATTTTGAAATCTTTTTTATTTTTTAAACTAGCCCAATATTTCAATCTCCCTCATTTTATTTCATTGTGTGTCACACACACACGCATGCGTGCACACATACGTGCGCGCGCGAACGCGCACACACAGAAACTATTCCTCATTTTTTATCTTTTAATTTCCTTATTTGGTTATAATTACACATACACCCAATCACACACAGACACGCTCTTTTTTATATACATTGATAGGTTGACATATACATTAACCCACATTTTATTTTCTATCAATATATCTTTTGATTCTCTTCTTAGTGGTCTTTATTGATACAAATCTCAAAATACGGGTTATTATTCTTATTATTTGGAAGATACTATTTCTACCATTTTATGCTAATTTACGTCTTCATTTGTTGCTAAAAAATTAACAATAACTACTTGATTTTTATTTTACCAACCAAAAATGGAAGAAAAATCATATAAAAGGTGAAAATACCTTTTCAAGTATGATTATTATTAGACGTATGAGTCGAGCCTTCTTAATGGGTACCCTGTAAGTTGTTGCTGCCGTTTGTAATACATGGGATTAAACTAGTCATGAATTTAAAATGCCGCTCTTAAAATTTATATATTCTGACCACCGGAAATTATACAACAGAAATTTCGTCTTCAAGAATTTCTCTGAAACTTGACTTTGAAGCTCATGATCGTCGTTATCATCCTGGTCGTCATCCTTCTTGGCCTTTGCGAGTCTTGAACCCTGTTCATCAGAGCTCCTTTTGCTTTGTGAAACAATGTTTGGGACGGAGTTCATAGCATAACTTTCCAAAAAATGGTATTGAACATAGTTTAAGCCGTCCGCGGAAGGTTGTGCTTTGTAGGCGGGATAAACATTGCAGTTTTGAGTAACCAATGAAGGGGAGATATCCATCCTATATAAGTTAATTAGCTGCCAAAGCTTATGGGAGACCTCTCCAATGGCTGCTAAATTGCTTCCGCCAACATGGCTTCTGCTGATCACCATTGCATATACTTCTCTGCTCTTTGGCTCCAGTGAAGCCTCTGATGGCAATCAAAAGGCATAGTATTCTAATTTTTTGTTTTTCTTCTCTAGATTCATGATTTTTATTTTTTTTTGAAAGTTGTTTGTGAGTTCCTCGCAAACCTGCCAATCAAGTGTCCAATTCTCACCAAAGTCGTCAAGGCTACACTTCCTTCCACCCCCCTCATATCGATTAGCAAAAACAGGATGGTTTTGAAGAGCGCGTCAAAGGTAGCATCTCGGAGGAGCCGTCTACCTGGCAGAAGGGGAGTTGAAGAGCTCTCTGGTAGAGATAGTGTCCTGGAGGAGTCGCCTATCCCCGCATGATGTTGCACACTCCAGAGAATGGGTCGAAGCATGTTCCACGACCAAGGCAAGGTGCGCATGGTGTGGTGAAAGGATGGACGGATGTAAGGAGCATGGTAGTGTGACAGAGAGCCAAGGGGCACGACTGTGTTAGTGGCGCGGGCATTGGTGCAGCAGACTGAGTAAGGTGCCGGGGGCACGTGTCATGGAAATGGCGCACATGCGCGGTGAAGTGTGTATGGTGCCTGGGGGCACGACATTGTGACAGAGAGCCTCAGGGCAAGGCTGTATCAGCGGCGCAGCGCATGAGCGAAGCGGAGTGTGTAAGGTGCCGGGGGCACGTCTGTATTAGTGGCGCTGCGCATGGGCGCGACAGAGTGCGTATGGTGCCGAGAGCACTGTAGTGTGACAGAGAGTCCGGGGGCACATGTCATGAAGATGGCGCAGCCATGGGCATGATAGAGTGCGTATGGTGCCGGGGGTACATGTCATGGAGATGGCGCACGGGCGGGGTGACGAGCGTCGAGGAGACAACACTTGGTGCCGGGGGCACGTATCATGAGAATGGCGCATGGGCACGGCGACGAACGTTGCGAAGCAATACTTGGTGCCAGGGGCACGCATCATGAGAATGGCGCAAGGGCGCAACAACGAAAGTCGCGGAACAATACTTGGTACGGGAGGCACGTATCATGACAATGGCGCATGGTCGCAGCGACGAACGTCGCAGAGACAATACTTGGTGCCCAGGCACATGTGATGAGAATGACGCATGGGTGCGGCGATGAACGTCACGAAGCAATACTTGGTGTCGGGAGCACGCATCACGAGAATGGCGCAAGGGCACAGGCGACGAACGTCGCGGGGACAATACTTGGTGTCGGGGCACATGTCATGAGAATGGTGCATGGGCACGACGATGAACGTCGCGGAACAATACTTGGTGCAGGGAGCACGTATCATGAGAATGGCACAAGGGCGCAGGCGATAAACGTCCCCGGGATATACTTGGTGTTGGGGCACGTATCATGATAATGGCGCACAGGCGCAGCGACAAACGTCGCGAAGCCAGTGCAGGGGCGCGCGTCGGGTGTTCTGAAGACGGGATGTGAGCTAAGTGTACCTGCCATAACAAGATAATGAATGCAACATGTAGTGATGACAAAATCGGGAGTGATGGTATACGGTTGTCGGCGATGGGTCATTCGGTGGTAGTGCGCGACTTTGAGCTATGGGCATCGTGGGAACGATATGCGGTCACGGACGACGGACGTCACGAAGTTGATGCACGACCAACGTCACGAGGTTGATGCATGACCAACGTCGCGAGGTTGATGCACGACGGACGTCGCGAGGTTGTGACAAACGTCGCGAGGTTAATGCACGACAGACGTCGTGAGGTTAATGCACGACGGATGTCGAGAGGTTGATGGACGACTGACGTCGCGAGATTGATGGACGAACATTCGTAAACATCGCGGAAGTGCAAGGACTCGAGAAAACAAGTGCGCGCGAAAGGAGAGGCCATAGGCCGACAATTAGGGGAAGGCCGACCCCCTTAGGGAGGCCGAGGCCAATGGCCAACTCCCATGAAGGGAGGCCAAGGCCACTCCCCCTTTTGGTGAACTTCGGAACTTCAGGCACGCCGACGGTAGGTGTTTTGATGGGCAATGATGAATCCCGAAGTTGCATTACGACGAGCTTGTTGCAGTGAGTCGTACCCACGTGACAAACAAGGTGTCAAAGTCACATACGAAGCGTACCAAGCAAAAAAAGTATGAAAAGGACTTTACGCGAAAAGTGAAGAAGCGGGGGGAAGGCCAAAGCCAACCCCCCATGGGAGGCCGAGGCCGACCCCATGGCCTTGGGGAAGGCCGAGGCCGAGCACAGAACTGTTACTAGCCCAGAATCCCGTGCCAAGCACGGGACGGTTTTTTAACAATAATTTAATTAATAGTTTAAAAATGTATAATAAAATATATTGCACAATTTTATAATTTAATGGTTATTTCATCAAATATAGTTACTTTAATTTTTGACTTGAACTTTCTTGTAATAAAATAAATTCACTGTTCTGGTGAAATATTGATAAGCAATGTCTTTGTACATATTTGCTAATTCTGATTTGGTAACTATATAGATGAACAAAAATAAAAAGTTTATTTAGTACTCAGATAAAAAAAAAGTAAATAACGGAAGACATATTGAGATAAATTTGCTATAACACGACATTTTTATTATTCTCTAAAAATATTTTAAAAATAATTTGTACCTTTGATTGGGTTGCCCATAACATTAATTACATATTAGTTTAGTTTTGATAGAGAAAATATTGGTCCATATATTTCTTTATAGCATGTGATTTATAAAGTTAATCAACACAACTAATTAAGTAAGGATGATGTGCCATTTTTTAAAACAAATATAATCCACCGACAAAGTATATAGAGAAAATAGTAATCAGTGTATGAGGAAATTATATAAAGTTTAAAAAGTTTAACCAACTTGACTATATAGGATAGCTCAAACCTCGTACTAAGGAAATTATTGAACAAAATTTAACCAAGATTTCACAAAGTATACAATAACCATGCTTACTAAGTAAGATTTATATTAAGATATAATAAGGCTTTCAATTTAGGTTTTAGTTTACATTCATCACAACATAACTAAATTCTTTTTAGAATTTTAAAAATTAAAATAAAATCATAAATGGTATATTGTTAATGCAAAATTTAGAATGCCTAAGAGTTTAAGTACTCACAACAAAAATACCAAAAGAAATTAGTTCAAAACTTTTCCAACATAAAATTAGTTCAATTTAAGAAATACTCACGTAATTAAGGTTTCAAATTTTCACTATTTTGTTTAATATATCTGATATAGAATCTGCATGTTATGATATTTCTACATTTAACCAATGCAAGTAAATAGGAGAGCACAAAATCTTAAAGTAAGAAAATTAATGATAAAAAATTTTTACCAACATATTTATTAAGTTAGATTCATACTTAAATTTACAGAAAACTTAAATATCGATGTGAAATAGCACCTAATTTTTTTTATTGAATCTCTAAAATATTTTTTGTTTTACAAGTTAATATTTCATGTTAGAGAGTTTTTTTTATATATAATATTCAAATAAAGTCATAATAGGTTATAAAATTTTGAATGTTTCGAATTGATTTTCAAATTGCATAAGGCTTATTATTTGAATGTTTACTATATTTTCAGATTTAATTAATAACAAAATTAAGGACCCTGTTTAAAATATTAATGTTTGGAGATCTTTAGTAACATTAATATGTTTAAAATTTATTTTTGTAATTGTTATTATATTAGAAACACAATGCAATGAGGTGTCAAGAGCTATCATTGCATTTCTCGTCTTAGTTATTAAATATTATAGCTCGGGATCTGGAAGCTCGAGTATATTAATAAAATATATTTAAAAGATACAAAAAAATGTATCAATGCATACCACATTTTAAGAAACAAAAAGAGATTAACATCTTATACAAAAAAAAAAAGAAATATACTTTTACTAAATTTATAATTGTTGGTAAGAAATATTTAATACTATATTTGTAACAATTTTAAGTAACTTGTCAATATTATATTCTTATTAAGTTCTTTTAGTGGTCCAACCTATATCCTTTTAAAATCAAGTCTCTTAGTTTGAAAAGTTAGATTAAAAGTTATTTGTCTTTGAAATCATAAATGTCATAGTTCATTCGTATGTTATTCATGAATTATTGTTTCATGAATCACCAACTTTTTAAGATACAAACATGATATACAGTAGAATATCTTTTCGTCTCATACAAATTTAAAATTACAGTATTGATTGATAGTCATGTAATTGCTGCATAATATTTGTATAGATATATATGATTACTTTAGTTCAACTGAACTGTAAATTTAAAGAACAATATGTAAATTGTATTACAGTACCGTCAGTAGCTATTTTTGCGTTCTTTAAGCTTTTCTTTTATATCGTCAAGCAGTATTGTAACACAATTTATTCATTGTTCTTTCAACTTACACTTCAAAGGAACTAAAGCTAATACTCCCTCCGTTCCTAAAAAACTGATCATATTTTCTTTTTGACCGTCCCACAAAAATTGACCCCTTCCAAATTAAGAAAGATTATGTAGATATTTTTACATATTAATTTTTTTACTTTTTATTCTATTTCTCTCACCACATTTAATTTTCTACTAAATCATTTTATCTCTCCTGCCCCACCATTCACTACAAGGAAATTCACTTTTAGCGACGAAATTTTCCGTCGCTAGAAGTGGATAATCCGTCTCAAAAGACTTTTTAGCGACGGACTGTCCGTCGCTAAAAGTCCGTTGATAATAACTCCGTTGCTAAAAGATTAGCGACGGAATTTGATGTTCCGTCCGGAAAAGTCACTTTTTACCAACGGAATTAATTACTTTTAGCGACGGATTTTCCGTCGCTAAAGATAATTTCTGCAATTTCTATTAAATTCACAAAATTCAATTTAAAATGACTTTTAGCGACGAATGTCCCGTTGCTAAAAGTCCATCGTTATTACGGCCTTATAGTGACAGAATTTTGTTGCTTAAAGTCAATAACAGAGTCAAATTTTTTAGCGACAAAATTTCGTAGCCAAGGATTTTTTTAAAAACAAAAAGCTATTTTTTAAATTGGTATTAGTTTTAACAAAATTTCAAGCCTACTTCCGTCGATAAATAATCCTAATTACCAAATATATCAACAATTTTATTCTTTAGGCTACCATTCTTCTTTACCAAATTTCAAGCAATAAAAATAAAACGTAAGTCATACACCAACAACTAAATCCCAATATTAGTTATTCACAGAATAAAATAGATTACATCGTACAAATCCCAATACTAAATTACAAATTTCAACAAAATAAAAAAAATTCCAGAACCTTAGCCTGTACAATGTCTCCCTGAAGAGGCACTTAAATCCGATAGCTCCATGTGCTAGTTCCCTGTGACTAAGTTGAAGCTCAATTGCCTGGGCGATGGCGTCTCTAAGAGTGTCACTTTGTACCTTATACGAGAGAAAAGTAAAGCTTAATATAATTTTTTAAGTGGAGAAACGTTGAACATAAGTCATACAATAAACAATTCAAAACATTTCAAGATTTTCTCCCAACTATTCATACACACCCTCTACAGATTAGTACAGACTGAACCAACACAAATGCAAAAAAAAAAGGAGCCAACTCATGAAGTCTCATGTTTTTCTATTCATTCCACTAGCTCCATTGGGCTTAGTCTTTCCTTTTTATGCCCTGCACTGCCCTGCCCTGCCCTGCCCTGCCCCGCCCCTTCCCTTCCCTTCCCTCCCCAACCCAAACCACACGCACTTTTTTTTGTTCTTGGTGTACATTTGTGCCTATCAAGGCAGATTCCCAATCATCTCCTCCACTTTATTGGAAGCAACCATAATTACACCCAGTAGCAACTATAATTCTCGGTGCTTATCAACATATAGAAACCGGAGCTCTTCAGCTCCTTCACTTTCTTCTTCCATTGCACGTTTTAATCCACTTCTAGTACGCATATGGCTGCTCCACGTACATATCGTAAACCAAGAGTTCATAGACACTTCCAAAGATTCACGTTGAAGCACACTTCCAAAAAAGGTGCCTGCACTCGTTGCACCAAGACTTCTACCTTTTGCAATCAACCCCCTGTACATATATCTAAGTAGCAACTTCTACATATTGCCTAAAATGGCAGAATTATAGCTGGGACACCACCTTCTCCTTGCATCATCACCCCACACAGCCTTCCACAAAAGTGCCAAAGCCACAAACCACCCTCAACATAATTGCTTCCGCTAGACCATCACCGTTAATCCTTAAACCTCAAATCTAACTTCAGATAGGTCCCCTCACTCCCATCTCCTAACCCTTCCTGCATTTTTGATAATATTTTGATTTGGTTTGGACCGGCATGGTCTAGTTTACTGTCTAGAATCAAATAAATATCATTATGTGAAGAATAATAGGATAACCAACATTTAAACATTATCCCAAAAACTGAATGCTTGGGGAATCAAATAAAAAGGAGGAAGAATCTACAATCTAAGCAGATAATAATCTTAGTACAACAAACCTCATGATTCATTTCCTTTATATATTCAAACAACAAATTAAATACATATATCTGTGGGAATGTTATCCCCACAAATGGTTCAATAGAAAATTGAATGACGAGGGAAGGAGAGAAAGATAATGAACATGTTACTTGGTAGACGGTAGATCTGGTGGAGCAGTAGCGGTGCAGTGAGGCGTCAATCGACGGCAGCAGTAGCAGGCGTGGGTGGCATGGGAGGTGGCTAGGGAAGAGGAGAGGCGGCGTAGTGGGTCGGCCGACGATCGGCTGTGTGAGAGAAGGTGCATGGGAGAGATTGAGAGGGAGGGGATGGGGAGAGGTGAAAGAAAAGTGTGGCGGGGCAAATGAAATGAAAGCAAAAGTTAGGGTTTCCTTCCTTTATAGTAAAATATAAAAATTATTTATCAAAATAAAAAATTCAAAAAAAAGTACGAAATATACATTTAGCGACGAATTTTTCCGTCGGTAATAAACCATCAATAAAAATTCGTCGTTAAATAATTTTACCGGCAGAGTATTCGTCGGTAAAGATTTTTAGCGACGGAAAAATCCGTCGCTGAAAGTGACTTTTAGCGACAGATTGAAATCCGTCGCTAAAAGTCCGTCCAAAAAGGCTGTTTTTCTTATAGTGATTTTACATTTTTTTATTCTATTTCTCTCTCCACATTTAACACTCTTCCAACCAATTTTTTCTTTTATGGCCCACTCTCTTCCCCCTCTCTCTAAAGGGTAAAATAGGAAAGACACACAATATATAACCTAAATCCTTAATATACGCGTAAAGTTAAAAATGAATCGGTCTTTAAGGGATGGAGGGAGTAATACGCAAGAATTTTATGATAATCTAATCAAGATTTTAATAGTCAAAATCAAAGCCCAGTACGTAAATATATGTTAGTCCCATAGAGTTTAACTGTTGTACAATTGATTTTCTAGATTTATAAGGTTTACAAATATCGCGACAATATTATACCACAAATTTTTTAATAGTAAATCGTAGTAAAGAGTTTGAATTGTTTTTTAAATCTTTATATTATGGAATATAACCACTTTGGTGGTCCTGAAGTCTTATTTATAAATGTTGACGTATAATTCTTTCATTTTTAACAATGACTATTTTATATATATTACGTACATGTCAATGTATAAGAATAATGATAATACATTTAACTCATTTAGAACGTTATTTTTTTCCTTCTAATATAATATGTTATTTTTTATTTTTAAATATATGAATTTTTATATTCACATTAAAGAGTGATTTTAAGAATACATTAGTAAAAATTAAGTCATGATAATTAAGTGTATTGATTAGGTTGAGTTCTAAAATATTTGAAATTAATTTTTAAATTATACGACCCTCATTATTCTTGCAAAATTAATCAAATTTAAAAATAAGGTACCTAACAAAATTGAAAAATCAATTGTTAGATTATTGTTTTTCTAAGTCTTATAAGTTGTTTAATCTTAATTGTAACATCAATTTTTTTGCCTAAATCGAAAGTACTATTTTTGCTTTATATATATAAATATATATGAATTTTAATATTCATATTAAATAGTAGTTTTCAAGATATAATAGTCAATATTAACTCTTAATAAGTTAGTATAATGATTAGGTTGAGTTTATAATGATTAGAGTCAGTTTTTAGATTACATATTCTTACAGAAAATCCTCATTACTCCTGCAAAATTAATTAGATATAAAAATAAGAATCCTGTCAAAATTTAATTTAATTATTAGATCATATTTTTTATTCTAAATCTCATAAGCTATTTTTTAGCTCTATAGATTTTAATTTTCATATTAGAAAATACTTTTAAGGGCATAATTGTCAAAATAAAGTCTTAATAGATTAGTATATTGATTAGGCAGAGTTTTAGAATGATTAAAATTAGTTGTTAAATTAATTCTTTCTTCAAAATCGTAAGCATTATTTTTGTTTTTTTATATATATGAGTTTTTATATTCATATTAGAGAGTAGTTTTGAAGTTACAATAGTCACCATCCTAATAAGTTAGTATAATGATAAAGTAGAGTTTTAGAATGATTAGAATTAGTTTTTAAATTTTAATGATATAATTATCAAAAAGAAGTCTTAATAGAATAGTATATTGATTAGGTAGAATTTTAGAATGATTAGAATTAGTTTTTAAATCCAATAAGACTTACTAATATAGAAGTTAATTAATCTTAAGAAAATAATCTGATGACGTGTCAAAAAAAGAAGCGGTGATGTGTCGCGTAAAGAAGCTATCAACATCTTTCTCGCTTCGCATTTATTAATAGTATTTTATTTTAATAGTTTTGAAATGTATAATAAAAGATATTGCACATTTTTATTATCTTATGGTTTTTTTCATCAAAGATAGTTACTTTAATTTTTAGCTTGAACAAGCTTGTAATAAAATAAATTAACCCTTATGGTGGAATATCAATAAGCACTTGTGCATATTTGTTAATTCTGATTTGGTAACTACGTAGATGAACAAAAATTGAAAGTTCATTTAGTAAACAAAAAAGAAAAAGTAAATTCTACTGATAAAAATATGCGGAGAACATATTGAGATTAATTTGCTATTGCACAAGACATTTTTATTATTTTTCAAGAATCTTTTAAAAATAATTTGGACCTTGAATGGGTTGCCCATAACGTTAATTACGTATTAGTTTAATTTTGATAGAGAAAATTTTAGTCCATATATTTGTTTATAGCATAGATTAATTAAGTAAAGATGATGTGCAAGCAAATGTAATTCACCAACAAAGTATACAGAGAATATAGTAATCAGTGCATGATGTTATTATATAAAGTTTAACTAACATGGCTACATAGGATAACTCAAAATCTCATAGTAAGGAAATTGTTGAACAAATTTTAACCAAGATTTTACAAAGCATACAATAAGCATGCTTACTAAGTAAAATTTCTCTTTAGAGATAATAAGCTTTTCAATCTAAGTTTTAGTCTACATTCATCACAACATAACTAATATCTTTTTAGATTTTATATACAAATCTATTCAGAAGTATAAAAGTTAACATATAATAAAAAAATGGTATATTGCTAATGCATGATTTAGAATGCTTAAGAGTTTAATTATTCATAATAAAAGTAGCATATTAAAAATTGGTTCAAAACTTTTTTAACATAAAATAAGTTGAATTTAAGAAATGCTCACATAATTAAGGTTTTAAATTTACACTATTTCTTTAATTTATCTCATACAGAATCCGCATATTATGGTAAATCTGCATTTAACCATTGCAACTAATTAGGATAGTGCAAAACCTCAGAGTAAGGAAATTATTGACCAAAACTAATAGCCAACATATTTAGTTATGTTCATATTTGAATTTACAGGAAACTTAAATATGAATTTGAAATAGTACCTAAAATTTCTTATTAAATCTTTTAAGTAATTCTTGTTTACAGGTTAATATTTCATGTTAGAGAGCTTTCGATATATAATATTTGAATAAAGTCATAAAACGTTACTATATTGATTATAAAAATTTTGAATGTTTCGAATTAATTTTTGAATTGCATAAGACTTATTATTTAAATGTTTACAATGTTTGCCAATTTAATTAATTGCAAAATTAAGAATCATGTTCAAAATAATATTTGAAAATCTTTAGCAACATTAAAATGTTTACCTTAATTTCTATAACTCTTATTATATTAGAAACACAATGTAAAGAGGTGTCATGAGTTATAATTGTATTTCTCGCCTCAGTTATTGGATATTATAATTCAAGATCCTGAATCTAGTTCGAGTAAGTTAATAAAATATTTTAAAAAGTTACGAAAAATGTATCAATGCATACCACATTCAAGAAACAAAAAGAGATTAACATCTTATGAAAAAAAAATCTACTTTTGCTAAAACTATAATTGTTGGTAAGAAATTTTTAATACTTTATTTGTAAAAGTTTCAAGTAACTTGTCAAGACTATATTATTATTTAGTTCTTTTAGTGATTCGACATGTAACATCTCAAAACCAAGTCTCTTAGCTTCAAAAGCTAGGTTAAGAGTTCTTTCTCTTTGGAATCGTAAATATCATAGTTCATTCTTATCTTTTTCATGAATCTTTGTTTCTAGAAATCACCAATATATTAAGATACGAACATGATATCCAGTAGAATTTTTCTTATCTCGTACACTTCTAAAATTACAGTCTTGATTAATTAGATGGTCATGCAATTGTTGCAATAAATATTTGCATAGGTATATATTCTTGTTTTAGTTCTTCTGAACCGTAAGTTTAAAAAATAATGAGTAGATTGTATTACAATGCCGTCGCTAGATTTTTTCGTTCTTTAACTTTTTTTTTTTACATTGTCAAGTGGTACCGTAACATAATTTACTCATTGTTCCTGCAACTTACCGTTCAAAGGAACCAAAGTAAACGTATATGCGTATGCAAATATTACATGACAATCTAATCAAGGTCTTAAGAGTCAAAATTGTTATTTATAAGGTTAAGAAATATCGCGACAATTATTCCACAAATTTTACAACGATAAATCGTAGTAAAGAGTTTGATTTGTTTTCTAAATCCTTATATATGGGATATAACTAGTTTGGTGGCCGTGAGGACTTATTTAAAAATGCTGACTTATAATTCGTTTATTGAATCTATATATCACATTATTAACGATGACTATTTTATGTTTAACTTAATTAGAACATTATTTTTTCCCCTTCTGAATCTAATATGTTATTTTCATCTTTTTTCGATGTATGAATTTTTATATTCACATTAAAGATTGATTTTAAGAATACAATAGTCAAAGTTCGTGTATGGATTAGGTTGAGTTTTAAAATGTTTAGAATTAATTTTTAAATTAAACAACCCTTATTATCCTTGCAAAATAAATCAAAATTAAATCGAAAGACACCTATCAAAATCATTTTTAGATCATTTTTTCTAAGTCTCAAAAGTTGTTTAATCTTAATTGTAACATTAATTTTTTCTCCTAAATCAAAAGTTTTATTTTCAAAATTTTAAACATATGAGTTTTTATATTCATATTAGAGAGTAGTACATTTTAAAGATACAATAGTCAATATAAAGTCTTAATAAGTTAATATAATGATAGTGTTGAGTTTTAAAATGATTAGAATTAGTTTTTGAATCTTAAGGACATAGTTGCTAGAAAAAAGCCTTAATATATTAGTATATTGATTAGGTAGAATTTTAGAACGATTAATCACGTTTTTTATTCTAAATCTCATAAGTTATTTTTTTGGGTCTATGGATTTTAATTTTCATATTAGAAAACACTTTTAAGGACATAATTGTCAATATGAAATCTTAATAGATTAGTATATTGATTAGGTAGAGTCTTAGAATTAGTTTTTTAATTGATTTTTCTTCTAAATTTAAAGTATTATTTTTGTTTTTTTTTATATATATGAGATATTATATTCATATTATAGAGAGTCCTAACAAGTTAGTATAATGATAAGGTTGAGTTTTAGAATGATTAGAATTAGTTTTTGAATTTTAAAGACATAATTGTCAAAAAGAAGTCTTAATAGATTAGTATATTGATTAGAAAGAGTTTTAGATTGATTAAAATTAGTTTCTAAATTAATTTTTATTTTTTAAATATATGAGTTGTTATACTCATATTAGAGAGTAATTTTAAAGATATAATAGTCAATATTAAGTCTTAATAAGTTAGTATAATGATAAGATTGAGTTTTATAATGATTAGAATTAGTTTTGAATTTTAAAAGACATAATTGTCAAAAAGAAGTCTTAATATATTGATTATGTAGAATTTTAGAATGAATAGAATTTGTTTTTAAATTAAATAAGACTTACTAATATAGAAGTTAATTAATCTTAAAATAATGAGATTATGATGTGTCATATAAAGAATCGATGATGTGTCGCGCAAAGAAGCTATCAAAGTCTTTGTTGCTTCGCTTATTATATATTACTAGTCCAGTAACCCGGGCAAGGCCCAGGTCGGTTATAGTTAACGACTTATACATCCGTAGGTTTGAGTGTCAGTGTATTTTTATAAAGTTAATGTTGGTTATTTAGGCGTTATATCGATAATTTTGAACTAAACTTTATTTATATTCGCATGACGAACTATCAAACTCAGTATAAAGAAACCCTAAAAAAATTTAAAATTGAAAAACGTTCCAAAATAGTAAATATCAAACTATAATTATACGTTTATTACATTTGTGAAATATCGTACGATTACAAACGATAGTTGAAGATAATATTAAAAGAACGATTATACGGTTCTTTTTAAATAATTATTATACTATTATGCGATTGAGTAAAAGATATGTCAAATAGATAAAAATTTTGTTCAAGTCTAATTTATCGTATAAACTGTGATAGAAGGGGTTACAATGACTTAGGGTTAACAAATTCTTTTTTATGTTTAGTTCCTTTATTTTTTTGCTCTATAGCTTATTGATTGAGTTCTAATTTTATAATATATTCTAGTGATTATAGTAATGCCTAAGTTCTAATAATTTTATTTGTTCATTAAAATATAAAGCAATTTTGCATCCTGAATTATGAGCTACATTATTTATTTTAACAACGACCAATAATTTTCATATCTAGAGTTTATTTAAGTGCCAGTAATCTTATTTATTTCTAGTAAGCTTCAACAATAATTTTAATATTTAATTTTGTCTCTCATGTTTTTACCTTCTTTCTTACTTAGAGTTTTCTAAAATGCAAGTAAAAGTACAAAACATTTAATATTTACTTATCTTTTACTCTTTAAATTTTTGGATCTTATCTAGTTGAATACTTTAGGTGATAAAAGTCAAAATCAAATATCAATAAATAATTTATAATTAAGTAACGTCATGAATGTTCATTTCTAATTCAGTAATCTTAAAAATTATTTATGAAATTAAACTGTTATTTCTGTATTTGAAGAGTTAAATCATATTCAATTTGATTCTTTTTTATTTTGCATTTATTGGTTTATATGATTCCCAATTTAGAAGTTGATGTCACACAATTAAAATTAATTTCCTAAGTAAATTACATGTTGGTGTTTTAAAATATTTTTAAAAATTAAGTCATATTCGTTTTGTATATTATTTTTGTAAATAGAAATGAAAGATCTTTATTTGTAAGTCATATACAAATATGATTCCCAATTTAAAATTTAAGGCCAATTTTGTGACACATCATCATGTTTATTTTCGAGTCTTTTTTCTTTTTTATCCATATTCATCAAAATTACATATGCATCATAATTATTTACTTTGATTTATTATTAAAAATTTGTAGCTATTATTGTCATTATTTTAGTTTACCTTATATGAGTAAAAAAAACAAATTCTACACCTTCTAAAACTTTATCTAATCAATATATTAGGACTTAAGTTTAACTATTAACACCTCAAAAATACTTTAAGATAACAAAAAAAAAAGACTGAACATATGAAGAAAAGAACGTAAAATATTTAAAAAATTAAGTCATATGACTTTGTAAACTAATTTTGAAAGATCTTAATTTGTGAGTTATTTATCTTTGATTTCATACGTGATTTGGTTCATATGATTCCCAATTTAGAATTTGAGGTCAATTTTGCGACACATCATCATGTTTGTATTTAAGTCCTTTTTCATTTTTATCCATATTTTTCAAAATTATACATGTACTGTGATTCTTTAATTTGATTTATTATTAGAAATTCGTAACTGTTGTTGTCATAATTTCAGTTTACCTTGTATGGGTAGACAACCAATTTTACCCATTCTAAAACTCTACCTAATCAATGTATCAACATATTAGGACTTAATTTTGAGTACTAACACTTCAAAAAAACTTTATGATAACAAAAAAAAAACACTCAAAAATATAAACAAATGTAAAATATTTTTTTTATAAAGTAAGTCATATCACTTTCTAAATTATATTCAAAAGATCTTTGTAAACGATGTATCTTTAATTTCATACATGATTTTGTATTTTACATTTTTGAGATTTTCATTTATTTTAAAAGTACTTTTTGAGGTGTTAGTAGTTAGACCTCATGTGTTGGTATATTGAATAGGTAGAGTTTTAAAAGGTGCAGAATTGATTTTCTGTTCTTATAAAATTTATATACGTAATACCCCGAACCCTAAAATACTTTTCATAAATTTAATTAGTATTATTAGCGACAAATTTAAACTTTCTTAACGTCGATATAATTTTTTTTGCTACAATATATATATATATATATATATATATATATATATATATATGGATCGTGATCCATTGCTAGCGCTAGCAGCGCTAGCACCGTCCGCTACATAATGTAGCGGACGGCCAATTATCGTCCGCTACATTATGTAGCGAACGGCCAAACAGCGCTAGCAACAATGCTAGCGCTAGCAATGGATCACGATCCTATATATATATATATATATATATATATATATATATATATATATATATATATATATATATATATATATATATATATATATATATATATATATATATATATATATTAGTGACAATCAAGTTTTGTAGCGGTCTATTTATTAGTGATGTTTTAGCAATCTACTTATTAGCAATATTTTGGCAAATGAGACATGATAATAACTCATCGCTAAATTTTCTCAATG
The DNA here is from genome assembly GCA_033070095.1 of Escallonia herrerae. Taxonomy (NCBI): domain Eukaryota; kingdom Viridiplantae; phylum Streptophyta; class Magnoliopsida; order Escalloniales; family Escalloniaceae; genus Escallonia; species Escallonia herrerae. The sequence continues at coordinate 157,669 of JAVXUP010000411.1, read as the reverse complement.
CATAAATTATCATAGGATATATTGTTAGAACATTTTTTGCAATACTCGGTTTGAGTAAGAGGATTTAGCGACAATTGAAGGGGGTAAGCTTTCTTTCTTTGTCTAACTAGGTTTTCAGGATTTTGTATATATACCTAATATTCTCGAGCAGCCATCTCAAACCTCCCTATTTCTCTGTTTTGTGAATCACGGCAGAGAGAGAGAGAGTTTCACAGAGAAGAGAAAACTGTGGGTTTGCTCGTGAGAGAGAGGAGAGAGTTGCATAGAGAAGAAGAGCACACAGAAAAGAAGATAGAGAGGGCTGCCGATTGTAAGCTCTAGTGAACGGAAATCAATTCTTGGTAAGTCCTCTTACAAATTTTTTGGTATCTTTGTGAGTGTTATATAAGCGTGTTTTAAGCTGTCGAATGGCGTGAGTGAAGGGCTGCCAAAACAGCCCATGTGCAGTGTGTGGTTGTGGAATTGTGAGATGGAATTGGAATTTTGCCATGGATGTGGGTGTCGTGGGTTTGCGTTGGTTGAGTGCGTGAGTTCATGTCTTGGAGAGGACGTAGAGCGAGAGGGTGAACTGGGATCGGGCGAGTGCGTTTGTGGGTACTTATCTCTATATGTGTGCTTGATATGTGGGTTTTTAGATAGAGAGGGAGAGGGATAATGGCTGCCGTCAACAGATGTTACAGCGCCACCAAAGAACAGCCGTGAAAGGGGTGCTTTTAAAGAGAGAACATGTCTGTGATTGGGTTTAGAGGCAGGCATGCTTGCCGTAACAGTGAGGCAGTGAGTGAGTGATTTGTGTGTGTGTAATGTGTGCTTGGCTGTGTGCGTTAATTGCCAGCAATTGTGTGTGTGCGTGAGTGAATGAATTTTTGGGTGTGTAGTGCATGTGTCTAGGAATTGAGTGACCTGTAAGTGAGAGTGTTTATGTGTGTGTAAAATGATAATGAAAATGGGATACACGTAAAAGGTGCCAAACCATTACTCGCTTTGGTAGTTTTCTTTACGGTTCATGTACATCATAGGTAGTAGCGGGGGACACAGGGGACACTGCCCACCTGCTGCCTCCTTCTCTTTCGTTTAACCATGGCAGATTGGCATCACTCTTTCGGTGCTTCAGAAATGGTGATGTCCAGCAGTCCAGATGAGAGAGAGAGAGAGAGAGAGAGAGAGAGGAAAAACAAGGGGATGGGTTTTAAGGTGGTAGTTGGAAGGGTGGGTTTTAGAGGATGGACTTAAATGCTTGAATAAATCTCACCTTTTGATTAAATAATGGTCATGATTTTTAGAAATAGGTCCATATGTTTTAATAATGAGACTAATATATGATGCTATGATAAATGAACACAACAAATGAACATTTTATTGAAAAAATGCTCCTAAAATGTGATGTTTGTTAAAACACCTAGAAAAATACATCACTTAACAAATTATACTTAAATTAGAAGATCACAGTAAAAGACGCATTTAAAAGAATGTTACTCAAATAAACGTCATAAATAAACCTTTTACACTATATTTTGTTGACGCAACTCCAATCTTTGTTCTTTGAATATTGGCTCTTGAGTATGGTAAATTTGAATAACTTATTACAGAATATAAGATTGTCCCTTGAACTCTTTATTCTTTCTTATTAGCGACAGATCTGTGTTCGACAAAAGGTGGGACATAAAAATTAGGAAGTCTATTCTGATCCAGTAAAGTGTAGTTACGTGTAATGTGGAATTAAATTGATACACAAATTTTTGGGTTACTCTTGGATTTAGTAGGGGTCGGAAGTGAGTATATGAATTGGTTACTCATAAAATGACGGGTGATTTACTCATGAGCTTTCGACTTACGCCCGATTGCGTTGTCTGCTTTTTGGGTTTATATATTGTCACAATAGTTAGGCTTATGATTTAATTTCTTGTTGTGTATGGGGTGCCCACCCTGTGTACGGTTTCTGGCTCCGCCACTGATCATAGGCCTTGGGTTCACATCACTAAACTGGGATTTTTTTTAGTGAGATGATTTTGAGGTGAAAGATTGATCTTCTAAATATGAATGCTATTAAATATAAGCATGTGTGTATCTACAAATGATCGTTTTATGCAGTTACTGAGTATGCATTAGAGTTAATTTCTAGATGGGGTTTAATCCTTAGAGGCCAAGGACAAGCTGCTCTTTTAGCAAGCTAACTGCTGCAAATATCCTCAAATGCCTCTCTTCTTTTCCTTCTTTTAACCCTTCAACCTAAACCTCCTCTAATGTTCCCAGAACAGAACCTGATGATATTTTTCTTACTGAAAACAGTATAGTTTGTGTGTGTCAATGTGTGTAAGTAGTATAGAGGTGTGTGTGTGTGTGTGTGTGTGTGTGTGTGTGTTTTGGGAGTGAACGAACCAATTGTGTGAGTGAGTTTGTTTCTGGAAGAGGGCTGTTCAAAGAACGGAAAGGAAGAAGAAGAAGAAGAAGAAGAAGAAGACAGGTGAACAGTAGTGGGTCTGTGCAGTAGAGTGGTACACTGTGCTTGCACAGTTGTACCACGTGGCTGTTGGTATTGTACAATTGTCCAAAAATTCTGAAAATTTACAGGATGATTCTTAGTACAATATTATAATTTCTGTGAAAATTTCATAATTTTCTGATATCGTATGTGTTTATTATAATTTCTGCAATTTCAGAATTATAAAACTCTTTTGGAGCCCTTAAACCTTGCAAATGTTCTGGAAAACATTATAGTAATGTTTTTATAGTATAATAAAGACTCAGTAAAAGTTTGATAATTTTTTAAATTAATTTATTATCATTTTTCGTATCGCATGGATTTTAGCAAAACGAAAAAAAATATAGAAATAGTTTTAGCACCTTTAAATCCTGATTTTTATTTCTAAAATTTTTATTCATATATTAAGGCTTTTATAAAAAAAATTATGAGTCCTTATTTCCAGCTAGAAGCAATTATGGTAATTTATGGGTTTTAGTGTATTAAAGGAAATTATTTTTAATTTGAAGATAATAAAAAATATTCAAAAATAATATTTTTATCCCATATGCTCTATTAAGCTATAAATAATGCTTAATGAATGATAAGAATATTTTTGAGATATTTCGGAGTCTCGTGGAATGTGACGAGTGTCGGGTTATGTTGGCCCTATGTGGGACCCGCTTTGAATTTTGTCGTTCCGGGTAGAGAATGAGTATGCTGTGTGTAGTTATATAATATATCAGTGTGGTTAGCGTTCTGATAAATAAATTGCCCGACCTAGGTTAATTCAAAGGATTTTGGATCGAGGCCGTTGAGCAATGCATAGCTTGGACTGAGGTAAGGAATTTCTTTCCGAAACCCAATCCATCAATTTGTCCTCGTATATTTTTTTTAAATTGCTATCGAATTTCTTTGGACTCCGTTATATTTGTTATGAGAATTCGTTATTTTCCTTTAATACATTTTCATTGAGTCTTAAAACGTTTATTGAAACTTTTATCGGTGCTCAGTAATTATTGTCCATCCAGCATTGATTAATATGTTGCATTATCGAATTGTTGTCATTCTGCATATTGACATGAGATTGGGCATTGGTGTGTTTGGCGGGAGTTGGTGTATGTTGGAGAATATTGGTGTGGGCTAGTACCTTGAGGGACTAGCCGGTGTATTGGTGTGGGCTAGTACCGTGACAGACTGGCCGGTGTATTGGTGTGGGCTAGTGCCTTGACGGACTAACCGGTGTATTGGTGTGGGCTAGTGCCTTGATGGACTTGCCGGTGTAAAGTGTTAGTGAACATCGCCTTCGTGGCTTTGCTAAGTGATTACCCTGCACTGCCTGCGTGGCTTTGCAATTGCTCGTGTTCAATATTATCTGTGATTGTTTGCATCGTATCTGAAAATTTTATTGATAATTGATCGAACTAGTATGATTCTTTTGAAACTCTTGAAAAGATGATCATTGAATTGCATTTGTACATTGTTTCGTAACTTCTTCGCTTGAGCGACCTTACTGAACTCTCAAAAGCTCACTCCCTTTTTCTGTTCCCTTCTACAGGAAATAATCGTCAGTAAGAGTTTGGACCAATGAGCTTGATTATGGATTAGATTAACATTTTCATTGTTTGTTATTTAAGCCCCTGCGAGGGGACTAGTGTGTAACTTAATAAATTAAGTACATTATATTTGTTTTAAATGAGAACAGTTTGTTGAGACAGTTGAGTTGTTGTAAAGCTCCGATATAGAAGTTATTGGGTTATCCTTAGTGGTACTAAATGGATGGAATAAGTAAGCATTGATCGGTTGAGTGTTAATGTTCTGAAAAATTTCGGGATGTTACAATATATGCCAATAATACCCGCAAATTTTTCAATATTAAATTATAGGAGAGAGTCATGATGCATATGTGACTTTAGTAAGAAAAGAGGTTTTTAAAGTATTTTTGATGTATTAGTAGTGAAAATTCAGACCTTATATGTTAGTATATTAAATAGGTAGAAGGTACAAACTTGATTTTCTATTCTTATAAAGTTTAGTAAAATTATACCGATAATACTTGCGAATTTTTTAATAATAAATTATAATAAAAATTCATGATGCACGTGTGACTTTAATAAGTATATGTTTTTAAAGCACTTTTGTGATGGTAGTAGTAAAAAATAATAGGAAAGAGTCATCATGCATGTGTGACCTTAATAAGAAGAGGTTTTTCAAGTACTTTGAGGTATTAGTAGTGAAAATTAAGACCTTATATGTTAGTATAATGAATATGTAGAGTTCAAGAAGGTGCAAAATTGATTTTCTATTCTTATAAAGTTTAGTGAAATTGAGCCAATAATACCTACGAATTTTTTAATAATAAATTATGGTAAGAGTCATGATGTATGTGTGATTTTAATAAGTAGAGATTTTTTAAATAATTTTGGGATGTTAGTAGTGAAAATTAAGACCTTATATGTTATTATATTGGATAGGTAGAGTTTTAGAAGGTGCATAATTGGTTTTCTACTCTTATAAAATTTAGTGAAATTATGTCAATAATACATGCGAATTTAATAATAAATTATAGTAATGAGTCATGATGCATGTGTAACTTTAATAAGTAGAGGTTTTTAAAGTATTTTTGAGATGTTAGTAGTAAAAATTAAGACCTTATATGTAAGTATATTCAATAGGTAAAGTTTTAGAAGGCGTATAATTAGTTTTCTACTCTTATAATGGTTAGTAAAATTATGCCAATAATACTTGCGAATTTTTTAATAATAAATTATAGTAAAGAGTCATGGTATATGTGCGTCTCTAATAAGTATAAGTGAAAAAGGAATGTAATATCAAGAGAAATAGTCATAGTACATGTGCGTCTCTAATAAGTAGAAGTGAGAAATGAATGTGATATCAAGACAAAAAGTCATAGTACATGTGCGTCTTTAATAAGTAGAAGTAAAAAAAAATGTGATATCAAAATAAACCGATGACGTGTCGCATAAGTAAAAGGCGATGACGTGTCGCAAAATTAGAAGGGGTAAAAAGGAAAAAGAACACTAAGAAAAGTTTATGTGTCGCCTCCAAAACGCGTCATGGTACATGTGCGTCACTAATAAGTATAAGTGAGAAAGGAATGTAATATCAAGAGAAAGAGTCATTGTACACGTGCGTCTCTAATAAATAGAAGTGAGAAAGGAATGTGATATCAAGATAAAGAGTCATAATACATGTGCATCTCTAATAAGTAGAAGTAAAAAAGAAATGTGATATCAAAATAAACCGGATAACGTGTGGCATAAGTAAAAGGCGATGACGTGTCCCAAAATTAGAAACGGTAAAAAGGGAAAAGAACACTAAGAAAAGCTTATGTGTCGCCTCCAAAACGCCCAACGCTTCGTCTATTATATATTTATTATATGTGCGTCTCTAATAAGTAGAAGTGAGAAAGGAATGTGATATCAAGATAAAGAGTCATAGTACATGTGCGTCTCTAATAAGTAGAAGTAAAAAAGAAATGTGATATCAAAATAAACCGGATGACGTGTCGCATAAGTAAAAGGCGATGACGTGTCACAAAATTAGAAAGGGTAAAAAGGAAAAAGAACACTAAGAAAAGCTTATGTGTCGCCTTCAAAACGCACAACGCTTCATCTATTATATATTTATTATATGACAAGACAAAGAGTCATAGTACATATGCGTCTCTAATAAGTAAAAGTAAAAAAAAATGTGACATCAAAATAAAACGGATGACGTGTCGCATAAGTAAAAGGCGATGACGTGTCGCAAAATTAGAAGGGGTGAAAAGGGAAAAGAATACTAAGAAAAGCTTATGTGTCGCCTCCAAAACGCACAACGCTTCGTCTATTATATATATACTAGCTAAGGGACTCGTGCAACGCACGGGACGTCCTTTAATTTCTCAAATATTATCTAATATTTATTTCTATAGATATTTTACAACTGTTAATTTTCTTAACTTTTTAAAAATATTTTTTATAATGTGTTGTTATAGATTGTTTCTAACTGTTATTGTTTGAACTGTAAGTAAGAAATTTACGGTATAGTATATTGCCTTTGAATAGAACTTTTGAAAAATTAGCATTATAAAAACATACCTTAGCGACAAAGGTACAATGCATGATTTAATATGATCAGCTTTTACTCACAAATAAGATGTGAACGTTACAACTAAAAGTCTTATAGACTTAGAATGCCTTTTCATTAACATTTCGCGACGACATATGACAACAATTTCGTACTACTGTTTAACTGAATTTAAACTTTTTAGTCTAATATTTGGAGCTTTGTAGATATAATCATTAGTATGTATCAATGATATATCTGAAACCAATATAATTAAAAAAAAGTCAGTTATTTGTACCATCACTTCCAGATTTTTGTGAGTTTAATAAGATCTGAATGTTACAATTAAAAGTCTTATAGACTTAAGATGCCTTTTTATTAACGTTTCGCGATGACATATAACAACAATCTCGCACTACTATTTAACTGAATTTAAACTTTTTAGTTTAATATTTGAAGCTTTGTAGATATAATCGTTAGTATGTATCAATGATATATCCTGAACCAATATGAAAAAAAAAAAAAAAAGTCAATTCTTTGTACCATCACCTTCGTTTTTTGTGAATTTAATCTAGTAAAGAGTGTTATAACTTATTTAGTGTTGGTGTATATAAATCTCTCAATATTCCTATAAGCATAAAGGTCAAATTCACTCACCTTCTTTCTTCATGAAAAACTCTTTGTGTATGTTATTTGTCCTGTGCATAATGAAAAGGAAACATAGCATTGAAAATGTTTCTATCTATACATAACTTATTAAAGTGTTACTAACATGACTTAATGAAAATATCATTAGAATATTAGATTAGTGTAGCCAGGGGCTAGAAAGTGGTTAACCACAAAAACATCGTCTTGCCTAATTAACGAAACTTTAAGGAATCAGAATGTGAGACCAAAATCAAAATTGAAAGATAAAAGTCATTCTAGGAAAAAAAATTTACTGCTTCTAGTCCTGAATATAATTTATGCACCTTCAAGTTGCTGTATTTAAGTTCTTCGCTTGTCTGTATAAGATTCTCGCTGTAACCCGTCTATGAATACTACACTAATACTACCTCCAACTACCTTAATTAGCACTATCATTGCCACTACAAATGCAGTTACCTTTACCATATCATAACTTTTGCTCGTCAGTACACTTTTGTGTTTCTATCGTCAGTTTTTTTAGGTTCATCACTTTTTCAATCTAGTTTAGATCATAACTTATCAATCAGTACTGTAATGTAAATTAATATTACCTCGAAATACCTTAATTCTACCACTACAATAACTTTAACAACAACCATCACCTCTCCACTACCACCGTTTAGTTATGACTATCACCACCACAAACATCGACATACTACACGTCAACATCGCTACAGCCACATGTTGTCACTACATAATCCAAATCTCACTACCAACATTCTAATTCTACCACAACAATTATCACTATCGTAATTATTATGGCTGATCACTCGCATAATTGCATATATTACCACCCTCACACATTCACATCTAGTACCGACATTTCGGCTATACCATTACCATCCTGAGGCCATCCAGGCTTCTCTCTTTTTGTAGTTATTTATGAAGGGTAAAAGATTCTTATAATTAATTTATCTTTTCGTCTCTTTTATTCTACAATTTTATTCTCAGCTTGTCACAAATTATTCTTCAATCGATTTTAATTTTTCTTGGAGATTCAATATAATTAGTTCTAAATATTTTGTTCATAATGTGCGTAACATGTTAGATTTTAAGAAAATTGGTGCAAAAAGACGAAAGTTACAATAAAACTTACGGAGAAAAGATTTCATTAAAAAGGAAAAAAATTACCAAAACAAATAGGATGATGTTTTGCATAACTAAAAAATTGAGGTAAAAATAAAAATATACGCTATGAAAAGCTTATCTTTTAATTTATAAAGATTAATCATTAATTTCATACAGGATTTTTGTTGTTTACATTTGCGAGATTTTATTTTATTTATTTTAAATTTTTTTAAGAAGTTAGTAGTGCAAAATGAAGCCTTTTTCGATTATGTAGAGCTCTAAAAGTAGTAGATATGATTTTTAATTTTATAAGATTTACAAAAGTAGGGTCAATGATCATACTAAAGAATTAGTAAGTAGGGTATGATTTTCGTATTTTACATTTTTGAGATTTTATATTGTTATTTTAAAGTACTTTTGAGATTTTAATAATCAAAATTAAGGCCTAATGTATAAGTATATTGATTAGGTAGTGTTTTAGAAGGTTTATAATTAATTTCTTAGTTTTATAAAGTTTAAAAATATTGCATAAATTATACCTACGAATTTTATAAAAATAAATTAAAGTAAAGAGTTAAATATAGTAGAAAAAGAAAAGCATATCAAAACAAATAGGATTCTAGAATCTTGGACTCTAAATAAAGAGACCAACTAAGTTAGGGGACTACCACATACAAAGTTGAAGTGGGTAGAGTTTTAGAAGGTGTATAATTAGTTTTTTAGTTTTATAAAGTTTTAAAATATTGCATAAATTATACCTACGAATTTTTAATGATAAATTATATTAAAGAGTTAAATAGAAAAGTCGGGCCAAAGATCATACGAAAAGATTAGTAAGTAGGGTATCATTTTCGTATTTTACATTTTTGAGATTTTATATTGTTATTTTAAAATACTTTTGAGATTTTAATAATCAAAATTAAGGCCTAATGTATAAGTATATTGATTAGGTAGAGTTTTAGAAGGTTTATAATTAGTTTATTAGTTTTATAAAGTTTAAAAATATTGCATAAATTATACCTACTAATTTTTTAATAATAAATTAAAGTAAAGAGTAAAAGAAAAGCATACCAAAACAAATAGGATTCTAGAATCTTGGACTCTAAATAAAGAGACCAACTAAGTTAGGGGACTACCACAAACAAAGTTGAAGTGGGTAGAGTTTTAGAAGGTGTATAATTAATTTTTTAGTTTTATAAAGTTTAAAAATATTGCATAAATTATACCTACGAATTTTTAATAATAAATTATAGTAAAGAGTTAAATAGAAAAATAGGACCAAAGATCATACTAAAAGATTAGTAAGTAGGGTATGATTTCCGTATTTTACATTTTTGAGATTTTATATTATTATTTTAAAGTGATTTTGAGGTTTTAATAATCAAAATTAAGGCCTAATGTATAAGTATATTGATTAGGTAGAGTTTTAGAATGTGTATAATTAGTTTCTTAGTTTTATAAAGTTCTAAAACATTGCATAAATTATACCTACGAATTTTTTAATAATAAATTATAGTAAAGAGTTAAATAGAGTAGCAAAAAAAAGAATATCAAAACAAATAGGACTTTTGAATTTTATATATCTAATTCAAAAGAGTTGGATTCTAAATAAAGAGACCAACTAAGTTAGGGGACTACCATATGCAAAGTTGAAGCTTATGTGTCAGAAGAAGAATGCTCTTAAAAAGTCGTACTTGTCGCAAAGATAGAGTCCTAAAAATCCTACGTGTCGCAATTATAAGCGAAGGCTTTAGCTTTTTATATATATATAGATATGATATGATATGATATAGATAAGAAAAAACACATGCAAACTTCGGAGGGATCATGAAATGAGAAAGAGGACAGGTTTGTGGATCATGAAATTGAAGCTCTCTCATTGCATGGACTGGGTGATGAAGGTTCAACAAAGCAAAAATAGATTTTCTAAAGACACAAGATAGCCACCATTATATTATGTATAACTTCTTGATGAAACCGTAATTGTCAATCATTCAGTATCATCAAAAAGTTACATAGAATTTCTTGTTCTTTAGGCCACCTTTTAACTTGGTTATTAGATCATGAACATATTAAAGAAGAATTAATGTAAAACTTTTATCTAAGGTAAAAATGGTCCTGAAAATGTTTTGACCAGCTTCCAGAGATTTGTTAAAAATATTTACATTTAAGTTGGTTCAATTGCAGCCTGATTTAACTGCACCTGGGGTAGACATTCTCGCGGCATGGTCAGAGGGAACGACTGTTACAGGAATAGTGGGAGATGAGAGAGTAGTTCCATACAATATAATATCTGGAACATCCATGTCTTGCCCGCATGTTGCAGGGGCGGCTGCATACGTTAAGTCATTTCACCCAATATGGTCACCAGCCCCAATCAAGTCTGCTCTAATGACGACTGGTAATTATCTGGCTTTGCAATATTTGGCAAGGAGAAAGAGAACGTAAAACTCAAAAAAAAGCAACTCTAGACACATGCATTTGATTTGTGTACGGAACGCATTAGGCATTGCACATAACCGTTCTTTCTTTTCCGTGCTTGCAGCTTCACCTATGAGTGTAGCTACTAACGTCGATGTGGAGTTTGCATACGGAGCTGGTCAAATTAATCCAGTAAAGGCCGTGAGTCCTGGTTTAGTATACGACCTTGGAGAGGCTGATTATGCCTCATTCCTGTGCGGGCAAGGTTATGCGGCCAAGTCTTTGCAACTTGTTACCGGAGATAACTCTACTTGCTCTGCAGAAAACAACGGAACTGTTTGGGATCTGAATTATCCTTCTTTTGCTGTATCAGTCGAGTCCAAAGCTGTAACCCGTGTCTTTCGTAGGACGGTCACTAATGTTGGTTCGCCAGTGTCCACCTACAAGGCAATTGTGGTAGCCCCGACGGGACTTCAGGTCCAAGTACAACCCAGTATTCTTTCGTTCAAAGCAACAGGACAGAAACAATCCTTTACCGTGACAGTTGGAGCAACGGTAGCTACAAAAATACTGTCTGCTTCTTTGCTGTGGGATGATGGAGTATCATCTCAAGTGAGGAGTCCCATTGTTGCATTTGCGTCCTCCTAGATTGTCCAATTTGATTATTTCGCTGCTCTTTGTTAATGTGTGGAGATGAGTAGTCTCCCACATTCCTAGTTTGGGTTTCTAACTTTGTACTTCAAAACAAGATATCATATGTTTGGATCGGAGTAAGGAACTAGCGTCGGCTTTGTTGTTGTGTACTAAAACAAGAGGTTAGAAAGAAGTTTCTCTTTATGCAATTGTTGATCCACGATTAAGCGATAAGCACTTTTAACAGAGAATATTCATTTTCTATCATAGTGCCAGATAAGTTTGTCTTCATGCCGACCCATGCCCAGAGGTAGTTGAAGGATGGCCCTAGCTTCATGTTGCCAACAGATATTATAAACTAGATTTTTCTTCCACCTGTGGTATTGTTGATCAATTAAAGCCTCTACCTTCATATCACCACTGAGTATTTTCACCAGGGATTGAACCTTGAACATGTACGGGCAGAGGATCCAAAGTTCATTCCATATTTTTGTTTTCTACCCATTTCATATACTCCATTGAGAACCTTCTTCTACTACCTTTCATGCTTCCAATATACTTCTCCAAGTACAAGTACGAGTTCTGCCAGTAGCTAGAACTTTATGTAGAATGCTCGCATACCAAATAAAGTTAAGGTATTTGGATGGCGGGCTTGTAATGATATCTTGCCAATGGCATCAAAACTGAAAAGGAGACAAATCACTGCCGAGGATGGTTGCAAAATATGTGGTAAGGAAGGGGAAAACTTATTCCATGTATTGAGATTATGTTCCTTTGCTAGATAGGTGTGGGCGTTAACATCTTATAATCTGTATAAGGATTGTATCTGTGGAGAATTAGTTTTTGCATGGTGGATGGCGGTATGGAAATGTGACAAAAAAGATGAATTCGAACTTATGGTCATGCTATGCTGGTGTTTGTGAACTAATAGGAATGAGGTTTGCTTTAAAAGAGCTCAGATTGACGCATTAGAACTATATTCACGAGCTCAACTTCAGTTGAAAATGTTTCACAGAGCAAGTACTAAGTCAAACGAGGTGAAAGCTCATATTCAAAACCAGTGGTGTCCACCCCCAAAAGGTGTGTATAAAATAAATTTTGATGGGGCTCTTTTCTCATAAGATCATGTTATTGGAATTGAAGTAGTTGTAAGAGATTACAGAGTTACTTTCTACGCCGGTCTCTCTAAGTGGGTGGAAGATCAATCTAAGGCAGAAATTCCTAAAACATTAGCTGCTTTTACAGCCATGGAATTCGGGATGGCATACGGATTTAGAGATGTTGTAGTGGAAGGTGATTCGGCATCCGTCGTCAATGCTATCAAAAGTACTAAGAAAGATATGTCAAGACTAGGGATCCTGATTGAGAATATAAAGAAGATGTTAACACACTTTCAGTCTGGTGAAATTATGTGGGCCAAAAGAACTAGCAATCATGTCGCACATAGACTGGCAAAATATGCTTGCATTCATAAAGATTGTGTAATTTGGATGAAGGAAGCGCCTGGTTTTATAATATCGGCGATCATCAGAGATGTATCCAACTTGGAATGAATAAAATCATCTTTTCATCAAAAAAGAAAGAAGTTTCTCTCTCTCGTTTGTACTCTTTCCAATAATAAAAGCGATATTGGCCAACAATACAAAAGGAAAAGAAAAATCTTTTAGAGTTGGCGAATCTAATTATCTACACAATGTATAAGTAAAGCGGGAAACGCAATATAGCTCAACAATAGTTTCTTTATTACATGCATCATCTTTTCTTCGCACGACATGCCATCGCGTTATGTTTTTAATATGAACTAGGATTTATAAGCACTATATACTACTGCAACTGAAGGTCTCCATTATCATTTTTTATGGGATTAATTTGTATATTAGGAAGTCTTATATAAAACTCTACCTAATAAATACACTAAAGTATTAGGACTTAATTTGAAGTGAGAAACAAAATATAACTCAACGGTAGCTTCTTTATATATGTCATCACTATATGTTTCTAATGTGATATAGAACTTATAAACTGCAACGACCTGGTCCACTGCCCTACCACAGAACCCACCACAGAAAATTGTGTCCCTCAAAAGGGTTATCCAAGTAGGTACTTATGGGGTCATAGGCAAGATTCATGGGCAGGGTCTTATAAAGCAATTACAAATCATCTTCCTCTCTGACCGATGTGGGATATACCCGGCTCACCCGTCATAACACCAGCCATCCTTCTGATGTGGGATATACCCGCGCTTGCCTTCTTTTTTCCCAACCATCAGTAACCTGACTGCATAGTCTAGCCAGAGCTTTCGAGAGTCGGCTCTAATACCATCTGTAACGATCCAGTCCACGGCCCCATCACAGAGCATTGCCTCACTTAAAAGGGCTAGCCAAGTAGTAGGTACTTATGAATTTATCGAAGGGTCTTATCAGATTAATCACAAATCATCTGACATTCGAAGTGGGATATTACATAAATACTATATATACCAACTAAAAACGTGACGCCAAAGATTTTCAATATTATCTTCTCATTGGGTATGTCAGTAAGTCTTATCTAATTTACAAACTTATTCTAAACATTCTAAAACTCTAAATAATCAATATACTAATTTATTATGATTTAACTTGTATGACTAATCCGGTAACTCGAGTCAAGCTCGAGCCGGTTTATAGAATATTGTATATGAAAAGGTTTCAAAAAGTGTATTAATGCGTACCACATATAGTGAGAAAAAAACATGAACATCATAGAAAATTATCTTAATTGGCTATAGGAATAACCCTAGTACCTAAATTAATGACGACTAACTTAAATAATAAATATCTAAAAATTAAGTCACTTGCATTACTTCTAACTTTCTATTATTAAATAGCATTGATTAGGCTACAACCAATTATTATGAGATATCAAGAAATGTATGTAAAACTTTTTAAACCTCGTGTAATTGTCTCATGTGATCTTACTATTTTCTCCATATACTTCTATAGATGAATTATATATGCTTCTAAAGTGCCACATCTTCATTAATTAATTAGTAGTGTTGGTTAAATTTTAAAAATCGTATATACACAAAACTATTAATCAAAATTCTCTCCATCAAAATCAAAATGAGATTTAGTTAACGTCATTGGCATGGCATTGAAATGTGCATATTAATTTCAAATGATGCCTACAGAAGCACAATAAAATTGTCTTACGCAGTCTACACAAGCACAAACTGATCTTGATATATTATTTGCTTACTTTGGTCGGTGTAGTCTACTCTTTTTTTTTTGTAAACTAATTAAACTTTTAATTTTTAGATGGTTGTTAATAAGACTATCTTGTGCTTGATATTTTCATACTAGTAAAGTTAGAGAAAGTTAATATTCCCTTTCTTACTAGGCATGTTTATTATTTTGCCATTTGAAATTTAACCAATGAAATTGATTTCACATTTCTTTCTCTTCCATGTCAACACATCCCACATAAAAATTTCGTTAATAGGGGTTTGCAATCCAAGCAATTCCCAAACTCTGTCACAACTCTCTTTCTCCACTGAATTTGATTGGAATAATTGCAAAAAAACACACTCGTGGTTTAGGGTATTTGCAAAAAGCCCTCTGAAGTTAGAAAATTGCAAAAGAACACCTGTGATCGCAAAAGTATTGCAACCCTTAAAAAAATCGTCAAAACTAGCGGAATGTGTTGCTCACGCTCCTGAGGGCTGAGGAGTGTGTTTCATGAATATTAATATAACGAAATGACTAAAATGCCCTCTATTTATTTCTCTTTCCCAAATCCCTAATTTTCTCCCCTAATCCAATGAAACCAAACCCTAGCCGCATATCACCCTTCATCACCCCATCTGCCACCTACTCCACCCATGACTGTCGCCGCCGCTACCATCGTCATCTGCCTAATGCGATCATGCCGCTGCCATCGTCATCTACCTAATGCGATCCTGCCACTGCCACCTGCCTCATCCAATCCCGTCACTGCCAACACCCCCAGCCAATCTCGCCGCCGCCATCACCACCCAATGCCGCAAACCGTCATCACCGTCCACTCCCACTACCGCCATCACCGCCAATGCCGCAACAGCCATCACCACCTAGTCCCATTGCCGCCATCCGCACACCACCACTGCACCACGACCAAACACCACATACCCACGTCAACAACAATCAAGGGCTTCAATTCGAAAACTAATCGCACATACTTAGATCTAGGGTTTCAATCAAAGGTTTTAAATCACAAGGTGCGATTGAAACTCTAGATCTAAGTTTGTGCAATTTGGGTAAATAAGCAACATATAAGCCTATTACTCCACAAAAAGTTCCCGTCATAGTATAGGGGTAAAACTCGGCAACGATGGAGAAGAGGGCGGTGCGGTAGTGGGATTATTGTGGCGACGAAGGAGAAAGGCCGATGGGTTTGGCAGAGTCGTCGTGGTTGTGATGAGAGAGAAGGGCTTGGGCTTGTAGAGACGACAGGCATGACTGGGTGTTGGTGGTTGGGGCTTGGGCTTGTGGCGATAAAGGGCAGGTTGGAGTGGCGTCGGTGTGGCTGGGGTGGTGATTCCACCCCTCTGCTCGAGAATTTCGACACATAGAAACAATCTTAGGGTTTATTTTGGATAGTTTTTTCATTTCGTTACAGAAACCATCGGTTGCAACACTTTTGCGATAATAGGTGTTCTTTTGCTATTTTTCTAACCTCAGGGGGCTTTTTGCAAACCCTAAACCACTAGGGTGTTTTTTGCAATTATCCCCAATTTGATTTAATGTCTCCCCCTCTAATTTTGAAATCTTTTTTATTTTTTAAACTAGCCCAATATTTCAATCTCCCTCATTTTATTTCATTGTGTGTCACACACACACGCATGCGTGCACACATACGTGCGCGCGCGAACGCGCACACACAGAAACTATTCCTCATTTTTTATCTTTTAATTTCCTTATTTGGTTATAATTACACATACACCCAATCACACACAGACACGCTCTTTTTTATATACATTGATAGGTTGACATATACATTAACCCACATTTTATTTTCTATCAATATATCTTTTGATTCTCTTCTTAGTGGTCTTTATTGATACAAATCTCAAAATACGGGTTATTATTCTTATTATTTGGAAGATACTATTTCTACCATTTTATGCTAATTTACGTCTTCATTTGTTGCTAAAAAATTAACAATAACTACTTGATTTTTATTTTACCAACCAAAAATGGAAGAAAAATCATATAAAAGGTGAAAATACCTTTTCAAGTATGATTATTATTAGACGTATGAGTCGAGCCTTCTTAATGGGTACCCTGTAAGTTGTTGCTGCCGTTTGTAATACATGGGATTAAACTAGTCATGAATTTAAAATGCCGCTCTTAAAATTTATATATTCTGACCACCGGAAATTATACAACAGAAATTTCGTCTTCAAGAATTTCTCTGAAACTTGACTTTGAAGCTCATGATCGTCGTTATCATCCTGGTCGTCATCCTTCTTGGCCTTTGCGAGTCTTGAACCCTGTTCATCAGAGCTCCTTTTGCTTTGTGAAACAATGTTTGGGACGGAGTTCATAGCATAACTTTCCAAAAAATGGTATTGAACATAGTTTAAGCCGTCCGCGGAAGGTTGTGCTTTGTAGGCGGGATAAACATTGCAGTTTTGAGTAACCAATGAAGGGGAGATATCCATCCTATATAAGTTAATTAGCTGCCAAAGCTTATGGGAGACCTCTCCAATGGCTGCTAAATTGCTTCCGCCAACATGGCTTCTGCTGATCACCATTGCATATACTTCTCTGCTCTTTGGCTCCAGTGAAGCCTCTGATGGCAATCAAAAGGCATAGTATTCTAATTTTTTGTTTTTCTTCTCTAGATTCATGATTTTTTTTTTTTTTGAAAGTTGTTTGTGAGTTCCTCGCAAACCTGCCAATCAAGTGTCCAATTCTCACCAAAGTCGTCAAGGCTACACTTCCTTCCACCCCCCTCATATCGATTAGCAAAAACAGGATGGTTTTGAGTTTCTTAAAAGGAGATAGTCTACCCAGGGTTAGAATTCAATAGTCCTTCAAAGAAGGTACACTAATTTTGTCAGCAACCTGGCTTAGGCTGAAGACTTAAGATGCTAGCAATTAAAAAGCATCAGAAACATGAAATATTGGAACGTGAACATAGATCTTCAAATCGTCTCATGGAAAATAGCCCTAGTTTTGTGATATTAGTTCTGATATACTCCATACTTCTGCAGGTATATATTGTCTACATGGGTGATCTACCAAAGAGCGAACTTTCCGTCTCATCCTTGCATACAAGCATGCTACAAAAAGTTGTCGGCAGGTCATTAACTCTCTCTTTCATATATAATCATGATTTTGTTGGAGAGGAAGGTCACTTAAACTTATTCTCACAAATACGAGGAGAATGACACGAAGAGAACTTGAAGATAACACACAATATATTTTAAAATTTTATCTCATGGTTCTTCTTATTTCTTTTTCTTCTTACACTTGCACCAACCTTACACCTCTTTATAGTGCTTCTAAATAACTTTTAGACATGAGCTACCACTAACTCGCTACTTCTATAACATATTAGCTCACTATTTAGCACTAAGCACATATCACTAATGCACATATCACTAATACACTTGTAACTTATGCACCACTAACACAGAACTTGATAACCCACTAGCATATCATACAAATAACCATTCTAAGGAAGTAAATCAAGTTTATTTTTCCAGCAGATTTTGGGCGTACTTAGCATTTTTCCGATCCTACATTTTAGCAAAGTGAAAGAATGGCTTCAACTTTTCAAAGATGTGCATGTGAAAGATGTGAAATTGACTCTTAAATCTTTAAGCAGTGACCATGTACTAGGGTGATATCTTAGCGCGCATTGTAACATGTTACGCACAAAATTGAAACTGCTAAGGTCTACACATACTCATCACTGCCTAACTTCTCCAATGAAATGCATTCAGCAGTAGGGCATCAGAATCCTTGCTCCGCAGCTACACGAGGAGTTTCAACGGGTTTGCTGCAAAACTAACAGAGGAAGAGAGCAAATCACTAGCTCGTGGGTGAAAAGCAATCTCCATCTTATCATGTAAACTGGTCTGTTTAAAATCAATTTTTTCATTTCAACCGAACTTTATCCCATTCAGGCATGGAAGGAGTAGTGTCTGTGTTCCCCAGCGCGAAGAAGCAACTCCTCACGACAAGGTCATGGGACTTTGTGGGCTTTCCTCAAGAGGTCAAAAGAACAAAACTTGAACGCGATGTTATTGTCGCAATGTTTGACACAGGAATTTGGCCTGAATCAGATAGTTTCAGCGATGAAGGATTTGGTCCGCCTCCAAGCAAATGGAAAGGCACATGCCAATCTTCTAGTAATTTCACTTGCAACAAGTAAGTTTTCAGTTATATACAAACACTATTTTATCATTCTAGTATATCAAAAACACAAAACAAAGTACTAAAAATTAGTGTCGATGAAATCGCCGGTGCAGACATTTCCAACTGAACATTGTGAAAGAATTAGAACATATAAGCCTTGGAATTCACTTCGTTGCAATCTTTGCAGCAAAATTATAGGTGCAAAGTTCTACCATGGTGAAGGAACGCCACCAGAGGAAGATTTTGAATCGCCAAGAGACTCTGAGGGTCACGGAACACACACTGCATCTACAGCAGCAGGAGCATTAGTAAGCAACGCAAGCTTGTTAGGTCTTGGATCAGGAACAGCTCGGGGAGGTGTTCCTTCTGCCCGCATTGCTGTGTATAAGATATGCTGGTCCAATGGTTGCTCGGAGTCTGATATCCTAGCAGCATTTGACGATGCGATTGCAGATGGAGTTGATATAATATCCCTTTCAGTAGGCGGTAACTTTCCATTTGACTACTTCGAGGATTCAATTGCCATTGGGGCTTTCCATTCAATGAAGAACGGAATTCTCACATCAAATTCCGCTGGCAATTCTGGTCCTGGTCCTGGATCGGTAGCAAATTTTTCACCCTGGTCTCTAACAGTTGCTGCCAGTACAATAGACAGAAAGTTTGTTGCCAAGGTGCAGTTGGGCAACAAGAAAGTTTATGATGTGAGTAAATCTGCCTCAGCTGTTGCACAAATGTACTACTTTCACTTCTTACGGTACGATTTATGGCCCTAAGCCTCAAAGCAAAGCAATACTAGCTAAACTTAGGCCAATGCCTGCGAGTTCCCTTGGCATCTCCCATCAATCAAACTCGATACCAGCTTAGCAGCTTCTTCGAACATCACTAGCCTGTCTTCTGGCCCCATATTTTTACCACGAAATCTATTGCTACAGTCTCTTCCCTCCGAACACCAAGATACCTCGTCTCCCACTTTTTCGGAACCTCTACCTGGATTACGGTGGATCAAAATAGTAACATGGACGAGCAACTTTGTTTAAACTAATCGCTCAATAGCTTTGAGACACTAGTCTCTTAAGTTCTTCGACGCAGACATTATCAATTATTTTTAGAAAGTCTCTCTTGTCAGGGATCTAACGGAAAAAAAAAATGGATTTCACCATTAAGGAGACGGACAACTCGTTATATTTATGTTTCTCGTAGTCTGTTTGATAGTGAGAGTATGCCTTATTTCCAGCAGTTCCCTCAACATTTCTTACCACATTGTTCGAATCTCCTTCTACATGCAGGGAGCTGCAGTAAATACTTTTGTGCTCAAGAATGGGATGTACGGGTTAGTGTATGGTGGAGATGTTCCAAATACTGCTGCAGGTTTTGATGGATCTGAGTCCCGGTAAATTTGAAGAAAAAAAATGCATCGTCAATGACATCCAAAAGTATTCAAAGTCAATCACTCCTGAAAATGAAAAAACTATGAAATGCAGGTACTGCATAGCAGACTCATTGGACAAAGCTTTGGTGAAAGATAAAATCGTTCTTTGTGACCAGCTGAGTAGTGGGGAAGACACATTGGACTCGGGTGCCATTGGTACCATTATGCAAGATGACGGCTTCAAAGATTTCGCGTTTGCTTTTCCTCTAGCCGCATCCTACCTTAGCTCATTAAACGGTAGTGAGATTTCTCACTACATAAACGTAACTTCGTACGTATATTTTCTTGAGCATTCCATTCTCTGCCATAATGTTCTGAAGACAAAATTTCTATAGCGTAATCCTTTTGCTATTAAGCATAAAGATTAATCAGTAGCTGTAGGGCTTCCCATTAGTTAATCAAATTTGACTGTACGTTTGGGCAGTAAAGCGACTGCAACGATTCTGAAGAGCATTGAAGCTAAAGATGCTCTAGCCCCATATGTAGTTTCCTTTTCATCTAGGGGACCAAACCCAATCACAAGAGATATCCTTAAGGTAAAATTATGCTTAGTTTCTTATCACCTGTTCTATGAAAAAACTTTCAGTCTTTGCTTTACCTAATCGCTATTATTCTTGTAAAGCCTGATTTAACAGCACCTGGTGTGGACATCGTCGCAGCATGGTCAGAAGCGACCACCGTGACAGGCCTACCAGATGACACAAGAATTGTTCGCTACAATATAATATCTGGAACATCCATGTCTTGCCCTCATGCTACTGGGGCGGCTGCATATGTTAAATCATTTCATCCATCATGGTCACCAGCTGCAATCAAGTCTGCTCTGATGACCACTGGTACTCTATCTATAAATGACCTTATTGAAAGTCCCTCGTGTAGAAAATCTACAAGTCTGTCTGTCTTTATAATGGTTCCTCTATTTTTATTTTTGTAGCATCTGTACTGAGTGCAACTACTAACACCGATATGGAGTTTGCATATGGAGCTGGCCAGATAGATCCTGCAAAGGCAGCAAACCCTGGTCTAGTATACGACTCGGAAGAGATTGATTATGTGAAGTTCCTCTGTGGACAAGGTTACAGCACGAAGTCGCTGCAACTTGTAACTGGAGATAATACTACTTGCTCAGCAGCCAACAACGGAACTGTTTGGGATCTAAATTACCCTTCGTTCGCTTTATCTGCACTGTCGAGCAACGTCACTCGTGTCTTTCACAGGACAGTCACCAATGTTGGTTCGCCAGTGTCCACCTACAAGGCAATCGTAGCAGCCCCAAAAGGACTTGAGGTCCAGGTCAAACCCAGTGTCCTTTCGTTCAAGTCACTAGGGCAGAAACAATCCTTCGTGGTCACAGTGGCAGCCACAGTACCTACGAAAGTAATATCTGGCTCTTTGGTGTGGGATGATGGGGTGTTTCGAGTGAGGAGTCCTATTGTTGCTTTCTCCTCCTCTTAAACTCTCGCATATGCTTGTTTAATCATTCTTAGAAGTGTGGTTATGTCTTTCTAGTCCTTTCAACGAATCAAACAAATAATGAAAAATTCAGGAGCAATAGCATCGCAACTTGTTATTAAAATATAATGACCGAAAGAATCACTGTCTTGTGGCCATCACTATCGGGAAATTGGAGACAAACATAACTGAAATGTCATATTAGTCAGTCGGGGAAACATGTACCGGCAAATGACCGGCATTCATAATGCTTTTACAACACCACAAGAATAATACGATCACTCTTTAAACCATATTCTAGCTCACGGACAATTCATAGTCCAAGCAGTAACCGGAGTCCAAAGCTCACACGGCGCTAACAACTATAAATTCTTTCTCAAAATATTTGCGGTTAAATTGCTACAACCAACCTTGACTTTTTTCCTCTTCATTTTGGCAAAAGATATACACAATTGATAGATCAAAGATTGTGTGCACTAGCTGATGTTAAAGCACGAAATCCATCCAACCCAGTAAATTACGTCAAATAAGAGAGAGTGAGGGACATCGCAACGGAGAAGCGATGCAGAGCTGACAACGATCTAAAGTTTATGAGGAAATGGATTGTAGTATGTGCATTATCTGTAAATTGTACTGGAAGAGTTCGAATGAAGGAAGCGTCGGGGTTACATAAACAAGCAGCACTTTTGTACAAATTCTTGTCACCACTACATACATTAGATTCCGTCCACTTTGTTTTGTCCGAGTACAAAAGAGCCTTTCATTCAAATTTCTTGTCATATTGTGTCTGTTGAAATCTATCAACCAAAATTTGTCTTGGTAGAATGTGACAATTGTGATCCCCACATTTTAAACAAGCTAACACGGCGTATATACGGATTTGAATTATATATTATATATGGGATTGGATCATTAAATCCAATCATTTAGGATCATTTGGTGCTAAGGGAGGCTGATGCGATTTGTAGAGAAATTAAGGAATGCCGAGAGTTAATATACTAACTATATGCCGAGAGTTAATATACTAACTATATGTTCAACGATCATATATGGTTAACCTGTTGTTTTAACACAGTATAACTTGTGTAAATTTTAAGATTGTTGGGATTAACGGCTTTGTGTACTTGTACAGAAAATCAATTGCGAACAAATACTAGCATGCAAATATTAACGTTCCAAAAATAGCAGTCACTAAACCAAATAGAAACAAAACTATGTCCAAAACTCACAATAGGAAATGCAAAACAGCAAATGGAAAGGCCAAGGCGTGATTTTAATTCACTATCCTTAAGACTTTATTCGTCCCGCAACGGTGCTAACGGTCTCTTGACGAAAAGCCTCCCAGGATACAACGGTAGTACGTCTGAAAATAGGACTCCAAATTTGTAGACCCGGCGAACCAAACAATGGTAGAACTGTTTCTTCCACAGACACAGGAAAAACGGACAGCAGAAAAATGACAGAAGAATTATTTCAGGAAAAAATTAATTACTTCTGAAAAACTGACTCGTTTTTATATACAGAGTTTTCACTGGAGGGTGCAACTCTTCACAGAAAAAACTGCTAGCTGGAAAGGTCACAACTTTCGGAAAAGAAAATAAATAAATAAAATTTATTTAAAATGTTTTTGTCCAAAAAGAATAAAGTCTAATGGGCCCAAGCCACGGCCACGGACCGGGACGGGTCGGGCGGCGCACGTTTGGTGGACCTAACCTAGGTCTTCCCTCCTAACAAAACATGGGTACCCTCAAGGGGTGCAACCCTTAGCTCAAGGCTAAGCCTTATAAGGAGACAACATGGACTTTAATTCTTCTATGTGGGATTCTCTCTTCCCTTCAAGTTGAACCACCAACTTCAACGTCAATTTTCTCATTCACCTTCCATTTGTTTTAAACGTGTAAATATACCATGATCATCTATTCCAATAGAGGATCATGAATTAATTTGTTCATAACCAAAATATGGTTTGGAACCAATTTGAAAATTGAGTCAAAGTTGCTTCTCCACAATGAGTTTAAAACCTAATTCCAACATAACCTCTTGCCTACTGTCTCATTAGCTCAGGAAGCCAAGTAACGGGGGGAATTTGTTGCCAAACTCTGGCGTTGATATCAAACCGGTAATAACCGTTGTCATTGACGACAATGTGACACTGGTCCTTGCAGAGCTCATGGTCCTTCGTTTCTACGTAAACGGGTACGGTTTTTGCGACCATAATCTCCATTGCAGAACGCCAATCCGTTTGAGTTATTAGGAACCTGGATTTTGGCTACTTTGTTGGAGGGGACAATTTTCTTGACAGATTTAGAAAGAGAATGGCATGTTATCTTAATCTCGTGTTCACCGCTGCGTAAATTTGCTAGAAGCAGAGTGTCAGCGCGGCTCAATTTCAATGTTGTAAATGTCAAGAACATCAAAAAAGTGGCAAACATTTTTGATACAAGGAGAGGCATTGCTCCAAGCTTACTATCAATCCGCATGAATACCTGTATTTGAGTGTGTATGTGGCGTGTAACTGACTTGTGTAAGTTACAAGGGGATTAATTACCTTATTGAATGTGTTGAGATTTAATGTGCTATCCTAATTTGATAGTCATACCTAGTTAGTTTTTCGGTAACCCCGACTGTGCCTTTTGTGAGATTAGTGTTAATTTGTGTATTGCAAAAATGAGGTTCTAACATGAGTGTAATGCTGAAATTAGTGTCTAAGAACCAGAGGATGAACTAGTGAATAGAACCGGTTCATTTTCCCCTGTTTCTGTCTTTTTCTTAGCCTGCTATTTTGTGCCCTTGTAACCTGCTGAAATGCAGATCTGTTTAACCTCCCGAAAGCCACTTGTTTGAATGTTATCTAACTTGAAATCAACTCTAGAACTAGCCAACAGAATAATCGTCTAATAACCTACTAGAATTTGTGGGCACACAGTTGTGCTTATAAACAGTGTTGCAACTCCCACATCAACATATAAAAAACACCATCAGCATAAGTATACAAGATTGATACTTAGCTGCATGTGAACTTTTGCGGAACTATGTTGGAACCACTTTGCAATTGGCAACGCATGAATTCAAAGATTGTTGAGTTTCCAAGTCCAAGACTTTCCCGCATGCACTCAAGGTGGACCATCTCTTGCTTTTATACTTGATGAAGCCAGTGAGCAATGATCAATACGTCATGTCAAGCATTACGCCACACAGTTCAATTAAATGTCATCAAATCTTAACAAGGATAAAAACATTTGCATATTCCATAAGATTCGCACTTCGAAGTAGCTTCTGGTCCATGGCGTCCTTTGCAGTATGCATCACATGTAGCCGGCTGACAGTTAACCTCGATGCTTCTATCCGAACAAATCTGGCCGCATGGGTAATCACAAGTGCAGACACCGAAAGATTTGCACCGTGAAGTAGCTTCTGATCCATATTCGGCTCTACAGGATTTGCTACACTTTTCCTCCGCACAAGCAAAGACAATCTTCGACCTTGAACATCTTCTTTCTGCTGAAGCCTCGTTGCCTGCAAGCCAAAGTTATTATGGTTCACAAAAATTGGCCACTTTGTAGCATAGACAGGCTGAAATGCTTTAATGTGTTAATGAGTAACACGGTAATCTGTTGGCACAAATTTAATGGCTAGTGACACTATCTATACAGCTATTTTATGCCATGTTTGTCGGTATGCAGTCATGCAAAGCGGTGAAAGGAATGCCATTTAATCATTTAACGAATTTCGATAAGAGTACTATAATGACCATAGTGGTAAAAGGCAACAACGTTTTCAAGTGCCAAATGTCACTTCAAATGATTGTAGGGTATGAAAGAAAGCTTAGGACGCGTACGTTTACGCAATTTATTTTCGTGTTTTGTATATTTTTTTGTTTTTTAAATTTTAGTATTCAGTTCTAAAATCGGACTGTGTACTTTTAATTTTTTCTGTATCTTATTTTTTCAGTTTTTCTGTACGTTTACTCTTTTTACTTTTATTTTCACCAAATTTATTCTTGTATGTTCCCACATTTGTGTCTCTCCTCCTTCCCCTTCCCCTTCCCCTTCCCCTTCCCCTTCTTCCCTTTCCCCTTCACTAGTGTTTGGTGCCAGCAGTGATTCATCGAAACCACCAGAGGGAACGCCGCTACCGCACAGGGTCAAAATCCTAACAGGTCGCCTCACCCCATGGTTCAAAACATTAACAAGCCGATCAATGGCGTCGTATGCTGTCACCATTGCAGGTCAATGTTAGCAACAAGGTTGCGGCCGCCACAACAGTCCATAGCTTGCCGGCGACAGAATCGGTCAATCCCATCACTGCTGAAATTGCAACACCATTGTGAGGGGTCAGTCATCACGAGGGCCACCGTGAGCAGCACCTCTATTCACCACAGCCATCGTAGAGTCGTCGTCACCAAAAGATGACCTAACAGCACTGCCGCCCAAAGGTTGAAGCCTTAATGGCTGGTCGTCCACTGCCGGCAAAAGGCCGGTGCTACACATACCAACGGCTTGCCACCCATCTAGAGCTCTATGCCGGTGACGCTGTCAGTAGAGGCTGATTTACAAGGGGCGGATCTTGAAGGACGACCAAACCCATCTATCATCAGCGAGAGAGAGAGAGAGAGAGAGAGAGCTAGCCGACAAAGAAAGGAGACAGCTCTGACAAGAGAATACGAATTGTGGAAAAAAAGTGAAAACACATTTTTCCACCTTTCTCGCTACTATTTGAATTTTTAATCCAAAATAGAATTGAAAAAAAATAAAAGTACACGAAAAAAAAAGCATCTTTTTTTTCATCATTACAAAAACGAAAACAAAATTTGGTAAACATACGCGCCCTTAGTTCTTACGGGATTTTCTCACTCCGCTTTTAAAGATATATATATATATATATATATATATCAACTTGGCTTGAGGTTATTGCTGAGAGCTGATTTCTATTTATTCACAGGGAAGTGCGTGTAAATGGTGGGAGCTGCCTTCACGAAGGGTATTACTAGATTTGAGCTCAATTCTAGTCAACCTGGAGTATTTCTTAACGCCTGCCTTCACAAAAAACATGGCTAAAGGTGACTAGTGGAAGAAGATCTGACGGTGAATTTGGATCTCCGGGTGACATCCAGCAACCCAAGTTAGCAGAGGTCCCGAGGTAATTTTTTTCCTAACCTAGGGTCAAGTAGAAATCGACAAGGCACGTGAGTCGGTTCAAATAAAAGTATGATGTCTATCTCAAAAATATGCTAAAATGAAGCGTAAGCCCACCGCATTTACTTAATAAACTCGACCCTTATCCTTAGATGATGTGGGATACTTCTTAACAATTGGAACTTCGTATCTATAAGTTCGAAATGGAAGACAGAGGAAAAAGTACCTGTAGTCGTGATAACCACAAGCAAAAGGATACCAAGGATTGAGAGCTTCGACATAAGTTTACCCTTTTGTATGTCAAGCAATGTGAAGTGCAAAAAAGTTATTCTTCTTCTTGGAGATTATTTGAGAACTTTATAGAAGGGGAATTACGTTTCTTTGGATTTTCGAACAACTAAATTAGGAATGTGAGTCTTTTTTTTTCCTTCTACCCATTGATTAGATTACCACAATTACTCCGTATAGATTACACTAATCATGGCTTTTTAACCTCATCATCATTGGAAATGGAGTATGTCCTATTAAGTGCATTCATATTTGACTCATTTGCACCGAATTGGTAAGCTAGGATTTATGGGCAAATTAAGTGGTCAAAGTTTGATACTTACTAAAAAAATACGTCTATTTAATACACCTTTGTTCTTTGCAAAATCGACGGGTAGTGATACTCATAACACCCTTTTTCTCCGAAAATTAAGGTGGTCAACGCTCTTGTGGATTAATGGTTTTGAAAAGTAGTATAATCCTTGCAAGAATAGACTACTTAATTTAATCTTTATGAAAAGATTTTCTACAAGCATATTTATGAACCGATACTAAAGAAGACCGAGTAAATACTCACATATGGGAATTTTTGGCACATCTCTTAAGGACATGAAGAGACTTGCGCTAGGATTTTCAAAACATGCCGTAGAGATATTATCTTCCCATCTTATCAAGAATTTTGTTAGTACCAATTTAGTTAACACTTCACACAGAGAGAGAGAGAGAGAGAGAGAGAGAGAGAGAATTTTATTAGTACCAATTTAGTTAACACTTCAGAAACATGGTCATTATGTCCTTGTTTCCTATGAGAGTAGGTTCCAGAAGGTTATCGAGCGTCCTTTTGTCTATATTGTAACTGAAATTTTAGAAGATCCTGAAAAATAACAAAATAATCATTCTCACTCTAATAAATAGATTACCCGTCTCTCATCAGTTCATCGATAAAATCAAGGTCTTGTCATTAACCGAAGTCTACCGATTCAACTCAATGGGGCTGATTCACAAATTCTTTGGGGCTCGGTTCGACCTGTTTTCTCTAAATATCTCGGACTACCTGACGGCTTCCCTCTCTCATCATGAACCATTGTTTTTACAACAAGAACAAAATAAGAACGACGTGGTCAAGAAATAGAAGACTGGCCTAAGGAGAAACCCACTCAAGTCCCACTCCCAAAACAAGTTGGTGATTGTTATAAAATTATCAAATCAATGACAATAATGGCGGATTAATATGTGGCCAGTTCTAAGTAAAGGAAGGACAAATAGCTTGTATACACAGGCAATTAAAGTTTAATTGTGCAACGTGTCGTCATACAAAGAAACGTGAAAAACGTGGTGAAGGCCGGATGAAAATATAGGCAAGAAGGCAAAATAAGGCCTTATTTATTCTCAACAGGTGGAAATGTCATATCAAATGTTAAAACAGGCATGCTTGGATATGTGGTAGTTCCAGATTGGATAAAGCCCAGAGTAATGATTGAGAGCCAATTTAAAAGCCATAAATATTGTTTCATTAATCCTCTTTAGCACCACAAACACATTAGCCCGTAGATTACACAAGCACAATTTTGTTTACTCTAAGTAAACAAATTTATCATAATTACATCAAATCACTATTTAACACACTTAAACAGTAACCTAAGTGTATTCAATCTTTGAATTGAAGCTTGTGTAGAGCTATAGTATTACCAGTTTACAAGAGTTGATCATTATGAACACCATAATGGTAAATTGTATATGTCTAATGTACTTTTATATTGATTTGGTAGGAGTAAAAATAGATTAGGTAGAAATAGCGATAACTTACATAACACCGAAAAAGTCCTAAAGCATCGGGTCAAAAGACCTGAGAGAATATTTCTTCAGGTTAAAAGCACTCAAAGAATATTTCTAAGTCCTCTCGTAACGTTTGAAAAGACGACACAAAGGCACATCTCCCTAAACGCTAGAACCCTTATTTATTAAAAATTGTGTTAACACCTGATTCTGATTCTGTGAGAGCCTGGCACGCACGCACTAAAAACTAAACAAAATAAAAAGTCTGTTCAAGGGCCTAAAGGTACAGGCAGATAGTTTTACAAGCAAACATGCTGCCAACACCAGTATTAACCAAAAGGAGACACCGGAGGTGCACGTGTCCAACATGGACCTGCCAGAGCTGCAGAAGGAGGGAATGGAGGTGGAGGTGAAGGACAGAAGGGTGCTTGAGATCAGCGATGTGCAGAGCAAGGAGGAGGGAGAGAAGATCGGCAAGTTATTGCATCGTGTGAAGAGGAGCGGCGGCAAGTTTGTCCATTGGTTCTAGCTACCAAGACGGAGGAAATTAAGGCTTGCATGGAGAATGGTGTGCTGATTGTGAATGTTTCAAAGCAGGAAGAGAAGAGACTTGATATTAAAGGATCCGGATTGCATGTTGTAGCTAAGGTTACAGAAGACATGCTATAGCCCCAGTTACAGCCATATGATCGAGTCTGGTGGAAAAGAATGACTCAGATCAAGCCAGGTCACCTGCTATTTATTCTTAGACATTTACTCTATGCCAACCAAATCTTCTCTCCAAGCCAACAATACTTCATTCTCTCTCTCTCTCTCTCTCTCTCTCTCTCGATTCCATCTGGCCGGCAGTAGCACCTCTTCCATGCTCTCCATCTGCTGGAGACAACACGGTGACGGCACATCCACCTCCTCCACCTTCTGGCGACGCGATCTACACTCCCTTTCTCTCTCTTTCGACGGCCTGAAATCGCAGGGTACACTCATTATTGCTAATAACAGGCAATCTTTGATGTGAAACAGAGAGATCAACAAGTACTAGGAAGCTGATAAAAATACATCAAAAGATTCTTGGCTTAATATCACAGCATTGAAGCCTAGCGAAAGGCCAAGCATAAAATGTAACTAAACAGGCCAAGTAGTTAAAGATGGCTTCTATATAATGTACTCACTAGTTTGTGAGAATTAGAAAGTGTTCTTTTGTGTGTTATCTTTAGCATCAACAGTAGTCAATTAGAACAATAGTTAGGAGCAGTCAGATACTGCATTGCCTTCTTTGGAGGATGTAATACAAAGCAAGGGTGTATGAGGAAGCTAAAATTACAGGGGGGAATGTTGTAAGGGATGACACGGTATGCAGATTCTAACCTAGTCATGTAACGACCCTGTCCACGAACACATAAGTACCTAGTTGGCTAGTCCTCTAGAGGAAGGTATCATCATGTGGTGACTTGGGTTGATCTGAACCATTATCTCCTATCATACTCGATTGGACGGCTGTAACAGAGGTTACAGCATGTCAGATGTAATCCTAATTATAACAGACGATCCAAATCCGATATAAAGGCCATTAATATCTCTAGCCAATTGGGCGTTTGTTTATCTTTTCCCCATGGGTTCTGTGCAATGTGTTTTATCAATATGATTTGAAATTGGTTTCATCTATGTCCACTATCGTCGCTTTAAATTCATTTTTGGTGGGAATTCGGTAAATCCAATTTTAGGGAGTTTATGGTTCACAACCTCACAAATAAAATGACATATGAAAAGAAAAGGAACTTTATGAGAAGAAAAATCCATTTTCTTTACAACTATAAATCAAAACTTTTAAGAAAAATTTAGTGACATAATAATAAAAAAAGGATTCTTAAATTTGACAATAAAACTCTTAGAAAATATCATTAGCCAAAGATCCATTAGTTGATGTTATATGCATGGTTGTAGTTAGGTTCTTAGTTACAATCCGATTGCAGCCAAAATCTTTCTATCAAAGTTGTCTGACTCCAACCAAGGGTAAAAAGTGTGATAGTATTCTTGGATTAAATCGGTCCAATCCAATTAGGTGGCCTAACAAGTCATACTGATATTGACTATTTATTTGGGTTGTACATTGATTAATTAAAATGGCTAAATATCTTTATGGGCCTACTTAATTTTAGCATCCAATATACCAATTTTTTATGGTAAGAGACTTATGAACCCTAATCTCTTAACTTTGATTTACTGTTGAGTTTTGGCAAGTCTTGGGTTGATTCTCACATCACGAGCCCGATGTAGTGTAAAAGTGCTTGAAGTAGTGAAAAAAGTGCTAATAGTCCGTCTTTGTGGCCATTAACCACCACAAAAAGTGGCTGTCAGGTGGGCCCTACCGTTACAAAGAGTAGCAATCAGGTGGGCCCTAACTGCTACTCTTTGTAGCGGTTAGACGGGGACCAGCTATTTTGCTCTCTCTCTCTCTCTCTCTCTCTCTCTCTCTCTCTCTCTCTTTCTACGTCATCTTCATCCTCCCAATTTATTCCTCAATAGCACAAACTCATATCCTTCAATCTCCACCATGTTTACTATAACACAAACTCATATCCTACGCTAGAAGATTAGATGAACCAGCTTCAAGATAGTGCAAGTAAACACTTACTTAATCTAATTGAACTTTGATTCTTGCTAGAGGTTAAAAGTTTATGATGTTGGAAGAATTTGATTGAGTTTTTGTTTAGGCTCGATGGAAGATTATAGTGGTGAAGATTTTAATTGGGAGCTTTGGGCTTATGGAGGATGAAGATGATGTAGGAAGTGGGGAAGGAGAGAGAGAGAGAGAGAGCTTGAGCAAAATATCTGGTCCCCGTCTAACCGCTACAAAGAGTAACGGTTAGGGCCCAGCTAATTGCTACTCTTTGGCCACAAAGACTTGTTATCTGGGACTTTTACACTTCATCGGAGCTCGTGAGGGGCATTTTGGGCCAGTTTGCTAACAACCACTCTTTGTGACTGTTAGCACTTTTTACCAAAAAAAAAAATTGGGGTCATTCACGAGTACACGTGGACGGCCAGATATGTGGTGGCTAACCATGCTTTTAGTGGTAACCGTGCTCACAACGATATAGTCCAAGTGATATACCATGTGATACAAGTTCGTAGCTCCAGAAAGATAACAATATGTTGCAGAGCAATTAGTTGTAATAATGTAAAAGCGCCATTGAGACATTTCATTTGGCTGTTGTGGTAGTGTTTAAGGGTCTCGTTAACTTGGTGGAAGACATATAGCTTCTTTAAGAGAGATTTTGGAGAAAGGGTGGTGGAGAGTAGACAATAAAAACTTGGAGCATTACATAAGTTAATTTTCTCTTTTGCTCTTAAGAAGGGACGTAAATAGCCTCCTCCACAGATGTATACATTTATGTTGAATATACTAGCTAATGGACCGCTCAAATGCACGCGATGGACTTTGTTTTTATTAAAAGAATGTGATAGGCCAGAGTAAGGGTGCAACTTGGGCAGAACAACCCGTAGATAACTCGTGTCAACCCGCAAAAATATGAAAATGGACTTACTTTTTTAGTGACCGTGGTGGATATGAGCTCAAAATTTTAGGCCCGTCCGTGAAAAAAATCAATCCGTCTAATTATTATATAATATAAATTATATATGTCTGTGTATGTGTGTGCGCGCGCACGTGTGTTTAATTTGTTTCCTTTAGTCTTTTTATCTCATTTTGTCTTAAATATTTATTTTCATACTTATATCTAAGTTTTGGAGACTTTAATGTACTTTTTTTTCATTATCATGCCTAAATTGTAGAGTTGGATGGTCAATGATATGTTTCAAAATCTTGCTAAACAAAACGTAATTCGTAATTATGAACAACCCGTGGTATATTTAAGCACCTTTTATGCACTTCAGCTGAGTACAAAATGCATCTTTCAATATGTCACGATATTAGAACTCTTAAAGTAGATCTAAGTATATTGTGATAGGCATTAGGCACGATCTAAGTATACTGCGTTTAAGTAAAATTGGTTGAGTTGTCATCGATTTCCAAATTCTCAACCTAAATCAAAAGAATATCATTGGACACGAGTGTTAACCATACAAAGAAAGGACCCAGAAACCCACTTTAAGCTCATTCGGTAACATTATTCAAACGATAGTTTTGTTTATTTGTCCAATTCACAGAATTGCTGAAACAACAAAGTGATGTACCCTGTATAAAACGAAACCAATTAATTTCATTTGAGCTAAGATACTGTCTCTAAACTGTAGTTGAAGTATATCACCAAAAACCCCCCAACGAAGCGTAAAATGTGACACTAATAACAGGAACTATGACAACAACACCGACTTACTAAAAGAAAACGTAATAAAAATTGTGAACTTCCTTTCGGTTGATATAATTAGAGCACCAATAATCATCATTCACATAATGGTTTAAGTCAATCTCTACTTTCACCTCAGATTAACACAATTTCATTCAAGTCCAGGTTATACTAACCGTTCTATTCTTGACATAGAACTTAAGTTGATAAGAACTCAGGTGTACGAACTTGTTCTTTGAACTCTCATAATAATACAAAAAGTTTATATGCGATCTGCAATCAAGAAAATATGCAACATCATTCATCGTTATATTCTCACCATTTATGACTGCTTAGGAGCCAATTCTCTTGCATCCTACCAGTATTTTTTTTATATTTTCCAACATATAGATTTACATTGGCGTGTTGTAAAAAAGGTATTCAAATGTTTCATCATTCTTGCTTTTGTTTAATGCCAAATTTATCGAGTGTTTAAATTTGCTGAGCTAAGTAATTAACACACATGAAAGGCATTTAATTTGTTTATAAACCTAATCGGATTATATATAATATGGCAAATAACTTAGCAAATAATACACAGATATACATCTTAGATGTTTATGGGCTATCCCACCATCCACACCTTGCCCATGCGCGCGCACATACGCACGTATGCATGTGTATCCATACATCAGTGTTTACCCGTGCTATGGTCTGAAAAATTAATTAATGATTATGACAAAAAAGAGAAACTTCAAGGCCATACTGTTACTTTTGAAGTTCCCTTTATACGACACAAAGCGGTCTACTTATAATTGACTAATTAACAAGATCTCAGTTTAGTCTATGCATACAATCCTCATATAATAAACCCCACAAAAATAGAGTTACTGTTATTTTGATTACATGCAGAATAAGAAAATTAATTAGTAATGTGGAAGTCTTCAAATTTGTAGTACCCAAAAATCTGTTCAGAATTAGCTTCTTAAGCCTTAAGAAATCTTAAGCGTTCACATTCCTTTGGACCCCCTCCCAAGTCCCATCCATTGTAGAAATGACTACTGCAATATCCTTTTCAGAAAAGCAAATGAGAGAGAACCCATTGAAAAGTTCAGCAGAGAAGTAAATCAAGTAAGCCAATAAAAAAATAAAATAAAATAAAAAAGAACACTGCTTGAATTATATGCTCCTAATCATAGCCTAACTCTAAGGAACACCCTCAAAATAGTTGTAAGCAAACTCTTGTTCTATTAGGAAGAATAAGTAAGAGAAAGAGAGATAAATAAAGAGATGTTTTTTTCTCAGAAGCCGGTCATATCAAAGACTGTTTATTGCATGCCAACGCCAACGGTATAAAGATTACTTATTTCATGCCATAGACATGGGGTTTGAGTCTCTGAAAAATTAACATTAACATGGGTAGTAACAAGTGCAACGAGCACCATATGGACTTGCGTGTGGAGCTCTAACTTTGAAGCATTGGAAACTCGAGGCTCCTCCGAATTTTTCGACGCAGGTCACCTTACAGTTCGCACAGTCATAGCCATAAAACTTTAGAGTACATGTGGCATGTACCTTCATCACCTGGTCGCCTGTTAAGTGAAAAGTAAACTAATGTTCATGAAACAATTGGCAAAGAATCATAGATCGATTTTATCACGACTAGCAGCAATGCACGTGTTGCAGTTTAATTCAATCAGGTTTTTAAGCAACAATAATTATCTACTTTGTTTAACAGGCCAAAGATTAGCTAAGGAAAAGTCAACGAGTCATCCTAACTTTGAACGGTTCCCCATCTACCGATGTATTTCCGATGGCTATTCTTGCAATCGTTTTCTTAATAAGTATTATTTTTAATAAGAAATTGGAAGGAAAGAAAGCTTTTTTCTAAGAGAATGAGCAAAGTATAAACATCAAAGCATTTTGTTGTCGCGGAGGATCCTTGTTTTCAGTCTAGGTGTTGCATCAAACAAGCGCATGTGTTAAGGTAAAAGTGGATGTTCTACATATTTTCATGTCAGATCCAATGGATGTGCAAGATCCTAGTATGAGCTGAGGACGAGGGATTAAGAAGGAAGCCGATTCAAGAACGTTTGGTTTCAAACTATAGAAGCAAGAAAAAAAAACTCATTTGATTTATTTATCGGAACATAAACTTTATTGTTACTTGTTGCTTATGTCGATCCACCAGATTCTGGACTTAATAGGTAGCTTTTTATGTTTTGGCCTATGCGCTCATGTTCATCTACTATATAGAGTCACGAGTATGACATGTCCTACGGGCTGTTTGTGACGTCCTAAGGCAACTTAAAAATATTGTAACCTTTTTATTATCAATGTCATTCTCTTATTATCCAAAAAAAATTATATCCAAAGATGAATTCAATAGTACTGACAAGACCCGAGTCTATGAAGCCAACTCTATCTCCATTGCTCTAAATAAATGATAGGTTTTGAACATAAATTTAAATACTCGAACGAAAGCAACAACTCATTTTCATCTAAAATAAAGCAAAGTTGGCTTTTTTTTTTTGGGTTATAAACTGATTCTAAGTTATGATGCGAAGAATAGATTCTCAAGTGAAGGTTGCAGTATTAGTTTTGACAGCATAAATATTGTTTAACTTGACAAGTACTGCATTTTTTACTTTTGCATTTTATTCTTTCTGAGAGTAATATGCAGGAGACGTCAACATGCTTCCTCAAGAGTTCCTAACTTAACCTAGTGATGGTCTATCTTTTTCACCCCTTAAACCACTCTTACAAATGTACTTAGGGTAATGTGACATCATGTTGTTATATAAAATGCAATAAAAGGACACACATAATGTTAGATGAATTAGAGATGTCAACGGCCGGGCCGATTTGGCCCTAAAATGGCGCGGGCTGGCCCGGCCCTACAGGTGAATAGTGAAAGACCTGGACCATAAGGACTAGGGCCACGCCTTATTTTTTGGCCCAAAATCCAGCCCAGCCCGGTCCTAATAAGGCCCGGGTTAGGCCCTAAAAACGGGTTGGCCCGAAACCGGCCCAGTTCTAGCCCTTTGTATTTTTTCTTCTTTTCATTGATAGATCTTGCAATCTTGTTATCTCCCTTAGTTTTTATATTTAATTTGCCATATCTATTGTATATCTGGTTTATTTACCTCTATTGAAAATGAGATTTCTTTTTTCCTTTTCATTTTTAGACATTATATGACCCACGTTGCTAGCACGATCTAACAGTTCACGCGAAGATGTGGACGGCCAGATCGCGAGCATGGACTGCCATTTTTTTCATCGTCCGCTACATTATGTAGCAGACGGCCAAATCGCGCTGGCAATTTGCTAGCCCGAGCAATGAATCACGACCATATATATATATATATATATATATATATATATATATATATATATATATATATATATGAGGAGAGCCTATCAAAAAATTTATTTTGTGTGTTAATATTTTTACAACACAAAACAGGAATTAAAAAAAATCAGGCCCGGGCCCAGCCCTAAGGTTAGGGCTTAGGCTTGGACAGGGCCTCAATATCCCAGCTTTGGGCCCGGCCAGCTTCCCACGGCCCTAAGCCAGATTGGCCCGGACTTCCACTTTGGCCCGGTGGGCCGGGCCAGGCCAAGCCCAACCCATTGACACCTCTAGATGAATACTTAGGAAAGTCAATTAACTAAAACATGTATGATTTATGACCTTGGGAATGTGCCATGGTTTCTAAGTGTTAATGCATTAATAACAGCATTTCGGAGACACATGATACACATCTAAAGAAGTTTTGTTAATATGGACAATTAAGAGTATAACTATAAAATCAATATGCCATTGAATGCGTCGCATTAATTGAACGGAAGAAAAAACGAAGTTGGTGAAAGAATCAGGAAGCATTCATGTATGGTACGGTAAAGAAGTTAACATGGTAGAAAGAAGGTAATGAGGCAGAGAAAGTCCTAAAAAAAATTATCCAAGTGTCTACTACCGATGTGTACTTGACCATTGATACACGCATCAATGGTTCCTTTAGTTATCAATTTCCTCTTTAGCTGTTAAAATAGGAGATTTGGGTAGATGAAGAGTATCGCAGAGCTCCTCTAAATTATTTAGTGGCAAAAAGATTAATAGACATAAGTAGTATAGATAAATGAAAAGGTATAGCTCCTAACAATGTTGTTAAGATTTACATCAGTCCTGAAAAATATCAAGCAAACCTTGCCATGAATTTGCTTCTCCATGATAAGAGTTAGCGGAAAGTGTAATTACCTGCCATCAGGAAAACTACTGTGATGAGAAGGATAGCGAAAATGGAGAACTTCATCATCTGTTAAAACTCTTTTCCAATATCCAGAGCAATACTATGAATGCACCAAGCTATAATTATGTTGCAATTTATAAGGAAAAATTTCATACCCGTTGATGGGAAAGGGCGGTTTACTACTTGGATTGTGCAAATTATATTACAAGAATCAACTAAATGACTATATTGTTATTAGAATCAGATTTGACATACCATAATGGCAGGTATATAATTGACAGCCAAAAGCAGTAGATATTGTTACGAAATCTCATCGGATAAATTTGTACATAACATAATAAGCAAACGCAAAAACACATTAATTCAGAGAGAACTCAAATCCACTTTACACAAGTCAAATTTACAACGCTTCCTCATATATATTTCTAATTTGTCTGCCGTCTCGTTATACAAGAGAACACGTCGTATTTATAATTATGTCCAACTCAAGAAAAATATAATCCTACTCATGTACAGACACTCAAAAGAATTCAGGTCGACCCCTAACAAAAATAAGCTATGCGGGATAAATAAAAAGGTAAATTCGAAGGACCAGCTGTCCTTTGCTCCAGACAGCTTGATTGTGGAGTGGGCTAGTTTTAAATTTTGGAGTGAGGAGATAATTTCCTTGAAAGTAATTACATACAAAAAATCATATTACAAGGTTCACCCGCTAATGATTACATTGTTATTAGAATCAGATTGTGGAGTAACCAAATATCATAATAGTTTGTTCACATTTTACGACAAAAGTAATTCTTACAAGGTTGGAAGCCAATTTAAGAATGACTCATGGATATGATGATCCGGAAGGATTTAACAAACGCATTATCTATGCTTTACAAAGTAAATTACTAATGATTTTGAACTACGACGTGACCCATTTGCGTATGTGTGGTAAGTTAAAGGTAATCACGGTCCAAGAAAGAAAGATGTTCTGTGGTTGTTAGTTTACATTTATGTTTTTCAGTTTCTATTTCTTCTTTTTGTGTTGTGAGTTTTCGCATTGTGGGTTTTTGTTTTGCAAACGAATTAAGATTAAAACACCATCATGTTTGTTTACACTTTCTTTTAAAAGCACCTACTATTGCCTTTCTTCACCTATTATTTAGTTTACACTTGTTGTATCCGTTTTTTTTTTACAACAATTTTTCCATAATATTCGTGATACCCCTAATATTCACGTTGTGGTTTCCCAAAATGCCCTTAAAATACTCCCACGTCTGACGAGTGGTGGCCCATTAATGCTGTTGCCAGATGAGCTCGAGTTCCCAAGTATATACAACTATTGTTTTCAATCTGGGTCGTCTAAGCAACCACCACCATCAATCTCCTTCAGCCCCAAATCGGTGGTTACGACAGTTCTGGGAGGTTTATGGCAGCGATTGTGAGTGGGGACAAAGGATAGTTCTGATGCAATTGCTGTTGGGGATGAAGGGCAATTCTGATGCGGCATGAGGTACGGATAAAGGGCAGCAATAGTGGCTAACAGCGGTGGTTGACAGTGACAAATGGGTGTCGATGGCAATGGTCGGTGGCGACAGGGCACCGTGACAAGATGTGGTAGCCGATGTGGGCAATAACGGTCCTTCTTGAAAGCAAAAGAATTAGAAATGGGTCAATATATAGTCTAAAACTATAATTTCTTGGAATTGGGTAATAATCCAAATTCAAAATTTAAATAGATGATCCAAATAGTAGAATTACTATACTAAAGATCTTATTTCAAATCCAATCCAATTCGAAGGTTAATCCTGTGACCCAATCAAAGCTTTACAGGGAGAAGGAGTGAGAGAGAAAAGTGCTTGTGTGTGTGCATGCACGTGTGTATGTTTGTGTGTGTTAAAGTTAAAGAGCTGGAACGGTTCAAATAGCAAGGACAAAATGGTTCCTCAAGATTAGAATCTAAGCATTGTGTTACGTTGATGTTACTTAATTTTAAAAAATACCCGCACTTTTTTTGTAATGCAGCAACTTAGCCAACCAACCACCATACATCGTTCCACCGCCACCCACCAACATACATCCTTCCACCGCCGCCACCCACCTACCACTACCTGCTAATGTTGTTACAACAAACCCACCACCATCCACCTTGCACCTTGCCACGCCATCCACTTGCCACAAATCCACCAAAAGCCACCATCCACTTTGATGTCAGGAAAGTGGGTTCGTCGACTTGGAGGTGCCACAAGGAATGCAGTCCGATTCAGATGCCAAGTATGTTGATGTGAGACACAGCAAGGGCGGAACAAGGGCACAGACCAAGGGCTTCCCAGACAGAGCCTGAGGGTGACAGTGCTGTGAGGGTGATGGCGTAAGGTGAATACACGACGACAGTCACAGTCCGATGCTTATGTCCAGAGTTAGGGTCTTGTATGTTTTCTCTCTAGGATTCTAGAGTGAGAAAGTGAAGTGTTCTGAAAATGTCCAAACATCCAAATAAATTCTCAAGACCTCTATTTATAGAGGTTGAGATGATGCTGTTATCACGCGACACGTGGCGCTCCCCAGGAGCGACACGTGGCGCTCCCCGGGAGTGACACGTCACCGAGGGGTTGACAGCTAGCTGTCGATGCTCCACGGACTATCGAATTGCATATTCAACCGGCCTGCCCCACACAACGTCGTTCTGTCTATCTGGAAAGACTGGCTCCCTTAGCGTCGGTGTGGCCAGAGAACCCCCTTTATCTAGCCTCCAATCCAAGCCCTTACAGAGTCCCACAGGCCTGGCAGTGGTGAGGAAAACCCGATGCCCAACTGCCAGGCGGACTAGGCATGATGCCCTCTGAAGACCTGCTCCCGTCTCGGAGTGACCCGGGGGTCATAGTCCATAGGGGTGCCGATGCAAGCCCCCAGTGCCGGAGCACGTAGGCCAGTCACGAAGACACCCTGACGAAGATAGTGTCCCGGAGGAGTCGCTTATCCCGCAGGTGAGTCCTTGTACCGGAGCATTCGGAGCGCGTCAAGGTAGCATCCCGGAGGAGCCGTCTACCTGGCGGAAGGGGAGTTGAAGAGCTCCCTGACTGAGATAGTGTCCCGAAGGAGTCGCCTATTCCGTAGGCTGAGGTAGCATCCCGGAGGAGCCGTTTACCTGGCAGAAGGGGAGTTGAAGAGCTCCCTGGCGGAGATAGTGTCCCGAAGGAGTCGCCTATCCCCGCAGTGAGTCCTTGTGACGGAGCACTCGGAGCGCGTTAAGGTAGCATCCCGAAGGAGCCGTCTACTCGACTGGCCGAGGTAGCATCCCGGAGGAGCCGTCTACCTGGCGGAAGGGGAGTTGAAGAGCTCCCTGGCGGAGATAGTGTCCCGGAGGAGTCGTCTATCCTCGCATGATGTTACACACTCCAGAGAGTGGGTCGAAGCATGTTCCATGACCAAGGCAAGGTGCGCATGGTGTGGTGAAAGGATGGACCGATGCAAGGAGCATGGTAGTGTCACAGAGAGCCAAGGGGCACAACTATGTTAGTGGCGTGGCGCATGGGTGCGACAGAGTGAGTAAGGTGTCGGGGGCACGTGTCATGGAGATGGAGCACAGGCGCGGTGAAGTGTGTATGGTGCCCGGGGGCATGACATTGTGACAGAGAGCCTCAGGGCAAGGCTGTATCAGTGGTGCGGCGCATGGGGCGCAGCGGAGTGAGTAAGGTGCCAAGGGCACGTCTGTGTTAGTGGCGCTGCGCATGGGCACGACAGAGTGCGTATGGTGCCGAGAGCACTGTAGTGTGACAGAGAGCCCGGGGGCACATGTCATGGAGATGGCGCAGCGCATGGGCGCGACATAGTGCGTATGGTGCCGGGGGCACATGTCATGGAGATGGCGCACGGGCGTGGTGATGAGCGTCGCCGAGACAACACTTGGTGCTGGGGGCACGTATCATGAGAATGGCGCAAACTGCGGTGAACGTTGCAGAGCAATACTTGTTGTCGGGGGCACATATCATGAGAATGGCGCATGGGCGCGGCGACGAACGTTGCGAAACAATACTTGGTGCCGGGGGCACGCATCATGAGAATGGCGCAAGGGCGCAACAACGAACGTCGCGGAACAATACTTGGTACGGGGGCACGTATCATGACAATGGCACATGGTCGTAGCGACGAACATCGAGGAGAAAATACTTGGTGCCGAGGCACATATCATGAGAATGGCGCATGGGTGCCGCGACGAACGTCGCGGAGCAATACTTGGTGCCGGGATCACGCATCATGAGAATGGCGCAAGGGCGCAGGCGATGAACGTCGCGGGGACAATACTTGGTGCCGGGGCACATGTCATGAGAATGGCGCATGGGCATGGAAACGAACGTCGCTGAGCAATACTTGGTGTCGGGAGCACGCATCATGAGAATGGCGCAAGGGCGCAGGCGACGAACGTTACAGGGATATACTTGGTGTCGGGGCACGTATCATGATGATGGCGCATGGGCGCGGCGACAAACGTCGTGGAGCCGGCGCACGGGGGGCGCGTCGGGTGTCCTGAAGAATGGGATGTGAGCCGAGTGTACCTGTCATAACAAGATAATGAATGCAACATGTAGTAATGACAAAATCGGGAGTTATGATATGATGTCGTCGGCGAAGGGTCATTCGGTGGTAGTGCGCGACTTTGGGCGATGGGCATCGCGGGAGCGGCATACGGTCACGAACGACGGACGTCGCGAGGTTGATGCACGACGGACGTCGCGAGGTTAATGCACGACGGACGTCTCGAGGTTGATGCACGACGGATGTCGCGAGGTTGATGGACGACTGACGTCGCGTGGTTGATGGACGACTGACGTCGCGAGGTTGATGGACGAACGTTCGTAAACATCGTGGAGGTGCAAGGACTCGAGAAAACAAGTGCGCGCGAAAGGAGAGGTCATAAGCCGACAATTGGGGGAAGTCCGAGGCCGACCCCTTTGGGGAGGCCGAGGCCAATGGCCAACTCCCATGAAGGGAGGCCAAGGCCACTCCCCCTTTTAGTGAACTTCGGGCCACTCCGGAAGTTGCATTACGACGAGCGTGTTGCCGTGAGTCGTACCCACGTGACGAACAAGGTGCCAAGTCACATACGAAGCGTACAAAGCAAAAAAAAGTACGAAAATGACTTTACACGAAAAGTGAAAAACCGAGGGGAAGGCCAAAGCCAACCCCCCATGGGAGGCTGAGGTCGACCCCATGGCCTTCGAGAAGGCCGAGGCCGACCCCATGGCCTTGGGGGAGGCCGAGGCCGATCCAATGGGTTTGGCCAAGGCCTTTGCCCCTTGACCCCGTTGCTCCGGTTGTGCCGTCGATCGATATTTTTTATGAAAAGTTGTCCGGGTGGTCTCGGCGTGATGATCGCGCTCTCGTGAGTCACGCTAACGCGAAATTAATTCTGCCTAAGTCGCGCACGAAGCGAGAAAAACACTTGTCTTGGGCGCACGGGCGCTCACCGGTTTGATGCGTTGAAGACAAAGACCGTTGAATGTGTCTACGTTTTCGCGCAAAGTGGGACCCTAGCGGGTCATTGGGTGCGACCAGAATAGGTTGGGAACACACTTGCTACAACTCACCCTTCCACCACCCACTTACAACAACCCACCTTACCATTACCACCCATCCCGCCAGTTGTCACCTACCATCACTGCCATCACCCACATACCACCCACTACAAGGAAAAAGGTCTACGCCGACGCCTATTGTAGCGCCGCGAAAAGTGTAAAAAGCGTTGCTGTAGGCTTACACGGCGCTACAGGACCGCCGCCTTTACTCGCGTTTCGGTAGATATATGCGGCGTTTGAGGGGGTCTATAACAGCGGTCGACCGCCCCTAAAAGGCTTCCGCTATCCGTCTTCTAATGTTCCCAATAGCAGCGGTCTAAACCTATGCCGGCGGTAAAAGGCGCTGGCATAGGTAAATTTCTAAATTATTATATTTTTGGTTAAAATAGAAAAGCCAACGCCAAGAACCGCCGCGGTAGGTATTATTTTTATTTTATTAAAATGCTGAATAATTGAATCTATGTCAACGGTTCCTGCGCCGTTATAGGTTTCATTTTGCATTTGTTTTTTTTTAATGTATGGACTTATGCCAGCACATATGACCGCCGGCATAGGCTTATTTAGATTTTTTTTTAAAATAATTCAATTATGCCGGCAATACAGCTTCTATAAGTTATCACCCAAAAGAAAAGGAGAGCAAAATAATAGACAATGCCGACATTGCCAACCTCCTGTATAAAAATATGTTTTCTTACATTGCTTTTCTCATATCATAGCTAGTAAAAACCAAATGCAAGTTAAATCTAAATTAG
The DNA here is from genome assembly GCA_033070095.1 of Escallonia herrerae. Lineage (NCBI taxonomy): Eukaryota > Viridiplantae > Streptophyta > Magnoliopsida > Escalloniales > Escalloniaceae > Escallonia > Escallonia herrerae. The sequence goes on along the minus strand of JAVXUP010000411.1, from coordinate 114,035 downwards.
GACTTGGCTAGTAACAAAAGAACCACAATCTATTCAATTCTAGATCAATAACACACGTTTGTCTAGAAATAACAAGCGAAGTTAGAGGATTTTTACGAGTTAATTTGTACAAGACCTAATAAATCCTCATGCATATTTTCAAATCGATCCGGTAGCCGCCCATGCACATGATCAACATTAACCACCAAAATCGAGAATAATCCATTTGCATTCACTTCGGCATTAACCTGATATAAAGGTAACACATGTTAAACATAAAGAATAAGAAAGGAATATTATATCTCCTAGTCTCTTTGCACTTTAGATATGTTCAACAAGGAATATGTTCACATATTAAACACAAATAGCCATCTTTGAATCTCATTTTTTGCTTGTTATTTTTGAGTTGTTAGGCAAAAGCTTTTAGTGTATGTTGTTAGACTTGCATAGCTTTCACTTTCCATCAGCATCTATTGATACGTGATTGCTAAAATTTATGGCAAAGTAACAAGAACATTTTTACGAGATTGAAATTTCAGAACCCAGGGAGTAAGTGATGAATGATGATACATCCAATAACAAGTAAAATTTCACCGGTACTGAAATCTTTAGCACATCCATGGTTTACTCATTGTAAACATAACTTTTAATTTACGACTAACTTTTTTATTTCCTAGGGGTATGGTTTTATCCCACCTCACTCATGCAATGTTAGGAGTAAGGTCTAGGTCCCCTGCTATGTTATAGAAGCATGATTGCTCTTTTGGTCCATCCTTCATAGCAATTATCCGAATTTATAGGTTAAAAAATACCAAGTATCCCATAAATAACTAATTTTACAACTATAAGACATGTTTGACATTCCTGTGACTTACAGTCAACCACAATGTACTCTCAGTGTCTCCATATACGAATGCAGATTTCAAGGAAGTAACCAACCTCAAGGCCAAAAAATTAGGTTTAATGGCCAACAAACAGCTGGGCTATTCCCTATAAAAAATGACACAAGTATACTTCTGAGCCACTGTTTTTGGCTTTCCAGTTGAGAATTGAAAACAAATAAAACCAAACACGATTTCACTGCCTATCTCCATTGCCTTCATTCAAGCAATCTGTATTCTTCTTTTTCAGTTTTCGTGTAGAAATCTGTGTTAGTGTTCAGCAAACCACCCCAGAGAAGTTTCTTGGTTTCCTAAGGATAACATTCTCAGGCATGGGAAGGAGATTTCCCATAGGTGGGAATCAGTTAACTCGTCCAGTGCTTTCATATTCTCGATTGTTTGCATATATGGCTGCTACAGTTGCTAGCTATAATCTCATCCCTCAGTGGCTCTCTTTCGAGAGAACATTAAACCCTCCATCGCCTTTGGAAAACAAAACAACAGAAGATTCCAGCAAAATTGTTTCGTCGAGAAATAGCACAACAGAGACGTCGGTAATGCCACCGACCACGAGATGAGCAGAATTAGAAGGTACAACGGATAGGGTGCAACCGCAAAACGAAGAATTGCAGCAGCCATTGCCACCACCACCGCGTATGTCGCATTTGAGGGCTGCGTCTTACCATTTCCAGTCAACGGATAGGGCTCGCATTTAAGGTTAAAAAGAAAACATTTGAAACTAATCGATCTTGTAGATACTGCTCAAAAGACTAATCGGCCGGAGATTATGATATCTTCTACCTCCCCTCTCTTTGAAACCAACACTATATATAGAAGAACTGTTAACACTTCTCTCTAAGTCATCAAATGAACCAACACCTAAAAAAGCTAGGAAAATATCCAGCACGTCAATCTTAACCACAGAGCAATATCACTGGAATAAAGCTATTGTGAACCCATCCAAACCAGGGGCTTTATCCTTGTTCATCCCTTTCAAAGAACCCACAGCTTCTTCCTCAGGAAAAGACCTTTGAAGATACTCTGTGGCTTCTAGACTGATCATAAAAATGTCTAAAATATCAAAAGAGGTCTGAAAGAGCAGTCACAACTAAAAGGCTGTTCAAAAAAATTGAAAATACCCCTCTTAATATGAAACTCATCTAAAAATAGCATGCCGCTAATCTTAAGCTTCCTAATCTGATTCCTCCTTTTACAAGCATTCGCCATTTTACGGGGAAAAAAAATCTGTACTCTTCAACTAATTTCTAGAAACAGGTTCCAACCTAACATCTCAGCTCAACTATAGTACTTTTGTTGAATGCAGGAGAGTAAAATTGAAGTGTGACTCCAATGCAGAGAAATAACTCACCATATAATGTTGTCAATTGGACAATCAAATGCAAAACTTTGTAAACATCATAGAAACAATCAATTGTACATCAATTTGCTTGGGTGAAAGAAATAGATACCTAATTAGATGGAACCCCAAAGTGTGATCAATCCGAGAGCAAATTGAAGAATCCTTTTAGAGAAGCGGTGGGACTTCAGTTCTGAAAAGGAGAAGAGAAATTCAGCAAAATACTATATGTTTCACATATTGCATGGGCTCATGAACGCACACCGTTTGCTAATTTGATTCATGACTTATCTCTTCTGCCGGCTGACTTCACGGTGCCTGTAGGGTTCCACTGTGAGCTAAATCGGAAAGCACCCATTCTGGAGACCGATGAGAGTCTTCAACCAGAGAAAAAGCTTGAACCCTTCTAGATCTTATACTCCAGGCAAGCGAGGATCTTCTTTCCCCTTTACTGAGCGATAAAGGAAGATCTGTTCTATTACAACACGGCAAAAGGAGAGAAAGAAGAAATTAATAGAGAATGAAGAATGGAGAAGGAAGAGAGAGAGAGAGAGAGAGAGAGAGTCAAACCAGATTGCGTCGTGTATGAGTCGTGTGAGAGACTGAAAGTCGAACCAGAGAGTCGTGCGTTTAGTGGAGGAAAACAAAAAAAATCAAAAAGGAAGAAAAAAAATCAAATTAAACCAGCATTTTTCTATAATAACAGTAAGTGAGCCGGCTAAAACCTTTTGACCGCCGGCATAGAATGTGTTTAGGCGCTAAATTTTGGCGCTCATGTTGTGGGGTGTAAATTTGACCTATGACAGCGCTGGACATGTGACCGTCGGCTTAAACCGTTGCTATAGAAAATACAACAACGGTTATCATAATTGTGTTGTCGTAGTCAATATACCGCAACGCCTTCGCGTGGCCGCCGCCGTAGAGCGCCGTAACAGATCACTTTTTTTGTAGTGACCACCTACCATTGTTGCCACCACCCAACCTTCCATCGCTAACAACGTTATCCATGTTTCCACCCCCACCGCCCACCTTACGGCCGCCACCCTCCCTCTACCTCATAACATTCGCTCCATCACCCCCCCCCCCCCCCCTCACCGCCCTTCGAAAAAACACTTACCTTACAGGTTTATACACTTTTTGAGTTTTGGAAATTATTTTGAAAACACTTATCCCAGATTATTAGCATAAAAAAAGACTCAATAAAAGTACCATTTTAAACCACTTATCTTACATGCCAAAACAATAAAAACTAATAAATGAGAGCAAAAAATTACTCTATACTTTTGATCCAATGGCCTAACTTTGCCGCTGTCCGAAATAGCCAATTCATTCTAGTGCAGCTTTATACATTGTCAATATCATATCACCACTTAAAAGAATTAACACGGGATTCGCAGTAATTCAAGTCCAAGGGGTTAAGTACCATAATGTTTAGAGACTTATAAGTTCAATTCTAAATATTATAGTTAAAAGAATTAACACGGGATCAATCATGTTAGTTCGTTGGCAGTTTTGATTGGTTGGTGGGAACATCTAGCAAGTTATGTAAAGAGTTAGGTTCAGACTTTCTTGTTACTTAGTGGTCATTTGTTTTTTTCGTCATTTTCATTTATTTGCTTTTAAAATATGAATAATCTTAGAGTTCATACGTTTATTATATTCGTTTTCTGTTTTTTATAATGATGATAAAAAAAAATTTCTTTTGTGTATCTTTACTATTTTTTATTTTTGTTTTATTTAAAATTACTTAAATAGTGACAAAAAATTAAAAACACCTCCGAGATATTTTCAGCTTTTTTTACTCAAAATTAACACAATGTAAAAAAAAACTTAAATTTTTTTTATGAAAATGTTAAAAGTATCGTAGCGTATTTTTTAACTAAATACAAAAATTATAAAAATGAAAATATAGAATAAAAACATAAATGAATACGTTAAACGTTCGCAACTTTTTAAGTTCACAGTTTACGCTTCGATCAGTATAGTATTTTTAGTCAAAAAACAATTCTAAATTCTGGCACATATGCGGGTCCCATTACGTCTCGTCACTCCTGAACCAAAGTCATCAACTTTAAGGAAAGCTCACTGCCAGTGTGTAACACCTGCAACTTTCGTGTCCCCGAGCCAAATCAAAAACAGCCGTAACACGCCACCAACGGATCGGATTCCCCGAGCTAAAAGCCCGCCAACGCCCCAGAAACCTCGCGCCGTCAGATCCATCGTTGGTTCACCGGCCTGAGTGGGAATGGACACCGCCTGTCCCTCCCGATTCGGCACGACGATCCACGTGACGGCGCTCGACGGAATCGTCAACGTCAACTCCCTGTTCACACTGGCGGTCTTCGTCGGCCTGGCCTGGAAGCCCACCGACCCGGCCAACAGCCTCGTCGATGATCCGAACTGCCAGGCCGGATCGAGCATCGCCGAGGATCTCATCGCCTTCCACGTGTACTCCTTCAGCTGCTTCCTCTTCTCCAGCCTCATCGCTCTGGGCCTCAAACAGGCCATACGCATTGCCAGGAATTCAACCGAGGCCCACCGCACTTTGTTTACTCTGGACATGTGTCATATTAACCGGACTGCGCTCCGGTTCGGGTACTTGGTGTCGGCTGCGGGCTCGGTTTGCGGGTGCGGGTTTTTAATGATGGCACTGGTCAATGTTGTACAGATCAAGCTTGGGACCTTGGCTTGTGGTAGCTCCCACACTTATGGTGCTGTTATTCCACTTGTGATTTTGGTTCCTGTTGCGCTTTTTATATACGTTTGTTCTGTTTTGTATGCTTTTACTCGTTAGTGAGCTGTTTTACTGCCAATTTCTGTAATTAGGGCTTGGATTTGACCTTGGTTTACTTTATGTCGATGCAATGAAAAGTTTCACTGCAGTAGATTCTGATTATTGAGCTCCAATTTTGACCTGTGCACAATGAGCTTGTATGGCCAACTTTTGTATACTTCATTGACTTGTCGAAATATCAGTTATTTGAATAAAATTGCTAAACGTATCTAAGAGCGTGATGGACGTATAAAGGAGCAAATATAGCATGGTCATGGACCATTGGTCGCGACCATGCTGATGTTATAGGAGGGTGTAGGGGCTACGGGAGGCAGTGACTTATTTTCTTATACATCCTGTAGTCTTAGATCGTGTGCAGCCAGTTTATGTAGGGGTTTGTTTCTGTAGCGTTATTCAGTAATTGCATAAACACTTTTCCTTTCGGAATTGGATCGTATGAGAAGCCGCTGAATATCATAGTGGCAAAAGCAAGGGACTTGCTGCATTGTTTCCTTGTAGATTTATATTGAGGTTAGTGCAGCTTAAACACCACATATTTTTTGGGTTCAAAGACTTGAGGGTACTATATGAACTAAGAAGAGAAGCTGTGATTTTTCTTCTGTCGAATTTAATAGCGGCTGTTTTCAGGTAGTGAGTGGTATTTCCGTTATATGATTAATTTCCTAGGCTACTCATACTAATTATAGACCATTTGCAAAAGAGAAAATTATGTGAATGTATATGTCGTAGGGTAGAGTTGAGACCACCTCTTTGTTGTTTTAAAGGCTTCTACAGCTGGCAATGTGCATATGCTGATATACGCGCAAATATAAGTAGTTTCATGTACCTATGCTACGAGAAGGTCTCGCTGGGATGGAACACACATGGATGGAGTGTATTTTCTGAGCTGGGAAATGGGATCTTATTGGGAGCAACTATCGAAGGTCAGCTCCGAGTTCACATGAAGTTCAATGGTACATGGATTTTTTTGTTTCTTTTTTCTTATTTGATAAAACCAAAACACATAGGAAAGCAGGAGAAACTAAACCTGTAAACAAAGAAGAATCAACAAGTTCCTGTACTTTTGATGCTGAAAAAGGTTTTTTCTCCCGTTTGATTGTTTTGTAGCGTCACTATTTTAAATTAGTAGTTAGGAGAAAATTACCAATTGCCCTGCTGTTACCATGGTTGAAACTATGTGTTCCTTGCTTGTCAACTCTAATCGGCAATGCAACTGTATGTGGAAAGATTGACCTCCTTATATGTTTTCAAAGCCTGAGCCCTGAAGTTCTTCTATTTCTGGAGCAAAATTAGCGGTGGACTTTATGTGCCTTGAAAAATCAGGGTTGTACTGAAATTTGGTACTGTTAGCATCATTGGAGAACCATCTCAATCGATCTTTGTTAAATCTGATTTGTGATTTATTTCAAAAATTCCCCAGTTGAGAATCGATGCATCTGAATAGTTGGATATTTTTGTGGTCCTGAAGGTACGCTATGTATGGCCATATACTACTGGAGCTGTGTATGCTTGGGGTTAGCATTCTCAGAGAGGTGTTTGTTGTAAGGTTACAAACTTAGAATAATTAAATGATAGCGCTTGGTTCGCATGAACAGAATTTAAGAAGTTGTTTCTGACTTGTTCCAGTCTTGTTGACTACTTGCCGTTAACTAGCTCCCGACTGACCTGTATGATTCAAAGTTCATACTATTTGCATAAAATTGCTGGTCTTTTCTTTGGTGGGGTTAGGAAGGCCACACTTGAACAAGCTGTGGCAGTTGATTTATAAATTTGTTTCTTTGGGTATAAATGGAGCCATAGCAGGAAAACATAGCATATAAGTATTGACGAAAAGATGGGACTTCTGCGCTTCTGATTGACTGGATCATCATGAGAAACTCATCCCTACTTCAAGTTAGGATTTAGAGGCTAATTTTCTTGAGTACTAAATAAAAAGGCTACCAAATTCTCCTGTTTCTTTTTTGGCAATGACTTATATCTCTCTTTATATATTCTCTTAGCATACCATATCTATGGATAATAGGTTTACCACGATTTTTCTGATGGATTTGACCTTGTAGAGTATGATATACGGTGGACTTTATCTACCTTGAAATGTCGAAGCATGACAGGAATGGGTAGGGGAGCACCATCACTCCAATTTAGTTCTGCATGCAAGTCATTTAATTGTAAGTAGCTTTTCAAAACCACAAGCGGGCTTTTTAGGGGGCATTTAACTGGATCGTTCTCTTTGGATGTCGTCAAAGGGACTACAACTATTTTACGTAATATTTGTAAAGCCACAGTGAGAATTGGCACATTTAGTATTGCTAGAGGACATTCAAACTTTGGATTATTTTGTTAGCATATCAAGAAAGAGGCTGCAGCAGGAACAATAGTCACAGGCTTTGGGCAAGTAGAATGTGTTGCAAAGGGCTACTGAACTTCTAAAGCTCCTTTCTGGGATGGAGATCATGGCCACCACGTCAGCTAGTAGTGCATCTGTCTTTGAGGAGATTATTCTACACAAATACGCTCACTGAGGAATGTTCTTCAGTGGGGTTGGTGAGATGAGGTTCTGGTAAAAAAGATGAGGGAGCTCCATAGACACTCACTCTTGCTCTGACAGAAACCCTTGTTTGCAACTGAGGATCAAAAGGTCGTGTAATGATTGTGATACATTTTATTTTTTTTGGCCCAAAGTAGCCAGATCAGCTCTCCAGTTGCCATTTACTACAGTAAGTGCCGCATTAGAAAACCTGAAATCTCTCTGGTGCTTCCCCCACTATGAGTTTGTGGGTTACGAGTAGGCGAATGTTTTAGCTAGTTATATAGCTCACGGCGTTGCATGTGTTCCCTCATTGCTAGTGAAGAAATGGAAGCTCCACTGAAGTACATTTGCATTCTGGGACTGTTTACAATTTTGGGGATTGCTGGGTTTAATGGAGTAGATGGGGCTGGTGAATGTGGAAAATCTTCCCCTGACATGGAAGCTTTCAAGTTGGCTCCTTGTGCATCAGCAGCACAGAACGTGGATGCTGCAGTTTCTAAGAATTGCTGCCTTCAGGTGAAGAAACTGGGACAGAGGCCTAGCTGTCTCTGTGCTGTTATGCTATCCAATACTGCAAAGAGTTCTGGGGTCAAGCCAGAAGTTGCCATAACCATCCCTAAACGCTGCAACATCCCTGATCGTCCCATTGGTTACCAGTGTGGAGGTCGGTTTTTGTCTGTCTTCGAATTACCCTCGTTCTTGCGGATCTAATTTTGTTTTTCTTTCTAATCCGTAAAATTTTCAATTTTCTTTCATCTGCAGCTTATACGTTGCCTTGAAGAGTGGAGGCCAATTGTACTATTGTCATGGATGGTGATGTATCCGGCGGCGTGAGTTCAGCTGTATCATGCTAGCTGATGTATCAAATAAGTTGTGTCGCATTTCTGCTTTATAAATAAGTCCTGGTGATGCTTTGTGTTTGGAAGATTTGGTATCTTGTATGTGTAATTATCGATTGCAGAAGAGATTTTACTACTAAAAAAATCGTCCTATTCACCTATTTCGCATTAGAATCTTGGTATAAGCTAATGGCGCATGCCTCTGGAGAGAGATCGAGAGATTAGGAACCACACAAGGTCGAATGACACTAAGATACTCATTAAACAAGATCAGCTTATGTACACGAATTCCCCAGATCGACTCAGGGACTGGAAAAAGAGAAGGAAAGATAGGAAATAGAGAAGGATGACCAGCACTAATGCAACTCCTAGGCGTTTTAGGCTCTACTACGTAATGGTCTCATACTGCAAAATGTCATAGGTATGCGACACCATCCCTGCAAAATGTCCAACAGTCACTGTTCAGTTATAATCTTCACATTCAGCAACTTTTGGTACTACGAAACAACAGCTGGATATAATTTTGAGTTAGGCATTTGAATCCGAACAAGAAGGATTCAGAAAGCGATTTAGCAATCCCCCATACTGTCTTCCGAGGAAACACACACTAGAATGGAAATTCAGTGCAACACTCACACAGCGGAAATTGAATTAACATCCAAGTTTCTCGTAGAATACCTTATGGTGAACTCGCATGGTAAAACGCCAAAGGCAAGGCCTTAGTAATAGAGGGATCCTGCATGATTAGAAAATCGAAGGTTAAATTACTAGAACTGCAAAACTGATAACACCCCCGAAAGGTAAAAAAAAAATAAAATAGCCTTCACTCATCAACATAAGCATACCCTGCCACCAATTTCCTCTTGAAGCACCATTTGCATTATTCCCGTTTGGATCATCATTGCCCGCCTCTTTCTTAAACTGATGAAGTCAAAATTACACCACAATATCAGTGATACCAAGTCTGCTGCCCAAATTCAGGCATTTACATTTGGATTATATACAATTTCTAACGGCTGTACGACAATGGAGGAAAGTTGGTGCACTCACAGTCTGCTGAGAACCAGTAGTCTGGCTATTTGGAGAATAGACATCTTGGCCACCATAGTAAATTGATGAGCTAAAGTAGCAAGGTCCTGCTGTTTCATGCTGACAATCCCTGTCCTTGCTGTGTGCGCCATCACTTCCACACTTGCTTCTTTGAGTCATATGTTCTGGATTCAAAAGAAATGTACCTCATATGATTTTTCTCTTTATACGCACAGTTTGATTTTTGTTGCATTGTGTACGTTGAATGAACAGGGAAAAAAAATGAACCTGGATTGCCATGCTTGGCGTTGCCGTATTGACTTCCCAAGTCCTGCTTCCTTGATGATCCAGAGTGAGAGGACTCCCTCCCTAGACCCTAAGGTGTGAAAAGAAAAAATTTAATAACACGTAATTGATTAAAGGTAATCTTTATTGTACTTTTGTGCCAATTCCTGTACAGAGTTGATCAAGAAACGATGAGAGACTAATAAGCAGGCACTTAAGTTACAATTGAAATGCAGATACTAAATAAAATCTGAAAGGAGGTGACCTAATAAGCATTCACTTAGGTTAGCGCGGCTCGATTGAAAAATAGCTGCACTACCATCAATGTATTCTAGCCGGGCTGTTTAAGCTTAATAAATTCGTGAGGCAAATCTCAAGAACCGGTTGGCTCAGCTGAGCTTGACTTCTACTTCCCAAAAGACATATATTTCGAGTTTTTGATAACCCTGAAGACATGTATTTAGATTCCGATGCCTTGTAACAGAGGGCTCTGTAGATGAAGTTCGGGAACAATTTCACATGCTAAGGCCTGCCACATTGGGGGTAAGGTACGGTGGGTGTTGGCCCCCTTGATTTTAGAAAATGAATGAGTTTTGCTAGTGTAACATACTAGCTTTTTTGGAAGAACATGGTGATTGAAGTGTACGCAAATAAGCCCTTGCCCACCATTTTTATTAGAAAAAAACTAACAGTAACGAAATTTTCCCGCCTTACCTGTTTAATCTTATTCTGCTGCTCCTTTTTAGGTAACCCTAAATGGTAAATAATTATCTATGACCACCTCCATCCCCAGAAAAAAAATGGAAAAATGACTACGACCATCAGACTGTAGCAAAATGTAACGATTAAGAGTTAAGGTAAATACCGTTGAGGGTGGCCCAAAAACAGAGCCAAAAAGACTAGTGGACGACGAGGAAGATGAATCCTTGGGACCAAAGAGATCCACAGTAAAGGACGAAGCCGAGGAACCGCCACCCACTTGCTTTTTTGTGCTGTTTTCCATGTCTTATCTTCTTCCTCTGGCTAGCTTTCTCAGCCTTAATTTGGTCAACCAACGAACAAAACTACCTCTCCCTCTAATGGATTAACACCGAGACACCCTCTTAACCACCACCAACGACCACCGACACAAAACGAGAAACAGGATAAGATCCGCAGAGATATGGAGAAGACTAATAATAGAGCAGAGAGTTGAAAGAAAACAGAACAAGAAAGCAGAGCAGAACAGAACAGAACAGGAGAGAGATCACGTGCTTTGCAGTATGTGAAGAAAATGAAACGGTTGGTGCAGTTATTTATAGGCGCAAGGCTCGCAGACAAAAGAGAAGACGGCCATGTGCAGTCATTCAAAGCTTACCCCTCACCCCCATTACCGTTTACTGGCAGCTACCATCACAACTCTCACACATGGATTCACCAACGGAAGCCAAGTGGGCTTGTTGCATGCCCAACCTCTTACAACCACGTGTACTCCTCAGTAGTCAACTGCCGCTGATTCTAATCGATCTTCAGCGACTAATACTGCTCTGCTCTTAGTAGCAAACTGCACCATTACAGCAATAATACGAAGCACAACGTATTGACCCTTCTGCTAATTGGTCGAAAAGCGGTCGACTTTAAGCAGAGGTACCGTTTGTTGCCAAGGAGTCTAGATAAACAAACATATATCCATCCATGTATATTCTCAGATAAATTTTTCTCTTTTCAATTAGGACGAAATTAATGTGATCGAACTAAATATTTTACAAACGAACTATTTTAATTTAACAGAAGTGGAAGATGGGTAGAATCAAACGAGATGGGATAATCGGATCATTATTATCATGGCGAATTATTATTATTATTATTATATTTTAATTACGACCGAAACAAACGGTTTCTCCTCCCTCTTGCTTATTTGACACATGTCTGATCGATATTTTAGAAAGAAGAATACAGAAGGAGAGAGCGTGGCCCATATGGATATGGTGGCCCCACGAGAAGATAAATGGATAAGGCCGTCTCTCTCTCTCTCTCAACTTGAGCTTATTCGGATATGGCCGCCTCTTGCCGAACAGTTGACCCCCATTGATATTCCTGGCTTGTCCTACAAAAATAAGATAAAGATACCATGCAACGAAGAAGATATCACAGCTTTTCTCTTGGCTCCGTATATTTCTTTGAAGAACATAAGAACGAATACTAGAGAGCGAGTTGCGCGAGACATGTGACAATACATGTGACAATTTTATCAATCCATCTCCTTTTTCTTTGACATAAGAAAGAAAAGGTAATTTGTTCCTTCATGAGTTGAAAGAATAGTGTTTCCTCGTCAACGATGAGTTCAACTTGTGAACGGATAAGAATATGCGAGCAGAACAAGATTTTTTCGAATAAGAGTTTCGATATCATGTCAAATAACATTTTTTAAAAGTTTAAGTTTTTTTAAGAATATTCAACAATGTATATCATTATCAGCCCTCTCACTGGGAGAAACACATGAAAATTTTATGGTGAACTTGTTAAAGTCTTGACCTATTTAAAGATAATGTGCAAGTGCTTATAAAACCCATCAAAATTATTTTCAAGAGATGGTGTTAACAAAATTTTCACTGTATCCACTCTCTCCTACAAAATGGGCTATCAATTAGTGAGAGTAATACCATAAAGCAACAATTATTGGTTTTGGAATAACCCCTTTCCTTTGTTCCGTCCAAATCTCGTAGTTCGATGTTTACTTAGTGAGAGTAATATCATAAAGCAACAATTATTGCACTTGCCAAGTGTTGGTTTTGAGGTATTCTTGATGGGTTGAAAGTTCAAAAAAGGCAAGACAAGACAAGGCAATACGAGTCGTCAAGACGCGTTATAATATCGATTTTTTTTAAGATGTAATTTGTTCTCATCACACTATGTCATCGGTCGGTCGGTCGGAAAAATAGGTCTAGCGAATTGTCTTCCAGGATGCAATGACACGACCTTTCATTTTATGTTGATTGTTGTTAAACGGAGATGTTAGTAGCCTCTTGCACAAAATATTATTCTTTTAAAAAGCATGTTCCATGAGAAAAAATTGCCGCCGAAAGAAAAACTTTAGCGTCATTCGTAACTACAATTTGGCCACATTTGTAACATTAGCATCATCAACTTTTAGACTGTAGCATAAATTAGACAGATATTTCATGTAAATAATTGATTTTTGCCGCATATACTATGCTAAGTGTATGTAACAAGTGAAGCGTTGTGATGAAAACTAAAATACAATTATGAGTTAAAGTAATTATTGCAAAGTCTCGCAATCATTAGTCCTGACTATCTAGGATTGTTTAATCAGGAGGTGTTGATGTAATATCTTATTTTATATTCAACGATCCTAAATGGTCGGGACAATTCATCTCATACTACTTAATATTTTTTAGTCATTTATGTGAACCCGTTAAGCTGCAGGCAAATCTACTTTTCAACTGCATATGGTTGTGGAAAATAAAATTTTTCATTGATTAAATATAAAAAAATATACTCAAAATGCGGCTGTGAAAAAAAAGGTGTCAATAAGAATACCAAGATTATATTTGCCAGATAATAGCATGAGAGGTCCACCTTGACGGTGTACGTAAGATCAAGATGAAGACATGCGCCAATATTTAGGAAGGGCGTGGCCAACGTTGAAGAGATAATTTTAACTAAGGACTGCATTCTTGATAAGGTCCTTATCCATACCAAATCAAGGCAAATTATAAGTGTAAGAATTTTGATCAGCCTTTTTAATTTACTTTGAAGGGGATGGTTGAGTTTATCTCCTCAATAATGTTCATATTCAATCAGAATGTAATTTCAAGGATAGAAAGGTTGAAATGAAATCCTTATCCACACTTGTTTAATTAGGTGCCACGAAGTGAAGCCTCCATGATTAGTTCCTGCCCCAAAAGAAAGGAAAAAGAAAGAAAGAAAGCTCCATGATTAGCTAGTGTATAGCATCTACTACTTTAGCTTAATTAATTAAAGGAACAATCTACTCTTTGGTAAGCAATTGCATTATTCCACCTTAATAGGTCTTTATTGGTTCAGGCTAAAGTTCAACAATAGAATACTTTTTCGATTAGAATAACAACAGTTTTTATCGATCCGTTCGATGGAATTAGATTTTATTTGACAAAAGTTATAGAATACTTGCCGAAAACTGTGAGAGGTGTTTGGATAAAAGATATTACAAATAATTTTAATATAAAAAATAACCAAAAAGGGTATCAAATAACATGCAAGATTCTCGCTATATTTTGTTAACAAAAGTTTCGGTACAAGCAAACTACAAGTTACGACTATTTCTTCACTCTTGCAGTATCAAAACCTTTAAAAACAATTCTAAATAAAAGATTGATTTTGACATTTCTTAAATTAACTTTGGGAGGAAGTGGAGAGAACCAATAGTCTCTTTCTAATGGGACCCAAAAACAATTCAGTTTTATTTACATATAATGTCCAAAGAAAGAAGAGACTAACAAAAAGCGCGTCAATGTTATTTTGCGAAAGAACATTTTTATTTTGTGCCCAATCCCGAAGTTTCTACACACATAACCAGCAACGAGTTCCAACACACGGAGTCGTAGTCGAAGGAAGGAAGTCTACAAGAGGGTAATTTAGTACTTTTGTAGGTCAAACTTATTTTTCAAACGTGGTTAAAACGATAAACAATAGAAGTTAGGTTTATATTGTTTTAAATACTTTTTATATGGAAAAACACGAAAGGAAAGACACGAAAGGAAAACCTAAGGATAAAAAATTCAAACATAGGAAACCTTCTGTAAACTTGGGAGTTGGTATGCATGGAAATTAAAGCTGGCTACACTTCTTCTATGTTGGTGCCTTCTCCGGCCGTGGCTATGCCCTCTCTTTGTGCAATTAAAGGAAAGAAGTATGTTCTCCACCTGTGGGTGGCGAGAACAATTCATCTGTAAAGAGACCATCGAGTTGTGCGAATATGTAATCTGTCCCACTAGCCTCGTTGAAAGCAATGAAAGTATTGTTTCCCTTTCGTGGACTTGCAACCTTTCAAAGATGTCATAAATTCACGAAATGGCCTTAATTCCCTTGCTTTAGGCATCCCGCTAAGGAGCCGACTGTCTGACTTTTACTCCCAAGATACGCCGGAGTTCAACCTCTTTTTCAATGTTTTGCCTAGGGTTCAAGATCCTTTCTATTGCTTACATGTGGTGAAGAAAACTAATCGCTAAAACTTCTCAAATAATACTTCTGACAATATTTTTAGTGACAAGGTCATGTCACTAATCGTGAAATTGTTTGCAGAGAGTACCAGCAATATGACATCTGAAACTTCATCGAGACAAGGATTTATCGCCAAGACGGCATCGGCACAAATAGAGGATATTTTACTGTCTCTGGATTACGGTCTAGGAACCTCTGTTGTAACGAAAAACATGGCTAATAACTTTTAGCCATGAAAATTGTCATTACAGTAGTTTCGCTAATTTTAGCAACAATAATGGAATACTTTTAACTGTGATCTTTTGTCACAAGAGCCGTTACCACAAACATATCCCCTGTCGTGGATTACTAGCACAGATTGTACTGGCTTGGCCTACAACTTTACTCCCAAGTTGCAACTGAACTCGGCTGAGTTACTGCCCTCTGATAAAAGTGTAATATTGCTGCACTAAAACGAGATATACATCACTATGTAGGTTCATTGAATAACAGACAAATTTTATGAAAGTTAACATTATTATAAAAGATCTTTATTTAATTGAAAAAGTCTAGGGATTTCATGCAAACTGCTTTGGTCAATTAGTATTGTAACTCCATATGGTTACAGTATAACTTTACACTCAAAGATCTAACGAAACTTCCATGGCAGGCATTGGAGCTTAGAGCAGAACCCATCCCCTGTGTAACTCCGGCATCCACCTTCCACTCCATCGCAACACTTGCACACAACCCCAAGGCTAGCAAACACCTTTGAGTACCCTACCACCATACATATCAAATTCAAGTCATCATAATTAAAAAGGTCGTCCATACTTTATTTATACTAACATCAAGTGTCTGTCTGTGTATGTGTGTTTGTGTGTGTGTGTGTGTGTGTGTGTGTGAGAGAGAGAGAGAGAGAGAGAGAGAGAGGGCAATATCTTACTTTGAGGAGGATGGGTAAGTATGGGGTTGGGTTCCATAGCTGTTGAAGTGGCAAAAAGCATCATCATCAAGAGCAAACACCAGAGCTTAAGAAGCTTATCCATACCCACTTCTTGCTTTACAATTTTTGTGATTGCAAAAGGACCTAGGGTAGAAAAAAATAAGGGCTTCTAAGTATCAATCAATAATTTAAAGGATTCATCAACCAAATAGTTTAATAACAGCTACTTCCTTAGTCAGAGAGCCTCAATAAGTAGTTTAATAATATAATAATTGTACTAACTTCCAAGTTTCTGAATTGATTAGATTAGATTGGATTGGATTTGATGTAGAACTTTCTTTTTATAAGGTGTGAAAGGCTTCTAGAATGAATGTAAGGGTGATTGACGCGCCACGAGTTGGCACCCGTGGTAAGTCTCTTCACCCCGGAACCAACCACACGCAAGGCCAGGGTCCGGTCCACTGTATTAGCGGAAAACAACAACAGATGCTTTCACATGTTTCTTCCTTTCATCAGTTTATTTTGTTCTCTGCTTTCCCAACTGATCTTCTTCTAAGGACTGAAACATAGTTAAGGAACGTGGTAAGTGGTAACTAACATCCACAGAATGTTCTCCGGTAGTTTTTCGTGCAAGTAGCTGAAATCGTATTTGCTAGAAATGACAACATGCGACGAGTTACTTTATCACAACGTCTAAATTTCATGTCTGTTTAGAAGTGTTTTTAGAGATAAAATTTTGAGACCGTTACAATATGAGAATATGTGACGAGACAATTTTGTCTTTATAAATTCAAGCTATATAGACACCAAAGAAGGGTTGTTGATAAATGTCTTTCATAACCACTATTTGTGACGACAATTTATCCTCAAGAAAAGATTTAGTGACAATTTCAACTGTTTAGTGACAACGTTTTTCCTTTTCCGTCACCAGTGATCAATTTTCAATTATTACGGGTTCAAAGACATGTGTTGGACTCAAGCTTCTAGTAGGCGACCAGGAATATTCTCTTACCAGACCAGAAAGTCCTAATTCTTTGTACTTTGTAGTTTGAAGTACAACAGTGGCGGTATGTGAAAATTCTAGACTACTAGATGGTCATATGGCCAATTAGTGGGGAATTTAGATGGAATTCAGGATTTGAATTCCGATGCCATCACTTTTTCTTCTCTTAAATCTCCAGAAGGATATGTTCTTTGCCATATCTGCAAGCCCATAGAGATTCTAATTCAGTATATGTATATGTATATATTTCATCAGACATACGAGTGCTACTACCGACAAGGGCTTCATATGTTACAGCGTTTTACCAACATAGAAGACACCCAACATCTGGACTATGACTAAACGTTCAGTAACAAATTCGAGGCATCTACTTGCTTTCCAAGAGGTAGCTGGCAATGGGGCTTCTCACAACATGAAGGCCATCGTCCCAGACAAGCGAAGCCGAGACTACCTTCTTATTTATCGTCGCCGAGACTACCTTCTTATTTATCGTGCCTGTGAGTGTCACCGTAAAAGATGCCTTCTGACCAAGACTAGAGAAGGACAGAACACTTGGGCTCCACATGGATGTTCAGTTCCGGCGGAGTTGTCACAACAGCTCGGTATGCAGACACAGGGAATCCTGCATTTGTCACAGTTCTGTGGAAGACTCGCATAATTGGTTTTGAAACTGTGGTAGAAACGGCGAAGGAAGGCATTTTAAAGTCCCGAACTGTTCCGCTTGTTTCTTGAGAATATGTACTATTGTTTCTTGTCAAGGGCTGCAGAGTCTCTGTATCATACCCCTGGCCACATAAGAACTTCATATAATCAACTTCTTCTGAATCGTAGAACAAACCCGGTCAGCAGCCTTCATGGGATTTACATTTTCCTCCCCATATGCTAGCTCTGCGTCTGGATTCCTTTCGGGATTCATCGCATAGGCTGTAAGATGCGCAGAGAAGTTAGTCTTGTGTCCATAAAAATGAGTTCAATTGGATGTTACCTGTAGTCATGATAGCAGATTTTACTGCAGCAGGAGACCATGTAGGGTGGAAGGATTTGACATAAGCTGCGCAGCTCCATCGTCGTATTTTCCATCCCTCTTGTAAATGCGTGCTCCAATAATTTCCTTGCATTTAGATTGCAAAATATGGGTAAAGAATCTCAACAACTTCCTTTTCTATAACAGATGAGTCTCAGTACACCAAAGCTTACTTGTTGCATTCATAATCCGAAGAAGTCTGGCATGGTCACTTTTGGTTGCCGCCAGCAATATAGATCGCAGGTTTTTCACGGATGTTGTCCTAGGCAACATCCGTCCAAAGACAATCTTTCCAGGCCCCAAGTTCTGATCCAATGCTGGCTCTGCGTCTGGATTCCTTTTGGGATTCAGCGCAAAGGCTGTAAGATGCGGATCGAAGAGAAGTTGGTCTTCTGTCCATAAAAATGAGTTCAATGCTTGGATGTTACCTGTAGTCATGATAGCAGATTTTATTGCAGCAGGAGACCATGTAGGGTGGAAGGATTTGACATAAGCTGCAAGTCCTGCGACATGAGGACATGCCATTGATTTCCCAGATAAAATGTTGAATTTCACTGACCTCGGGTAGCCTTGTACTTCTGGTGGTGGGTCTCTTGCGACTCATGCCGATAGGATGTGAACACCTGGGGCAGCTATATCAGGCTGCAACAAGAATTATAAGTTTCCTGCGTGCATACAGGAGTTAGCTTTTGCAATTACATCTGAATATAATGTTTATTCCAAAATCTGTAACATGTGAAACTCGTACATACATAAGAGTAGAATGACATTGGGAGTTACTTTGAGAATGTCCTAAATGATTAGATTGGAGCCCCTGGATGAGAAGGAGACCGCGTACGGGGCAAAAGGATTTGGAAGCTCAATGCTTCTTAACATCGTTGTGGTTGGATTACTATAAGAAGACAAAAACCCAAATGAAATTTGCAGCGCTATAAACAATTAAACGATCAATTTAAGGAGTTTAGGAGTTTTTACCTAGTGGAAGCCATGTACGTACGCACATCATTCCCCTCATCGTTACCAATGTGAGCAGTAGGCAATGGATAAACCAAGGCAGAATCTCTTTGGCGTGCATCTTGCATCACAAGAGATCACACTAGCCGTAATCGCTGCACTCCCGTCATTACCCTCATCACAAAGACAATCTTTCCATGCCCCAAGTTCCAGTCCAAAGCGTGCACTCCCATGCAACCTGTGTTACGAAATGACCAAAGTTATATTAAAGTTGGTCTTATCATTTCACTTTTTTACTCTTGCTTTTTATATAGGCCTCATTTTGTACTTACCAAGAATTGGATCTGCTGGAATTTTTTGTTGTATTAGGTACCTCTCCAGCATAGATCAACAGAGGTATCCTTGAGATCAAACCTATTTGCTGGTAGACCACGCAGTTGTAAGGTAGTCCATCAAATAATCGCAGATAAAAATGAAACTTCGGAGAACCATGCTACAGAGATTTGAGGAAATAAGCTTTACCTTGTACAATGTTTTGTGGCCTGGGACAACATACGTCACAAACCTGCGATCTATAGGGCTGGCGGCAACCAAAAGTGACCATGCCAGACTTTCGAATTATGAATGCAACAAGTAGTACTTGGTGTACTGAGACTGATCTGTTATAGAAAAGGAAGAAGTTGAGATTCTTTGCCCATATTTTGCAATCTAAATGCAAGAAATATTTGGAGCACGCATTTACCAGAGGGATGGAGAATACGACGATGGAGCTGCGCAGCTTATGTCAAATCCTTCTACCCTACATGGTCTCCTGCTGCTATAAAATCTGCTATCATGACTACAGGTAACATCCAAACATTGAACTCATTTTTATGGACACAAGACTAACTTCTCTTGCGCATCTTACAGCCTATGCGATGAATCCCGAAAGGAATCCAGATGCAGAGCTAGCATATGGGGAGGAAAATGTAAATCCCATGAAGGCTGCTGACCGGGTTTGTTCTACGATTCAGAAGAAGTCGATTATGTGAAGTTCTTATGTGGCCAGGGGTATGATACTGAGACTCTGCAGCCCTTGACAAGAAACAATAGTACATATTCTCAAGAAACAAGCGGAACAGTTCAGGACTTGAAAATGCCTTTCTTCACCGTTTCTATCACAGTTTCAAAACCAATTATGCGAGTCTTCCACATAACTGTCACAAATGTAGGATTCCCTGTGTCTGCATACCGAGCTGTTGTGACAACTCTGTTGGAAAAATATGACTTCGTGTATACTTGTGCAGAAATCAACTTAGAACTAAAATACTGAAATGTAGTTTACTAAACAGAACAAACAGTATTAGTAAGAACAATTAAAATTAACTCACAGCAAAATCAGACAAACAACAATGGAGAACCGAGGCGTGAATTTGATTCACTATCCTTAAGACTTATTCATCCCGCAACAGTGCTGACGGTTCTTGACGACAGTCTCCCAGGATACAACGGCAATACGTCTAAAATAGGAGCACTCCGAATTACAGACCCGGCGAACCAAAAGAATGGCACAGAACTCTTTCGGACACAGGAAATGCGGAGACAGAATGTTGCAAAAAATAATTTCGAGATTCAGTTTTTTTTCTAACTTCTGTAACTGACTCGTTTTTATACACAGTGTATTCACTGGGGGTGCAAACTGCTAGCTGGAAAGGTCACAACTTTCGGAATAACATTCCCATAAACTACCCATTCGGCGTCGACGACGGCTGCGGCGCCCCGCAGTACTGCAAAATGTTGAACTGCTCCACAAACCTGCCCTTTATAACTCCATCCGGCACCTACAAAGTCCAAGGCATCGACTACAACAAGAAGACCCCCACAATCTACGACCCGTCCATGTCCACCTGCTCCATTCTGCAGCCTCACCACGACTTTGTCATGTCGGAAATAAAGTCCGTAATCATCCCTCCGGCACCCAACACCGTTTTCACCCTCCTAAACTGCTCCAGAGACTCGTCGGTTCTGAACCATTACAGGTCTCAATGTTTCAACTTCTCCGGTCACTTCTGCGACGAGCTCTACGATTCGTGCATTTCGTTTAGGCTGTTTCATCTCCTGTCGAACAACACGCCACCGTGTTGCTTCACTGGGTATGACACCGTGAAGTATATGAGCATGAACATACTGGATTGCACGCATTATACGACGGTGTACAACACCGATGGTCTACACGGCGTTGCGCCGTTGGACTGGATTTATGGGATTAAGCTGTCGTACAGTGTACCGGATACTGGGTGCGATCGGTGTGGACGGTCCGGCGGGACGTGCGGGTTTGATGTTGAAACTGAAGGGATGGTCTCTGTATTTGAATGGTCTGCATTTTGGGTATGAAGGTGAGTAAAGGACAGATGAAGGGTATTTTGGGTATAAAAATTGCATAAAGTAATGTGTCAGGGAATATTTTCACGGAGTTAGGCCTACCATTAAATGTGTGTAGTTGTGTGTAATTCGGGTACAAACCTCGGGGGGTTGGAGTGTAATTTTTAAAGATAGCGGTAGTGGAGTGTAATTACGTAAAACCTCAGGAGTGTTTAGTGTAATTTACCCTTTCAACAATCCCCCACATGAATAGAAAATTGACTGGACTCTATACACAAAGAAACACTGACACAAGAAAGAGTTCTTTAGAACGACACTGCATCGAGATAGGTAGCCAATGGCCTTGAACCTTCCCTAGTGAGAACTATCGGATTTACCGGTTAACTAGTGAACGTGATGTCTTGAACTGTTCAACCTTTAGTGTAAACCAAGACAATAGAACTTCACACATTATCGCTCAAATATTGTTTTGAGGTTCTCATTGTTGTGTTCATTTTGGCCCTGAACAACTCCTGATTTTCATGAGTACTCTTAGAGAATTCAGCCTTACAATTCTCATAGAAGCAGCCCACTTCTTACTCACATAGGTGACTTCTTATTAAGAGGTTCCTACTACACCCCCACTTGGATTTCCAAGATATAAGAGTCATTAAAAGCATAGCTTAACCTAACCTTTTTGTAGGTGCCACTGTCGTCTCATCATAGGAATGGATATGAGGGTTTGAACCCCCCACAGTGCTCTGTCTGAGTCGCATTTACATAATTCGATTTTTCCTTTGAACCTAGATCTTGGGATCTCCAGTCAGCTAGGTAGGGTTTCCATTATGGCAACTCTTTAGTTCATAGGCTTAAGACCCATTCCCCTCGATGACGTATTTACTTTCTCTCTAGTCAAAGCTTTCATTAACGGATCCGCAATATTATCCTTTGACTTCACGTTGTCAATAGAGATAATTCCACTAGAAAGTAATTCTTTAACGGTATTGTGTCTGCGACGTCTATGTCTAGACTTGCCGTTATACATACTACTTTGTGCTCTTCCGATTGCAGATTGACTATCACAATGTATGCAAATTGGTGGCACAGGTTTAGGCCAATTTGGAATATCCTCCAAGAAATTACGAAGCCACTCCGCTTCTTCTCCTGCTTTATCTAAAGCAATGAATTCTGATTCCATAGTGGATCTTGCAATACATGTCTGTTTAGAGAATTTTTAAGAAATAGCTGCTCCTCTTAATGTAAACACATATCCACTTGTGGATTTTGTTTCATTAGAGTCTGATATCCAGTTGGCATCACTGTATCCTTCTAATACAGCTGGATATCTAGAATACTGCATATCAAAGTTTAAGGTATATTTTTAAGTACCTTAAAACTCTTACAATAGTCATCTAATGATTCTTCTCTGGATTGCTAGTATATATGCTCAACTTACTGACAGTATATGCTATATCGGGTCTCGTGCAATTCATGATATACATTAAGCTACCAATTATACGCGAATACTCTAATTGAGATATTCCTTCACCGGTATTCTTTGTTAGATGTAAATTTACATCTAGTGGTATCTTAACTGGATTATCATCATAACTTTAAAATTTGTCTAGCACTTTCTCAATATAGTGAGATTGTGACAAGACTAGTCCATTTGATGTTTTGGTAATTTTCATACCAAGTATAATATCAGCGACACCTATATCTTTTATCTCAAACTTATTGGTCAACATTTTCTTTGTAGCCTTAATGAATTCATTATTAATCCCGATAATGAGCATGTCATCCACATAAAGGCAAACAATGACATATCTTTTTTCCGTGCCTTTAACATAGACACATTTATCACATTCGTTGATTCTAAAGCCATTTTCAATCATGACTTTATCAAACTTTTCATGCCAT
The DNA here is from genome assembly GCA_033070095.1 of Escallonia herrerae. Taxonomy (NCBI): domain Eukaryota; kingdom Viridiplantae; phylum Streptophyta; class Magnoliopsida; order Escalloniales; family Escalloniaceae; genus Escallonia; species Escallonia herrerae. The sequence goes on along the minus strand of JAVXUP010000411.1, from coordinate 90,973 downwards.
TATTTCGGAGCCTGTTTTAGTCCATAAAGTGACTTGACAAGCTTGCATACCTTCCTCTTATGATTAGGAGCTACAAACCCCTCGGGTTGCTCTATATAGATCTCTTCATTTATATCTCCATTTAGGAAGGCTGTTTTAACATCCATTTGGTGTATCTTAAGATTATTAATAGCTGCAATAGCTATCAATATTCGAATGGATGTTATTCTTGTAACTGGTGAATATGTATCAAAATAATCAAACCCTTTCTTTTGTCTATATCCCTTGACAACCAATCGAGCCTTGTAATTTTCAATCGTTTCATCAGCTTTCATCTTTCTCTTGAAAATTCATTTACACCCTAATGGTTTATTTTCAGGAGGAAGATCCATCAGTTCCCACGCATGATTTTGCATGATGGATTCAATTTCACTGTTAACAGCCTCTTTCCAATGAGGAGCTTCGGGACTCGAGATTGCTTCACTGTAAGTACGAGGCTCATTTTCTAATAAAAATGTTAGAAAATTAGAACCAAATGATGTAAACGTTCTAGCTCTCTTGCTACGTCTTGGCTCATCTTTGTCTTGTGAGGGATCTTGGTCCATACTAGTTCTTTTTAAAGAGCTCCATTCTTGTGCAACTTTATAAGGAAACACATCTTCGAAGAAATGTGCATTCCTTGTTTCCATTATGGTGTTGACGTGTATATCGTCAACTTTAAATTTATGCACTAAGAACCGATATGCGGAGCTATGGCTTGCATATCCAATGAAAATTCCATCAACTGTTTTAAGTCCTATTTTGACCATTTTAGGTGGTGGGATAGCTACCTTTGCTAGACACCCCCACACTTTAAGATATTTGAAGGAACGAGGGTGACCTTTCCATAGCTCATAAGGTGTCTTTTACAGCTTCTTGTGAGGCACTTTATTAAGTATATGATTTGCGGTTAATTCCCCCCATAAGTTATCCGGTAGTCCATAATTTATCAACAAAACATTCATCATTTCCTTTAAAGTACGATTTTTCCACTCAGCAATTCCATTTGACTGAGGCGCATACGGTGACGTGGTCTCATGAATGATTCCATGATCGGCACAAAATTTTTCAAGAGTGAAAACATATTCTCCACCTCTATCACTTCTTAATACTTTGACTTTCTTGCTCAATTGATTTTTCAACTTCAATTTTGTATTGCATAAATGCTTCCAAGGCTTCATTCTTGCTTCTAAGCAAATATACATAACAAAATCTAGTACAATCATCAATAAAAGTAATAAAATACTTTTTTTCTCCTCTAGATTGTACCACCTTTAAGTCACATATGTCACTATGAATTAGACTTAAAGGTTCCGTACTTCTTTCAATTGACTTGAAAGACGTTTTTGCCATTTTAGCTTCAACACAAATTTCACATACATTATATGAGTCAAAATTCATTTTAGGCAAAAATTTATTTTTCACTAGCTTTTGTAAAGAGCCATAGTTCACATGACCTAATCTACGATGCCATAAATTAGGAGATTCCAACAAGTAAGCAGAAGATATATTATTATTATTGGAATTTGGTACAACTTTAGGTACGATGGTCATAACATTTAACTTAAACAGACCATCACAAAGGTACCATTTTCCTACAAACATTCCACTCTTAGTTAGTACAAACTTGTCGGACTCAAAAACTAGCTTAAAACTATTTTTTCTCAACAATGAGCCTAACACTAGATTCTTCCGAATGTCTGGCACATGAAGCACATTGTTGAGACTCAATTCCTTACCGGATGTCATCTTTAAGACCACCTTACTCATTCCTAGCAGCTTTGAAGAAGAAGAGTTTCCCATGAACAGATTCTTGTTATTGGCGCTCTCATATGTAGTGAACATACTTCGCTCGGAGCACACATGTCGAGTAGCGCCCGTGTCTACCCACCACTGTTTGGGATTTCCAACCAAGTTGACTTCGGATACCACCACAGATAAATTCAAATATGTCACGTCCTCGGTGATTTTGGTAACTTCGGTCATGTTGGCTTGAGAATTCTTTCCTTTCTTAAAGTTTCCTTTGTTTGTGCGACAATCCTTAGCACGATGACCAGCTTTGCCGCACACATAGCAGTTCCCTTTGAACTTCTTCTTTTCACCGCCTTTGAAATTTGAGCCGCTTGCTCCGCTTGGACCATCGGAATCGAAAAGTTTCCTCCTATTTGATGGACCTTACTCAACCACATTTGCCTTGGCCTCTTGATGATAATTACCGGCCTTCTTCTCGGACTAGTGATTATCTTCCTCGATCCTCAATCTCACAATCAAATCCTCGAGCTTCATCTTCTTGCGTTTATGCTTCAAATAGTTCTTGAAATCTTTCCAAGTGGGTGGCAATTTTTCAATCAAAGCAGCCACTTGAAAGGACTCTCCAAGTACCATTCCTTCCGCATGAATATCATGCAGAATTAGCTGAAACTCCTGGACTTGACTGATCACAGTCTTGGAATCCATCATCTTGAAATCAAGGAATTTGCCGACTACAAATTTCTTTGAGCCGGCATCTTCCGTTTTGTATTTCCTTTATAAGGATTCCTACAATGCTTTCGCATTGACCATTGGACTATTTGCGTTATACAACGCATTGTCCAATCCATTGAGGATGTAGTTCTTGCACAAGAAATCTGAATGCTTCCAAGCATCCACGGCAGCCACTGTTTGCCGGTCAGGATTTTCACTAAGATCTGGTGCATCCTCTTGCAAGAACCTTGCAAAATTAAGGGTGGTCCAGTAAAACAACATCTTTTGTTGCCACCTCCTAAAATCTTTTCCGTTGAACTTTTTCGATCTTTCACCAAGTCCAACAGAACCATGAGCAGGTGCCACATAAGGCATCGCATACACAGTCCGACCACTGTGTTGCATGTTGGTATTAACCGGTCCACTTTTCGGATTGGTTTCGCTAGTAGCCATTGTTATAAATCTATCAACGGATTATAATAACAATTAATAAACAGTCCAGTCTAACACAAAAACAATAACGAAAATAGAGTATAGTAATCACTAAAATTAAATTCAGAAACTGAAAATAATTTTAGTATATGCTTGACATAATCAAATATGAAAACAAAATTGAAAATACTGTTTTGGAAATACTGTTTCTACACATGCAACACAAAGTGCGGAATACTGTTTCTACACATGCAACATAAAGTGCGGAAAATAAGTCTTAAGATTGTTGGAAAAATATGGTTTTGCGTGTACTTGTGCAGAAATCAACTTAGTACGAAAATACTGAAATGTAGTTTACTAAACAGAACGAACAGTATTAGCAAGAACAATAAAATTAACTCACAGCAAAATCAGACAAACAGCAACGGAGAACCGAGGCGTGAATTTGATTCACTGTCCTTAAGATTTATTCGTCCCGCAACGGTGCTGATGGTTCTTGACGACAGTCTCCCAGGATACAACAGCAATACGTCTGAAATAGGAGCACTCCAAATTGCAGACCCGGCGAACCAAAACAATGGTACAGAACTCTTTCGGACACAAGAAATACGGAGACAGAATGTTGCAGAAAATAATTTCGAGATTTAATTTTTTTTCTAACTTCTGTAACTGACTCGTTTTTATACACAGTATATTCACTGGGGGGTGCAACTCTTCAAAACTGCTAGCTAGAAAGGTCACAACTTTCAGAAAAGAAAATAAATAAATAAATTTATTTAAATATTTTTGTCCCAAAAAGAATAAAGCCTAATGGCCCAAGCCACGGACAGGGACGGGGCGGGCGGTGCGCGCGTGCGGTGGACCTTGGGTCAACGTAGGTCTTTCCTCCTTACAAGACATGGGTACCCCCAAGGGGTCCAATCCTTAGCTCAAGACTAAGCCTTATAAGGAGATAACTTGACTTTATCTCTTCAATGTGGGATACTCTTTTCCCTTAAAGGTGAACCACCGACTTTAACTTTAATTTTCTCATTCACCTCTTATTTGTTTTAAACATGTGAATATATTATGATCATCTATTCCAATAGAGGATCATGAATCAATTTGTTCCTAACTAAAATATAATTTGAAACCAATTTAAAAATTGAGTCAAGGTTGCTTCTCTACAATGGGTTTAAAACCCCATTCCAACAAACTCTGCCGGAACTGAACATCTAACTGGAGCCAAGTGTTCTGTCCTTCTCTGGTCTCGGTCAGAAGGCATCTTTTACGGTGACAGTCACAGGCACGATAAATAAGAAAGTAGTCTCGGCTTCGCTTGTCTGGGATGATGGCCTGCATGTTGTGAGAAGCCCCATGGCCAGCTACCTAGTAGATGCCTAGAATTTGTTACTGAATGACATTGCCGATCCATCTTCTTGGGGTATGCCGATGGTGTGGATCTTATTTCACTCTCTCGAGGACCTCCATTACTAAGGAGTTAGTTCAACGATTCAATTGCAGTCGGATTGTTTCATGTAATACAAAGTGGCAATCTTAAATTAGTGTCTGCTGGAAATCCGTGGGATCAACAAACTTTTTTTTGCTGCAATCCGGGCTGAGGGCACTCCTCCTCAGCAGTTCCAGTCCCAAAGCCCATGAAGCTGGCCAAACGTCCAGCAGCTTTCGCAGCAATATGTGTTCCGTGACCAGTCGAGGCTCTGGGAGACCTTAAACTCCTCCTTGTATTCTCCATCCCTCTTGTAAATGCATGCTCCAATAATTTTCCTGCATTTAGATTGTAAAATATAAATAGAAAAATCTCAACAACGTCCTTTTCTAGAAGAAATTAGTGTCAGTACACCAAATATTTCTTGAAGTCTGGCGGGCCTTTCCATTTTTGAGCAGTGGAAGCAACCCTTCATCGTTAAGCCAGTAGACTCCGGCCATGTGCCTTCGTCAAATATGCCTACGAGTACTTCTGTTTCCATAGCTGCTCAAAGTCCCAAGACCTTGTGGCGTGGAGCTGCTATTTGCTAGGAAAAGCAGAAATTACTCCCTCTATTCCTAAGAATTTGCCTTTCAAAGTTTGTCTGCTAATCAAGATAGGAGATCACCTGTTTTCGTTCTTTGCAACATTTGACATACAAGCAATGCTTTGCATTTCCTTCACCATCAGTTTAGCTGCAAATGCGTTGAAGCTTTTGTAGCTATAAACTATACTTCCATTTGCCCTACTGCAAAGCATTTCGTGGACTATTGAGGAGCATGAAATCGTTTTAGCAAGACGACCAAAATACTACTCCATGCATGCAAGGCATGCAGCTCAATCTTTCGACACTGGGTCATACTGGTTACAGTTTGAAATACCATTTTTAGAAGGAAAAAAAACTGCCGACAACTGTTTAAAGTATGCTTTAATGCAGGGATTCCAGAGAAAGATGACTGATAGGAGGGGCACCCATGTATATGATATAGACCTGCATCAGGCATCCATTATTTTCCTTGTTAAACTGCATAGTCAAGCCAATAGATACTGATACGCGTTAATGATATGTCAAATACAGCACAAGAAGCACAAAACAGATTACGATAGAAATAACACTGTAAACAGTGACGATCTGAAAGTATCAAGGCCTTTAAAGTGCTTATGAAGAAGTAAAAATTATGCATTTGAAAGGTTTAACAGGATTTGAGGCCTCATTCAAAAACTGATGGAGGCATGATTGAATACAATGTTAAGAGAGAATATAGCATGCCTGTAGGTCATGTTTGAAGCATACGCCCCGCAGTTTACTAAGCAAGTGACCGATGAGGAAAACTTGAGTATGACATTGGAACATCGATTGTGTAACAGCATTACCATATGGTTTCTTTCACAAAAGCTTACTCGAGCCTAAAAAGATTTGTAATGTTCAAGCTGAGCTTGTCTGTGTTAAAGATTTGTAACTGTTCTGATCATACATAATCTAGTAGAATGATTAGAATGCAGTTCATAGCATGACATCGAGAAATTTTGCCCCGATAATTTCTCAATCACAATTGGAAAAAATTGTTAACCTATAAGAAGAAAATCCTCTTCTCTTTTTTGAGTCTACGTCGATAACTAACAGAAATTAGATGCTTGTGAGTTAGTTGCTTTACACAGAAACCCCCAATTATTATTCATTATCCCAAGGTCTCTTGATCTAATACCGAGAATTTCCAGGTCTCAGAACACACTTTCAGGAAGGTAATCCCAAACTTCAGAAAAAAGCCCTCATATAAAAGAAACATGAAGGCTCTTACCACTCGAAACTCTCTGGTTTTCTATATGTGTTCGAAGTTGAAAACAGCTTTTCAAGGGTCCAAATTTCAAGCAAGTATACTTAATGAAGCGCAGGGCTTCAACTGACATTCATCCCAAAAATCACAGGTTTCCAGGATGTAACTGTATACCAATATTTTTTGATGGTACCCTAAAAACAGCACCTTGATGCTTTTTCTATTTCCAAGTGAACCTATTTGATCTACCTTTTGGTCTCACACAGAATCAGTCTAAATGCAACTGGTAGCATAGCTAGTGATCCAGTTCCTGCTTTTCTCGATTTTTAACGAAACCTAATTTAACTGATGCATGCGTCAAATTGGGCAGATCTAGTTCCTGGTGAAAATACCTGCATATGTTGTCCAATAGACTCTTCTACAACCCTAGTGTTGCTACTCTTAACCTTTGAAACTGGCAATGGATGCGCCAGAACTGCTGTGCTCCGACGTAGGAACATGAGTATGAACAAGAGCACCTTCACCTGCATGCCAGTAACAATAATTGCAACAATAGGCCACACCTCCATATTAGCTCCCCTTTAAAACAAAATTATTTTGGCTAAACTACGAAGTTAGAGATTTTAATGTTGAAAAATGATTGAAATCCACCCCCAATACCCTCACCACCACCGCCCCCCCCCCCCCCCCCCCCCCCAAACACCCCGGTCCGTGTCTCCATAGAAATAATTGAGATGAAACTTTAACAAATATGTGTGAGTAGAACACAATGCTCGTTCTTTTACCTGCTCAAACGTACGCGTGTATCCTTGATCAGCGTTTCCAGAAGCTAATCTCGACCGGCCAGCTGTACCTTCTTCGGCTCCTCTTGCCGCCAAAAACAAACCTCACTGACCCATGAAATCTGTCCTTCTAGTTCTGCCTTAGCAATAGCTGATGTAAGTTTCATCGCGGAACAGTTAAGTTCGTCCTAATTTCCCGGAGCACCCGCCTGAGATTTGTGAACTTTTGTATGTGTCTTCAAGCACCCCCACTAAATTGGTAAACTTGTGTTTGTCAAAAGAGGAAACAGAGAAGCAAAAACTGGCAGAGTATATGATCAAAGTGGAAGTCCCCAGTTAGCCTTGCAGCTGGAGTTCCTGGAATTGTCCCTGTATTAATACTAGTTGGCATGAAGGAGGAAGTGACCCTGATGGGGTATGGGTCTGAACTGGGAAGTCCATCAGTTGTTCAACTAATCTAGGGGCAAGAGAAGAATATGGTGCCTGCAAACACTGGCTACAATTGGTTGGGAGCATGTTACTTCTTCATCTTGTAAGGATAATATCTGCTCAGTTAATAGGTTTTGTGCCCATGTGGTTGCCGATAAAAAGAGGAGAACATGCATTGTTCCTGTAAAGGAGCTATTCATTAACACGTTGAAGGCTAAAAACAGAGCTAGAAATGGACAAGAAAGAAGAGGAGAACATGCATGGTGCCTGTAAAACGAGCTGATCATTAATATGTTTGTGAACGAAGAGTTTGTGAGAGAGACTTGGAATTAAATCATGCCTGTGTTCGAGAAGAGCTACATGGACAGGCCATCATTCACATTGGACAAAAACGAAAATGACTAGCATAAAAAGTTGCATGTGACCTTAACTATGCTTGATGAAGTCGATCTCATTCCACACGGGTCACATATCTGTTGTCACAAATAATGAACACAAGAGGGTTTAATTTTTTTTTATTTTTAAAATCTGAAACAGAAAAAACATAAGGATTTTAAACACTCCCCCTTAGGGTGTGTTCGAAATCCTTGTGGTTTTAAAAAAAATAAAAATCAAAACCTGTTTTTCTTTCTGTTTTTACAACCCAAAAAAAAAAAAGCAAGCGTTCGATTGACAATTTTTTGTTTCTGGTTTTTTTCTTATTTTCTCCTTCTCATATTTCTTTTTGCACCTAATGTCTTGAAAACACCATCACCCTAAACTGTCAAACTCACAACACCATCGTCTATTGCCACCACAAACTGATTCACTGTCAGGGAAGAGGACATGACCTTCGTCGCCGTTGCCTACGACTTGCCCTTCACTGCAACCGACAACAACTTGGCCTCCGCAGTCAGGTCTAACATTATGGACCCTTATCATGGAAGGCAAGTGCACACTGTGGCTGTGGGTGGCGCTTGGTGGTGGGATCAAGCAACGTCAACAAGTCAGCGTCGTGGGTGGCGATTATTGGCAGATTGTTGGAGCGGTGTTATGCATTGACAATTGGTGGTCGTGGGTGTGTGTGGTCGGCGTTCATTATGGAGGCTTTGGTCAGGGGTTACAATTCGTGGCCAGCGGTGCTGGGTCATGGCGTTGGCGGCACTGGTGGGACGTTGGCAGTGGTTATGGTTGTCAACGAGGTGATAAAAGCAGATTGATGGTACTTGTGGAGGTATAATTGGCAATGGCGGCGGCAGCAAACAGTAGGAACTGATGGTGGCCATGGTGACGACAATGGTTATAGGGTGGGAGGGGGATGATGGTGGCCATGGCGACAATGTGATGCTAGGTCTGGTAGTTGTGGTGGTGCTCTGTGTGGTGGTAGGGGTTTTGTTAAAAGGAAAAAAAATTGCTGCACACTAATAAGCAGCCTCCTCCTGCTACCCCGCCACGTTGCACCGTCTTATAGGTCTAGGAAACTGGCCATCATGGAGCTTGCATGTGATATAGCTGGAGAGACTTAACGGATTTTCATCGTTAAACACATCCCTCAAATTTGGGTCTCTCTCTCTTCCTTCCCATCTTCTTTCTCCCCACTCCGAAAATTGCTCTCTCTCTCTCTCTCTTTCTTCCTTCCCATCTTTTTCCTTCCCATCTTCTTCATCCCCACTCTGAAAATTGCTCTATGCCTAGTTCCAAATTGCTCTATGCCTAGTTCCCTCAACATATCTACATGTTTTGCCAATGCTGCATTATTGTCTTGTTGTTAATCTTCTTAAAAACCTATTTCTCAACATAAGTGATCAAGTTTTCAACTGATCTCCCGCTCCATTGTGCAACAGATCTTTCACTACAACCATTGCAGAAGAGGCACTTCCAACCATGGATATTGCAGCTGGTAAATCATGCCAAGTGTTATCAGTAGATAATTAGCGGACAGAATACATGAGGGAAAAGTCTACCTCAGATCACATGTCAGTGATGCATGTCTCGATTTGATGATCAATAATCATCTATTTTGCAGCAAAAAATCTTTCTGAATAAAGTGGAGAAGAAATCTAATCAACTTTTCCTTGTCCTATGCAGGAATGAGTCACTCGGATTTAAGCATGCATCACAAAGAAGCGATTATGTATTCACCTAATTAAAGCGATCCTTAAGCACCTGAAGCTGTGAATTAATAGTAACAATTAAAAATTCCCTTTGATAACACTAGAGATATTTCACCGAATGGGGTCTGTGTCATGGTTGCCTGGAGGCCAGAAGTCTTCATTCATATTAGGAACTGCAATGTCATGTTTGAAACAAAATAAAAGATCCCATCAACTGTCTCTGATGTTTTCTAACCATCCCTTTGACATGATAGGTAATTTCTTTGCAACTATTATTTCGTGCTCTTTTCGCTGAAAAGCTTCTGCAGGTAATACATACGTTGTCTCTAAAATTGTGCTCATTCTGTAAACTGAATGAAAACTCAGAATTCATTAACTGTATTACCACATATGCTTTACCTGCTTGTTCTGGATTAAAGATAGGAAGGAAGAAACAGTTTCCAGAGTGGGGAGGAAGATGATTGGAAGGGGAGAGAGAGAGAGAGAGAGAGAGATATATATATATATATATATATATATATATATATATATATATATATATATATATATATATATATCAGGGATGTGTTTAACTGTGAGAGTCCGTTAAGTTTCTCCAGCTATATCACATGCAAGCTCCATGATGGTTGGGTTCATGGACCTATAAGACGTTGTCACGTGGCAGGGTAGCATGAGGAGGCTGCTTCTTGGTGTGCATCAAAAAAATTTCCTTGTTAAAATGATGCTCTTTTTTTTTAACTTCTAACAAAGTTTGAAGGTTTGATCTCAAAACTGAAAGCCCAAAACTCCAAATTAGAATTTTCAAAAACAGTCATGTTTTAAAAACTAGTTTCCAAAATTGAAGGCAAAAAAAAATTTGTTTGTCAAACTTGTTTTTAGTTACTGGTGTTTACATCAAGACAGCTGCCACGCTCTACCACTTCAATTCCACAAAAGACTTCATCATGATGTTTGACCTACCTAATACTTGTATTGCGAATATTTACGTCTTGACTTAACTTCGTGTCTGACAACAGTCTTAACTTAAAAAAAAGTAAACAACATATATAGTCGACGTGTAGAGGATTTGGTGGGGGGGGGGGGGGGGTGATGTTTGTGTAACTTCTAGTTGTACCAAGTCAGATGGTAAGTCAACATGCTACTTCGGTCCATAGTGGGGTAGGTATTACCAAATATCCATGTCAATAAACTAAGAGGGTATTTGGATTGATTTTGGTATGGTCAAACATGACTTAATTTAGATTAAATCAAGTTTGTGCGAACTTGACAAAACAAATTAAAAGATTTAATCTGCCTCAAAAAACTCAAAATTGATTACATTTATAATCCTAGAAAGTGAGGATTATGAAATAATCACTTTTTTCATAATCAGGTTTGACCTTATAATTACCATACTATCCTTATATTTCTCACAAAAGGACATCACATACCCTATAACTAATTTACAAAATTTATTGTACTATAAGCATTGATGTGAGATCGTGGGTGCTTTTAATTTGAAGTAAAAAATAAATAACTTTTGTAGGTAGACGAAAATAATTTTGTGATAATTTATTTGTGTAATATAATTATTTACAACTGAAAGTTATCTTAACATTACATTCATAAATGGATATTAGAAATTTATTGATTAAGTGTATACTATCGTCATTTTGTCATCGTGTAACTAATTTAAGCATTTTTTATCCAAACACTTTTATAACTTTAAGTTAGTTTACAATTATTTTTGCTAAAAATTAAAGTAATTCTGATTTTGAAAAATGATTAAGATTTAAGTAGAATTTTACTTTTTAGAATCAATCTTAGAAGGGCGAACTTGCAGAGTTGAATTGGCCAACCACTTCTAAGATATTGAAAGTTCAAATAATCTCCGAACGTGGGCATTTGGTCTAGTGGTATGATTCTCGCTTAGGGTGCGAGAGGTCCCGAGTTCAATTCTCGGAATGCCCCCTCAATGACTCACTTTTTACCTGTCAAACTCTTTTGGTGACCCAACAGGGTCCAAGAAGGATTCAAATACACCAGTGCATCACTTGCCGCTTGTTCAATAATTACCTTTGACGATAAAAGGGGAGTGGACAAGCATACAAATTGCATTCTGTCAATTTGTGAATCAAAATTTACAAACTGACTGAAAAAAGAGGATCGTTACTTCCTTCGAAAATCTAGATGTGTGGTTCAGGTTCATGTGCTCAGCAATATTTTGCCTTGTCCAACAATGCAGATGCGTTTGAAAAATTGTAATTAAGGGGCTATGTAACTGCAGCTCATATGTAACATACATGCGGGCTAGTTCTGTCAACACGACAAAAGAAAATCCAACTGTATTGAATGCTCAGACAAATAAGTTACTACTACTCCTAATCATCAGCTGGTCTTCTCTGCTGCGTATTTTCACTTCATGAAACCAACTTGAGCAACAGAATTTCAGCGCTCACTTGGCCCTAACCTAGTCCCAAACTGGTGTAATGTTGATTCCTTTCGACGCTCTGGACCTTCCATGCTTAACCGAGAAGCTGCGGTGTCGGCATTTCTCCTTAAACTACAAGCCGGTCCTTCTAGTAGATTACCACTGCTCTTTCCTTTTGTGTCACCCCCAAGATAATTTGACAAGGCTCTTTTAACCCCGAATCCACGACGAGGGGGCTTGTTGTTATTTCCACTCAAGAATGGAGTTCTCTCGCCCTTGGCAGGGCTTGCCAACTGCGCTGGTGAACACTTTGGCGTGCTAAAAGCTGATTTGTACGGAGTGCCCGAGACAGACACTGAATAAGGAACTGAAACCCTTTTGTGAGCAATTACACTAACGGTAGGAACTGATGAGAGCTTATCAGAATGCCTAGTTAAGTCATCCACGTATAATAGATCATCAATACGAGCCACGATACTATATGCCAGGCTCTCCAAGACTCTTGAGTAGCTCTCCAATATGGATTTGCCAACGTCCTGACAGTCAATAAGATAGTGAATAAGCTTACAAGACTATGAACGAACAATAACGCCATTATTTTGGTGATTTTGATGCAACGCATAATCTACAGTTGAACAAAATTGCCTTTCAAAAAGCATCTTCACAAGGCAAACAGGGCTAAGGGAGATTTTTAGGATGGAAGCAAGAACGAACCTTGTTACACTGAATCTTGCTGGTGTCCAATGTAGTTTGGGTAAGACCTGGGAATCGCTGTTTCAGACAAAGCAGGAGGTTTTCTGCTCTTTCTGCAAGCAATTCTCTCTTATCACCATCTATCACTAGATCCCTGACCATCTCCCAGGATGATTTAGCAGCAGAACGGTTTGGATTCGATATCGGTTTGGCATGAAGTCTTCTACGCCATACATAAACTGATGCCTCCACGCGGTTTGCAATTTCTAACGCAATAGGTTCAGAAGACAGGTCAATGCAGTCAAGCAAGCATTCTGCTGAGAACTGTTCAGAGGTGATATAGCGGTAGATAACATCCCCTAGGCAGGCTCTCCCATTCTGAAACAAAATAAAACGCAACATAATATATCAGATATGCTTGCATTGTAGGAGATACAGGACATTTGAAGATTCTTGAGAAAAACTAAGTGCTTCAATTACAAGGAAAAGTATTGTCTACTTCTGACTCATTAGCCATAATCCAGCAAGTTCTGGAAAACTTCATGACTAATTAGTTGAAGGGAAGATTTTCTTTCAAATCACATATGAACATTCTGAACAAAAAGACTAGTTATCGACGACGTGATGAAGTTGAAAGTATTTTGATGAACTTCCATTGTCATATGAATCTAGTACAGCAGCTTGCCGGAATTTTAAACCTTTGGAAGAGTTTCCAAGTATGAGTCCGGAACTTCCATATCAGCTATAGCAATGCTGTTGATAGCCATGGCAGCTTTTAAAATTTGATTCGCACATTCACGCTTGTGATTTAATTGTTTTCTTGTATCTTCAGGGAGACCTCCAGAAGGAACACGAGGCACAGGTAGCCACCACTTGTCCTCTTGCCGCTGTATAGGTTTACGCAAGGAGACCGAACCATCAGCCTCAGGAGCAATTATACCTTGATCAACATACCAGAACTCTGTGTTGGTGAAACTCTCTAATAATTCCTGTCACAAGAGAGAAAAGGGACTCGAAAGAGTCAAAAAGAAATCATGACTAGTTGTAAGGAACCACAAACTAGCAAGAAGCACATACAAGAAGCATGTTGTCTAGTTTACGGAGAGCTGGGATGTTGATAAAAATATCCGATCTTGGTCTGCAAGTCATGACCTGAGCAGCAAGTACAGAACAATCCATGACTGTAGCAGTAGGTTATTAGAAACCATGAGAAATATTGTGTCATTCTACTTAGTTCAATCTAGTGACTTAATAGGCAAAAATATTATATTTAGCCAGATTTTCCCCGAAATTCTAGCCTCACGACTATTTCAAATTTAAACGGGATGACTGAAAATTGGGGCACAGTATCAAAAGGCTATAGATGGATGCGATGTATCAAAAGGGCAGCCTAATGCATGAGGCTCTTGCAGCTGTCTAGGAGGGTTGACGTACTGCGTATACAACCATATCTCCATTTCTGTGGAGTTTCTGCATTTCGAACTCACATAACAAAGTTTACATATGATGACACTAAGTTGGCAGCTGAGTTGAAATTACCTCAAGCTTACTACCATCAGAAAATGTTTGCCAAGATGGTATTAATTCTACAATGTGATCGCTGACACAGATAAGCCATTCCATCTCTCTTTGCCACATCCATTTCTTTTCAACAGGCAGTGGTTCCAATCTCCACAATTGGCCAAATGCAGAAGCTACATTAAAATGACGTGAACATTAAAGAGAGGAAAGAGAGGACCAAGTTCAATAATTTTGCATAACAGCATAATTCAATTCCATCAATAACCAAAAGCCAATAACATTTGAAGAAGGGGGGGGGGGGGGGGGGAGAGAGAGAGAGAGTGACGGGGAGAGAGGGTACCAAAAAGATTGGTGATGGCGTTTGAAATGGCCAATGCAGTGCAAACCCCTTTACCACTTCCAGACATGTCTTCACCCAGCAACAATTTTGAAAACCTCTCTTTCATCAACTCCATTTCTACTCAATCCAGACAAGAGGTCAGAAAAACCATAAATCCAGAATGTACCTAATTATCCAGTCCACTGATGACTAAACAGCAGTTCAATCTGAACGTATGTACACGAGAAACCTTAGTAAACTTAAACCTCGGTATACACAGGAAGCCTAAAAATAAAATTCTTTGTTTCTTCCTTTTCAAATAAACCCAAAATTATTTGGCAACTATTCCCGCAGTTTCAAAATTCTTTGTCCCCTTTGACTTTTTAAAATCAAATTGAACTCTAATATCAACTACTGATCAAAAAGAGTAATGTTTGACACTTGACAGCCAATACGTGAGCAAAAAAATTAAGTAAAGTAGATGCTATTCCGGAAATTCGGCAAAAGTAAGAAGGAACAAAAATTATGAAACTGAGGAGCACCAAACATAAGTAAAAAAAAATTCCAAAACATTATCACTCACCTGGAACCTGGGAACCCCGTTTCTTAACCTTGGAATCATCTAAACTAAGCTTCTGATGTTTGTGCTCATCGTCACTCGAGCATTTGGGCAGCTGGGCCTTTCTAATGGGCCAGCCCAACGGAGCCGGAGAGCAACCTTCCTTCGCCTTGGCCTCATCCACAGAACTCTCAGAGCTCGATCTGCTCGAACCCGTGCTGCTCTTCCTCCCATCCGAGCCCGAATCGGTGAGTAACCCAGCTCCCGACCCACCTTTCCTCTCACTCTTACCAGCTAAATTCTCCATCTGAAACAAATCTTTGACACCCAAAAAGGCCTCTAAAGAGGTTAGACTAGTGCATTAACTGGTACGCGCTCTGCTTTAAATTTGAAAAGGGTCTAATGGAAATTGACACGGGAAGGTGAAGGTGACCATGGTTTGTGATAAAGAAGATTTGGGTATGTGGATCTTCTCTCTCACACACACATGCACACGCACACAGGATTTGATATTGGGGATTTAAGGAGAGGTCACATACAAACTTTCAATTGCCAGATGCCAACGTCTCTCTCTATTTCTGTCCCTTTCTAGTGTACAGAGGAGGATGCGCTAAGTCCAATTCAAAAAAAGATTTAAATAAGCTCGGATAGCCGTAGCCGTATGGAGGACGGATATGTCAATATCTTTGTTTTACTCTTATACCCTCCCTCAACCCTTTCGCGTTTTTCCTAAATGTTTTTGTTTTCTTGATATCATCACAATTAGAGGGTGGGTTTGGATTGACATCTTGTGAATTGATTTGTAACATTTTGTCACTCGAATAGGTATTAGTGACACTTTATAATCTTTTAATTGATTTGACAAAGATAGTTATAGAATTAGCCTCACTCTAGTTAAATTCTGAGTTATCAAAATTTTTTACTAATGATAACAATTTCGAGAAGCTCATCCTTATTCCATCTACAGGTTACTACGTAGCATTTTTTAGTGGCGGCTTCATATCATATTTACATTGACAAAGGTTAATGCCACACTCCCGTTGAATAACCTTTTTTTAGTATAACTTAGGATAAAAGTCTTAATACACTTTAACATTTATAGAAAATTTGTATAAGGTATAGTGAGCAAAACAATGTATAAAATGTAATTTAGCAATTTATGAGGTGTCGATATAGATGCACCTTATTACAAAATAAAGCAATAGCCAAAAAGTGAATTTTGTAAACATATAAGATTTTCGAAATCTTGCAAATAAACTGATATGACATCTAATTAGCAGTTTAAAGAATTATCCTACTTAAAATAGTAAGTGATATACTCCGTATAACATTGTGTGATGAGATAAGATGTGAATGGATCCAACATGGAATTTTCTCACTACTAGCTAGTACGGAGACGTCTAGATTGTATTTTGCCGATCAACGCTCGGACGACGATAACACATCTCAATGACATGTAAATCTCAACTCTAAACTTCATTACCATACTTCAAAGTGGTAATGAGTTGTGAAGAGGTAGATATTATCTGAAATAAATGAGAAGAGTAATCTAACAACTAACAAGTAGGTTTAGGTTAAGGGTTACGAGGTGTTAGGCATAATGAAATCGAGGATTAATCTAACAACTAACAGAGGTGGTAATGAGTAATGAATTGAGGGTGCATCTTGTTGCTGCATTTGAGCGGCCCTAGTTATGCCCAAATTAAGACCGTGGTCACTCCCAATACCTTGCTGCATGTGCTTTCATTTATCCATCTAAGGTATGCCATCCACCTAAAGATGTGTGCAATTCTCTGCCAGGAAAGAACAACTATAAACCGAAAAAACAAGAGAAAAAAAAAAGAGATAAACTCTGCCGCTCACAAATCTTGTTGTTCTTTCTCGCGGGAAGCATTGAAAGCAAACTTTACGGGTGAAGTTTCTAGATCAACTCTGGACCATGCATTTATACTTAGAATTGTGTTAACAGCCTCATTAAGAAAGAAGTTGTCATAACCTTGACCGTTATGAACCTACTACGAGGCTAGTACACATTTACGCGTGCGTCATACAAAGGAATTATTCGTACTTCTACCATGTGCATCGTGTTCACGAGTTTACACTAATTAAAGTAATAATATGAAGTTTCAATTGATCAAATAGGTGGATTCCGCCCAATTTCTAAAATCTAATTAACAATCTATTAGTGAGTTCAAGCATTAACTTAGGTCACTTGGTCGCATGACCGCTCTTTGAATGCCAAATGGACCCAAAAAAACAGAATTAATGGGTCCTTTAAACGGCAAGATGAAAATAGAGTAGGTGGTTCCCAACTCCACAAGCCAAACCCAACCGTGACCCACACGTTTGACTTACAAATGGAGTTCAAGAGATTATTTCCCAACCAGAAAGCTAATAATTATGGTTTAAGGTTAGCCCAAGACTTGTGTTTGGTGTGAAGGAGGGATACAACTAATAATAATTGTGATTAACAACCAAAGTTTACAGCTTACAATAAACATAAGTAGTCTTCTAGTTTATCGAGGCAGATTGACGGATACGGCGGTTTAGCCGTTTTATTAGGGATGTAGGGACAGGATTAAGTAGCTGGTCCACACCTCACAATCTTATCTTATCTTATTAAATGGCTAATCTCCCCGTTCAAAAATAAAGCAAGGCTAATCCTCCACATCATACGTATCTTTTGGGCTTCTTCTTCTGTTCTCTTTTAATTTATTTTTTTTCTTTTTGAATGAGGTTTTGCCCCTCATATGTATACCTGTGTGTGTGACCCATCTACTACCAGTTGTAGACTCTGCTTGAAAAGAAAGAAAGTTATTTCGGTAGTAATATGTTTTGCTTGGTGTGCAATAAACAACACTAGCGTTTGGACAGTTGGGCACGAATAATATCTGTGTAAATATAAATTATAAAATCACAATAGATAATATTGCAAAGTAAAGATTGTTCTCTGAAGGGATAGGGAAAAAATAACTAGGGACTGTGAGATAAAATTAAGAGAAAAGGAGTTATATATAATTACAAATAGAGTGGGTTAAGAAAGTAGAGAAGCATTAGGAGACAGTTTAGAATTTCAATTACTTTAATGACCATTCATAATATTGTAAGGAGAGAGATACAATAATTTTAAAAAGTAGAATATCAAGAGTATAAGATTTAAACAGTAGTTATATATAATTACGAATAATATCTGTGTAAATATAAATTATTAAAAAGTAGTTTACAACTACTTTTACTAAAAAGTAAAGTGATTTCTGTTTAAAGTAGATTAAATCTAATTTTTGTAAATCGATTAAGATTTAAACAAAATTCTGATTTTAAAAATCAATCTCAAACGGGTTTTAAAATAGATCTTCCAAGTTTGGTAAAAAGCTGAGAAAACGAAAATGAATATAGTGTGGAAACTTATTTGACTTGCACTCTTTTTTTTTTTTTGGCCGAACGAAAATTTCATTAACTAAACCACAAAGTATAACCTAATGAGCACAAACGAAGGTCCGGCCCTGAAAACTGAGTACCAAAAGTACAACAAAAGAGCACAAGCTGAAGCTTGACCCTGTAACTTAAAGTGGCCAACATGCCTTGAAAGAAAACGGAAAAGATAAGTATTATCACTGTTGGATTTACAAAATCCAGATCGAATGGTAACGGGGTGGAAGAGATGCAGCGGGGCATCAATTCCATGGGCCGCACGAAATGGCAATTTAGATTACTGCCGCGGTTATTATCGGATCCACAGGAGGAGCGAGTTCTCAAGGCCGGATCTGAGAGATCCGCAACTCGAAGAGAGTCGGCATCATCCATCTGAACTAGATCCTTTATCTTCAGGCAACACCTGCGCCATATCAGACCCGTGTCAAAGATTTCAACCCAAACCACCTGAATCGGAGGTCCGGATTTGAAATAACCATACAGCTCTGAGGTTAGCGAGATGGAGGGAGTAAATTTATGGCTTAAGATCTTCTGATCTGAGGGTGGGGGTGGAGATCGGGGGGTGGATGTGGATGTTGGCAAAGGTGGGATGCCGAGGAAGGGTGAGCAAGAGGCACGAAAAAAGATACAGGAGAAGGAGGGCCTCCCCTTCCATCCTCATAGCCATGGAAGCTGAAGGAGGAAGGGGCGGCGGCGTTGCTATCCGAAGAGAAGAAGAGCAGAGGACTTTAGAGAAGAAGCCAAAGTTGCTTTTTCGTCTATGGATTTTGTTGTTCTTTGTTATTTCAATGTGAAGGATTATTTGACTTGCACTCGTGATGCTAAAAGTAATGCTCAAATAGTTTGAGCGATACTTCCCATAATCTTATGCTAATCAAGAATTTTGATCACAAATTGTTTGAGGAAAACGTTAAGTCCTATGAAACAGTAGTGCAGACTTTTTGGGTCATGTGACACGTTATCGTGCTGCGGCTGTCATACGAGATCTCACTTCCTTGTGGCTTCCACTTTTCTTGTCTTGATTCTTGTAGGAGTGAGTTTAGAATTGACCTTAAAGTTGTTGGATTAGGTTAAAACAGGTTCGTGTATTATTTCATTAAAAAAAATTAAAGTGTTTAAAACACCCTTCAAAAATAATAAAAGTGTTTGAAATACTTTTAGAGAAACATGTTTAACCAATACAAGTACTAGATTACTCTCAAATTGTTGCAAGATAACAACAATCGTCCTTTTGTGATTATATGTTAACAAAAATGAATATTGTTTTGATCTATTGGAAAGAGAACTTCGACGAGATGATGCCAAAAATATAGAAATGGTTTTGTAACAACATAAGTAGAATAAGAATTGTATGATAATTAAATTTTTTTGAGAGGAAGCTACTTATGCATTATTTTTTTTTGCTCATTGCACTCCCTCTCAACAAAGTTAAATACTGTTGCTAAGTCAAAATTTGCCACTGATCACTCATGTATTTGAAAATACCCTAGACCTTATGGCAAGCCAAAAAAGGGGCAGCGACCCCCCCCCCCCCCCCCCCACCCCCAACACCCACACACACACCATGAATCCTTTTTAGCCATTAATTTGTTGCTCTAGGAGAGCCAATGCTGGACTTTGCTAAACTAATAGAATAAGGAATAGGGTGCTACAAAAGGGCGAAGGAATAGCCCATATACGTAGTTTGCTTCTTTTGGAATTTTTGTTAATAGAAATATTGACAATTTTTGCAAGATTTTAAATATCCTTCTTTTTCAACACCTTTTACTTAAACACCATCTAGAGCTTCTAGCAAATGTTTCTGCATATTTACAAATAAAAACTAATTTAACTAAAAAAACTTATTACAACTTATTTTGGTTTAATATCAAAAAATATTTTTTAGTATCAACCCTAACCCTAAATGGACTTACCTTGCCATGACACGATGTTTTACCAATCGAAAAATGTGTTCAGGAGCAACCACTTGTACTGTGTCTTTCTTACCTCCACACTTGTACAGGGAAGTTTCTAAACTTTAACTGAGAATTCCCTGCACATCTTTCTCGTCTTTCTGTGCAGACCTTTTTGTGTTCAACTCCCACATGTCTATCTACAGAAGGAAATGCAGGAACACCCACAAACGGCTAGTGAACTTTTCGTTTAACGGTAGCATTGATTCAAAGTTGAAGCAAAACAAAGTAAGCAAAAGGAGAGGCATGCATGCTGTTTACCCTTTATGATTCAAAGAAAAGGGGGCACAACTACCCTTGACTTTTTTGCTTTTGGGTATGCTAATGATTGTTCCTTTTTCAACCTTGATTTTTGAATACTTGGGATGTTCAAGGATTAGCATGTTCTAAGCTAGTTGCAAATGTGTTGCTACGATGACAAAAGAAAAGTTTTGCAATATGAACGGCGTAAGAAAGATAGGATAATATTATATCATCCGGTGTGTGTGACCTCTAACATTTGAAAACTGGCTACTGCTCGTCCGTCATTGGAGGGGTTTCTAGTTCAAAGTAGGAAGCAGTGGTAAAAGAATGTCTTTAGAAGATTCAAGAGTTCCGTGCAATTATATATATATATATATATATATATATATATATGGAAGCTGATCCGTTGAGAACGCTAGTAAAATAGGAAATCTTGCAAACGCGATCTGGTCGTCCACGCGCGATCTGTGGACGATCTAGATCTTTTTTTTACGTTTTTTTTAAGTTCGTCCGTTATATTATGAAGCGGACGATTTTTTAACAAAAATACTCTCAAACTTAAAAACAGCCCGTCCGCTACATTATGTAGCGGACGAACTTTTCTGTCATTTTCTCTCTCTCTCTCCTTTCTCTCATTAATACTCTGTCATTTAGGGATGAACTTGATGTAGCAGATCGCGTTTGCAAGATCTCCTATTTTGCTAGCGCTCTCAACGGATCAGATATATATATATATATATATATATATATATATATATATATATATATATATATATATATATATATATATATATATATATATATATATATATATATATATATATATAATGGGAGCTGATCCATTGATAGCGCTAGCATGTTGCTAGTGCTGTTTGGCCGTCTGCTACATAATGTCGTTGACGGTAATTTACCGTCCGCTACATTATGTAGCGGACGGTAAAAAAATTCGCTGTTGTGGCGCGCGATTTGGCCGTCCATTCTTGCCGGTGGACAACCAGATCGCGCTAACAACTTGGGTTAAGTTGTTAGCGCTATCATTTTATCATCTCCATATATATATATATATATATATATATATATATATATATATATCCTCTTCTTTTCATACGTCATTCAAGATTTGGTTGATTTCGGTTTTTGTTTTCCTTGTTCCTTTGGGGTGTTTGTGGGTATGATGAAATTCGACCCCCTCAACAAAGTTTGATTCTTGTTTTCAACCCCTTGGTACTAATTTCAATGACCAATTCTCCAATAGTAAATAAAATTCAAATCATATAAAATTGGACATGAAACTTCAAAATTATCCTAATTATTCACTAAAATGCCACAATCATCTCCTACCTCAATTCTGTGAAAGAAAGAAAAACAAACAAAAAAGAAACAAACACCAAAAAATCGTAACTAGCACCGAGGCTTAGCGTCGTCTCTCTTCCGATCGTGATCGGAGGAATACTGGTTAGGGGAAGGTGATTATGGACATTGTAGGTTTTGCAATGGTTGTTGTGTTGATGCTTTTGGAGGTTTTGTTGGGGGATCTAAAATCAAAGGTGTTATGCAAGTGGATTTTGGTGGTTGGAGTGGAATTTTCCAGTAGAGGGATGACTATGTGAATGGTTCTTGGGTAGGCTTAATGGTTGTTGGAGTTCTTGCTGTCGGTGGTGGTGGTGGTGGTTGTTATGGTGGTACGTAGGGGTGAGTACGGTTCAATTTAAGGATCAAATCATAAACTGAACCGTTACCCCTCAATTAAATTTTTTTTTAACCAAACCAAACATTATCCTTTCAACAGTTTCTGTTGGTTTGAAAATTTAAGATTTAACCGTTAAAATGTTAAATGGTTCGGAGTGGATTTGATCGATTTGAACGGTTTGGTGTTCATCCCTAATGGCAGGTGGCTTGGTGGTTGTTGGGGTGCGCTCACTCGCGATGACTATAGTGGTTGTTGGTGTAGGGCCGCTAACAGTTGCAGTGATGTTGTTATGGTGGCAAGTGGACCGGTGGTTTTGGGTGGGTTAGGTGTGATATGGTGGTGCAGTTGTGTTTGAAGAAGCCAATTGATGAGGAAGAGAGAGATACGGATTGATCGGATGTAAAGGCAACTATGTATTTTTACACGTTAATTGACTAATTAATTGTCTAAAATCCATAAATCTTCCTGAAACCAAAAAGATAGCCCTTGAGGGGGGTGAAAAGGGTTTTAAGACTACTTTAAAAAATTAACAAGTAATTACTACAAACTTAGAGAAGTTATGAATAACACTTGAAAAGCTATAGGTAACAAACCACAAACACAATATCTCAAACAAGCAAACTAACCAATCTCGACACAAGTATAAAACGATAATGTAAAGAAAGAAGGGTTTAGAGATACTTGATATGGAGATTTAAATGGTTCGGCTTGAAATACCCTCAAGCCTACGTCCACCCATTTAAGGAAGTCCCTTGAAAGGCCCTAGAATCCACTAGTATGATCTTTCTTACGGGTCAAGATCAGACCGCTTACAATCTCTTGATGCTATGCCCATATCAAGAACAAGCTTTGACAATCTCAAAGCTCCAAAGCTTGACAACCCCAAGCTTTGATACAAGAAACTTTAGATGATGAATTGTGTACAAAGATTCACTCTTAAGAAGTAGATGTGTACAAGTTCAAGCTCTAGAACAAGAGAGATGAGTGTATGATGACTTTAAGAAAGTGTATATCTCTCAAATGTAAGCTCACAATAAATACTCTCTTGAAATGGATGAGAAAACAATGAAAACCAAGAGAGAATGAACAATTGCTTTTGATCTTTGAGAATATGCAAGATAAGAAGGCTTTGAATGCAATTGATGAATGAAAGTTATGCCCAAGATGAGTATTTATAGGGGTGAGAGTAAATATGACCGTTTGAAGTTAGGTGGAGCATTAATTACGACAAACGATAAATACAGTCGACTGTAATGTGTCATTGCAGTCGACTGTATTCCCAAAGTAGCCATTGAAAATTCAAAATTTTCAACTTGCAGTCGACTGTAATGCAATACAGTCGACTGTAATAGGCTACTGGAAGTATTGCAGTCGACTGTAATACCTCACTGCCCAACATGCAGTCGACTATATTCCAATGCAGTCGACTGCATTCCTAAAAATGCAGTTTCCTTGTTTTCAAAGAATGAAAAACTTTTATGCATGTAAGGGAGACCTATGGGTAAGTTCTAGGTTTACTGTCATCGATACGATCAACTCCCTAAGTCTAGTTACAAAGAAGAAAATAAAAGCATTATAAAACTCAATTGACGAATTCCTTCTTTGATGCGTTCCGTTGAGTGACTTTGAACGATTTGTTCGTCTAATTCTCCGTTTGCATGAGTATGAGATTGTACTATTGCTTCATCAACTCAATGCATGTTATGCAACATAATCATTAATTTTAGTTATCATCAAAATTAAACATAATCCTAAGTTAAATAACCGTAGAGTTATCACTTCCTTATTTAGTTAATTGAGGGGATTCTTTAATAATACGGTTCCTAATTTTTCAATGATGTTCCACGATCAATATAACATATAACCTTTATTTTAGGGGACATGTGAGTTAAGTAATTTGAGGACGACTAACAAAAATCAAGTCCTATTGACTTACTATGTTTCATCGAGTATGTTGTATATATTGTCACAATATACACTCAAGGGATTTCTGGTAATTATATGCCTTTGCGGTAATTGCATTTGATGGTCCTCTGAGTCTAGATGTATTGTGTATATAAAATATCAAAGAAATAAAGAATAAGAAGAAGAAATAAAAAAGGGAAGAAAAGTATTTTGCATTCAATGGTCCCGAAGTTCAAATTTTAAAGACAAGTAACTGTAGGATCAACACCAATCCAATAGACGTGCAGAACCTCATTTATATGAAGGATGCCTCAACCAAACTATAACCTTCAGATCTGTGGCACCTATAAGGGATGGTGGCACCTAGAAGTGAAATTCTCTGGCCATGACCATGGGATCCGCGCCACTTCCTTGGACCAAAATAAGCTATCTGACGATTAATAGGCCATAAACTTCAAAAAAAAAAATTTATTTTTTCTGAATTTTTTTCAAGGCTCTAACAGCCATAGTATTGAACAGTTGTGACCATTCATTATGATTGCTTAAGCACCAATTTATTGCCTCTATGAATGAAGTCTTGAACTTCACTTGTAAATAAATTGTAACCCGAATATTCTTCTCTTCTCTCTAGAACTTTCGAGAACTTTTTCGGTGGCATTTGAGGTTTATACTAAGTGAGTTATTGGTAGTGTGAGACAATTATAGAAGTGTAATCTATAATTCTCAAGTGATTGGACATTGTATCCTTGATGTAGATTTTGCCTCGAGTCAATTTGCACCACAGTGGGAGAAGTAATATCTTTAATATAGCTTCCGCGCAGTGCCTTTCCCAACAATATTCGTGTTTCTTCAGGTCTTTTGCTTCTCGAGTTTTCTAACTTCACAAACCTTTATCACAACTCACCATACGACATTATACAAATTCTTGTTCCGAAAAGTCAATATAGGAACCTCAAGAGTCCCGAAGAAGAGTTACAAAACTATTACGAACTCCGGGGGTCTACATCATTGGCTCAGGCACTAGGTGCTCTTTATTTAACCTCTTTTTTTTTTATTTTTTTTCAATTGCCTGTTTCAAGTATTGTTACATTGTGGATATAAGCCAGATATGCGTTCTTTAGCCAACGAGCTTGAGCACCCCGAGCTAAGGTGTTGTAAAAGATTATATTTTGGTTGGACTATTAAGGCCCACAAAAGTATAAATTCTTGTTTTCATGAGACGTAATATATTGCACGTATAACTGTATAAGTGTCACGTCTCACATCATACAATTGAGGTTGTTTGATTAACCAGAATATATATATATATATATCATTGTGCGTTTAATCTAATAGGTTAAACTTTTATAATAAACACTTACCGAAAAATTATATTAGAGTTCTTATTGTGTGAGGTCCTGAATTCGATTATTCACATTTATACATTTAATATCGTCATATTCTCCAGCACGTTAAGTTGTAACGGTTTAAAATAAGATGGATTCGTAGCTCGTATATCTTCACTAATTTGTATTCCAACTGAAACTGGATACATCTAAAACAATAAATGCAACTCTGCCCCCATGTGGCTCGAACGCGCAAGCGTTTCCTTGTCTCCTTTTGGCGCTTCTACAGGCGCACTTGGAATGTGGCATGTGCATCACTGCATAATATGCCAACATTATTTTGATAATTGCCATATTAAGTAATTTCTGTCACAGTGCATTAATTCTTTCCACAATGACGCAACCTTTCCCAAAATTTATGGAATTAGGGGACATTAATAGCGTTTTGAATAAGTAAAACTAGATCAAATTTGTGTGCCATCACGATGATGTCAGGTGCTTGCAAATATTAGTAAGTAATTAAACTAGGCTCCAAAGGATATAAGCGGTTAAATTCAAATTTTGCAGGATATAGTTAAAATCACGTTCGAGAAAATCACATCTGACCAAGAAAAACTTCTCAGATCATTTTAGAGTACGTTTGGATGTGCAATTCTAAAATACTGAGTACTTTCAAATTCCCTCATTTTGAAATTTCTTCATTTACTAATCTTATCATTTTGTTTGGAATTTTTTTTTATCATTTTGTGAACTCTTACTGGGTATTTCTATGTTCTTTATTTGGATGAGTATTAATGCATTTAGGACATTTTCAAGAAAAAAAAAAGGAAAGAAATAAGTCGTTAAAATGATGGGGAACAGATATCTTATAAAGTGACATAAGTTACGTACTGGTTTTACAAATTACATCTTTTAAGGGATTTGACAAACAACTAGTTCAGACTAATTATTTGAACTGTAGATTTGAAGGCCCTAAATTCTTAATTCAAATCCTTCCAAGAATTTCACAAGTTCTCTTTTCATACAATCCAAAATAAGAGATTTTGTTCAAGAAATTTGTAAATACCTTCCTAAAGTAAAATCCTCGGTCCAAATCTTACAGTCAAATACTTTCTTAGAGAAAGATATTGACTCATTTCTAAGCATTTTTACCTCTTTCGTGAATGCATTTTATTTGATTTGTCATATTAATATTCCGTTCAGTACTATTGTATTTATTAAAAAAAAAAAAAACTCCTAAAGCTTTAAGTCCGTATTTAAAAATTAAAAAAAAATGTTTAAGAGTCAAAGGAGTCCGGTAGGCACCATTGCACCAATGCCCACATCCGCCGGCTGCAGCCGCACGGTTTTCCAATTTCACGCGCAGGATATAAACGTTGGATTGGAAGAACAGAGAAGGCAACGACGAAGCAGAAAGATAACAGAAAAGGCCCCAAAAGAACAGCTAAAATTCAGCCTCCAAAGGTACTTTTTGTTAATACCTTTCTGTCCTTTGTGTCCTTTGATTTTACGTATAAGTTCGTTGTTCGCGTGTTTGTTGGTGAAAAACATCTGGAAAGTCCATTTGCAATACGATATCAAGGACTCGATCCGTGTTCTTTTTTTTTTGGAAGCTTAAGGTTATTGCTTGAGCTTTTTGGCATTTTAAACAATTGTTTCTGTGGTTATGTAACGCAAGAAAATTGTGTCAAATAATGCGGAGATGTGTAGGGAATTGAAAAAATAGCATCAATGAACTTGTAAGAATCTGATGCCAATGAGTAATTTGATCGGTGGCAGAACCGGGACGGATTTGATCGAAGCTGTAGTACTTACAAGGTTTAATGTTTTCTTTTCCAGTATGAATTAATGTTCAATAAGGTAATAACAATGGATGTCAAACAAGTTTGGTTAATAATTGTTGATTGGGAAAGGGTTCGTAAAGCAAGGCGAAGCGGCTCTATTAAGCGCTGACCAAGATGCAGGAGATAGCGAAAGCAAGTGGAATTTAGACGCATTAAAGGCTTGATAGAGAGAGTTGACTTGGAGGTTGACTTCAATTATTTGGATTGTTGTTAGTGAAGCTGTATCTTGCTGCAAGTGAGTGAGTGTTGCATATGCTTTTGTTGAGGATTGATGGGAAACAACACTAAGTGGTACTGATCACGAAGTAGTAGATTACAGTAAGGGCATCTTGATGCTGTACACCTTAATTCTGAATGCGAGTGTGGTTGTATGTAATTTGACATACTTATGGGGTTTGGGTGTATCTGTAGACTTGAATGTTGATACTCCAAACAGATTTCTACTGATGCATGGCAGTGTTAAGAGTCAAAGCTTTGAACTGTTTGTGTTTGTTTGGGGCGTCAAATTTTCATCAACACCAGCTTTTTGTGGTAGGAAGTTCATCCATCGAAAGGTATGCGGCGATTCGTGTGGTATGCAGTTCACTTGGACAAAACTTGGGCATAGGGGCAATAAGCATCGAGTTAGCCAAGTGTGGCGTTAATGATGGGTGTTTGGGTCCACTAGTTCTACGGTGGAGTGAATGATGTATGTGTTACCACTTGGCCAGTTTTTTTAATGGCTAAGTTTATAACTCTATGCAACTTTGGAGCTGGGGAAGGATATCTGTCTAAAAGAAACCAAAAGACAGGTAGATTGATTGCATCGATTTGTATGAATTATGAACCTAGTATGGGTGTCTGTCCTTTGTATGCGAATGTCCCATCTGCTGCCACTTGCAGTGGTTAATTACCTAACTGCAATGCCTTTCATAGACTTGTTAGTAAACTAAGAGCTTTTCACTTGTGATTTCATAACCATAATACAAGTGTTTCGTTTTTTAATCGCTTCTCCATACTTTTAGCTGTTAAGTTGGACCACCATCTAGTTTGTATCTGGCAGTGGATTACTGTCTGTTTCTGCTGCTGTCATTAAATTTAGGTAAACAAGGCATTTGCCAATTATATCATAAATTCTTAGTATTATCCCAATTATATCATAAACTTATTTGCCAAATTGTTGCAGGTAAAAAGTAATACCCCAAAAACTTTTCTGGACGAGTACGAGCGAAGGCTTAATGCACAGTTTATTGCTCAAATGGTCTTTATGCAGACTCTAGTGATACTGTAAACTACATCTGTCGATGCGATCACAGATGTGGCCTTTGTATCTTCTTTTTAACAAGTTATTGAGAACGGAAGAACGAATTGTTGATGAATCAGATAAACAGTTGGATTCGTCTGAATCATACTCATGCAGAGAGTCATTGAGTTGTGAGAAGTTCAATGATGTAATCTTGCCCTTCTCGCACTTCGTTGCGGTAAGTCTGTTTGATCCTACTCATACGTTGTCATTGCAAGCTGGCATCTCTTCTCAATCAACTATTTTAAGCATTTTAATAACTCATTAAAAAATTAACACCTTTAGTTGTTTTTTTTCTTTCAAATCAGCTAAATGTGTCCTTCTGGTTATAGGTCCCACACGTAAGCCAACTCCACTCTTGGGATTGTGGTCTTGCTTGTGTTTTGATGGTGTTGAAAACCCTGGGCACCAGTTACTGTACTATACAGGAACTGGGGCAGCTGTGTTCTACTACAAGGTGCGTTCTACTTCACCAAAATTTTAACTTCTTGCCATTCAAATAAACAAACTTTTAATTCTTTTTAATGGGGTTTATGGTCTGGTGTCTGCTCAGATTTTACCTATATGCATTTTGTGTGGCACTGCAAAAGGTCCTACATACCGCTACCTGAACATATGTTTACTACTGTCTTTCAGATATTATTTCCCGGGTTTGTTTACACTTTTTGGCAGTGGTAATTTGTATAGAATTCTATCCAAAAACTGGATTAATCACACGAGAAGAGGTTTCCAAAACAAATATATCATACTTATAGAGTCACATGAAATGTGTATGTGGTTGACTACATAAGGATCTAAGTTCGGCTCTCATACTTATTCACTAGTTTGATTACAAATTTGCGTGTGCTGGATGCGTATTCTTACCTGTTGGTGACTTTGAACTAGTGTTCTCAATTGATTTTTCCACGCAAAAGAAGGATAGACATTAGGAAAATTGCTAATGTTAAGTCTTAATGCAAGATGAATAGGATGCTGTTTGTATCGTCAGGATAGATTTTTCACAGAAACCTTTCTCGATGTGAATATTTTACAGACAACCTTTTTTTGCTGTCTTCTTTGCAGTATTTGGACAGTTGATCTGGCATATCTATTGCAGAAGTACTCAATTAGTTTTTCCTACTTCACTGTAACTTTAGGAGCAAACCCAAACTTTTCTGTGGAGACATTTTACAAGGTGATGTCCTGCCTCTTAAACTGGTTTTTATGTTTAACTCACCTGTTTGTAATATTTTTGTGCTTTCTATATTACAAACAGTTACCATTTCGTATATTTGCAATAGCGTAACAGACAGATGCGAATGTGAAAGGGTAGCAAGTGGGGACCAAGGGCACGGCCACCCCCAAGTTTTTATAACATGATTTGCTTGCATTCATTTCTCATGTATGTTATCATATTCATTGTTTTAGCTCCCCTTAAAGTCAGTAGTTTGCACGTACAAGAAGTTTCATACCATAATTATTCATCCTTAAATCAAGCTATGCATTCAATTCTTTGTAATCAGCTCTTCAGTTGATTTTACCTATAGCTAGAATCATAAATCAGAGGACTAAAGCAATTAGACTACTTAAGCTAGTAAGTCAAACGATTTGCCTTGTGCTTTATATGTAACAGTCAACTAATAATTGTTTTTTGATTTTCTATTTGTTCAAATTTTCATCGCTATTTCTAAAGTGAGTATACTGATGGCTACTTTTTTTATTAGTTTCAATGTTAATGAGACAAATTGATAATTTACGTGTTCATGCTAGTGTAACATTGATGATTCATTAAGTGTTGACACTAGTCTCACAACGACATTCTAACATATATACTCGGCCCCCCAAGAAAAACTTTCTAGATCTGCCACTGGTGATAGTTTAATGAGTGTTACACGCTTTATAATAGAATAGATGGAGCCAGAAATAATTTCATGACTACTACTGCACTTTCAAATGAAATAGATGAAGCATTTGGTATCTTGAAAGAGGAAGGCACCCCCCCCCCACCCTTCTCTCTGTCTGTGGGTGCGTGTGGGTGGGTGCACTGGCAAACTTAAGAAAAAGGCATAAATGAGTGCTTATGGTCATAATTCATACTCCAGACCATCATCATTAAGCGGGGCTGTTATGCGCAACAAACTACCTCTAGCTCTCACCTGATATAAAGAATTACAACTTATTTCATTAGATGTTAACAAATATCCCAACTAAAACATAACATCCAGTTCCGCTAGGTTGCATAGCTAGCTCCTGCATCCTCATTTTGTTTGCATTACTGATGACACCCAACGCTTAAATTTTGACTTTGGAGCACCTTGCTTGGGTTAGAGAGGTTTGCACACTGCCTTATTGATGAAACTCAAGGTCTCTAAGCTCTCAAGAATCCCCAAGCAGATTTTAATTGTAAAATAGGTACATGCTTCTCACTGATCCAAAGGATAGAGTCCTCCACCAGAAGTGTTTGAAGTTGGTAGACCTTGCATATCCCTAATATCCTTACCAGCATCATCTAATACCTTGTACCAATGAAGCTTCCATAGGCCCTAAAGGTTTGCAGTTGTGAGTTGTGACTCCATTGGAACATATCCTGTCCATTGCGAATTTTATATTTAGCAACACTCGCCTCATCCCTAAGTTAGAAATTTCTTCCAGTGCCGTGCACAATCAGCAGGAATTACACCTCCCAGAAACTATGGTCTCTAATTTCTTTTTATGGCAAGTTAGTGGTCTATACCATGTTAACATGCAAGATTAAACTCTGCACCCAGCACTTATGTCTCGCGTACTTACAGTACGGGTTTCCATAGGCAGTACATAGCTTAGGGTACTCGATTGAGTGTGGCAGTTTCAGTAGCTGTTTTGTCCTCAGTTAAAAAGTAGAATAATGCATTTCTAGAGAATGATTTATAAATAGCACAAAAATTCCTCGTCGTTGATCACCAACTACCTGGAATTGAGGATTTGTTGACTTGACTTTGCCTGATGGAATACTTGTGATCGGTCTTGTAATGATGTTCATGCATCTATTGCTACTAGTATGGAGCACGTGCGTTACACGTAGATGTGATCGAGAGTAACTTTTGAGGTGATATCTTTAGTTCTTTTAGGATCAAAATAATATAATTCAATTGTGTTCTTATTTCTTTTGTGACTTGTTTTAGAAAAAATGTATATTTAATGTTCGCAATTATAGTCAGATGAATGTTTGGAAATCTTCTCTGTAGGCTTCTAGATTGAAGAAATATTTAGTGGTGCTGATGAAAAGAAAAGCAAATGAAGAAATTAAAAGAATGAAACTACGTCTTTGTTTTTGTAATTTGTTAAATTGGTTTATGGTATACACTTAAAATCCATGTAATTTTCAAGACCAAGTGCTTTGCATTCCTCGTCTTCAACTGCAATAACTGAACAGATTTTCAGTTTAAATTGACACCATATTAAGCCTTGTTTTTTCCCCATTTTTTGATGCATATTTAACCTTGTTTTTTGTTTTTTCTGTTTTTGTTTTTTCAACAGTTTTTTGTTTCTTAACTGATTTTTCACGTATTTCAGTTTCTTTCTTTTGTTTTTCTTTTTCAGTTTTTCAATTGGTTAATTGTTTGCTAACCCAAAAAATGCAAGGAAAAAAAAATCACAGTTCTCAATACCCAATTCATTATCCAATGTTTATTTCATTTCAACCAAATTAAAAAGGGTACTATAAAGGAATTTCTTTGTTTTGTTTTTCTTTCTCATCACACTTTTCATTTTCCAATGTTTAGAATAGATTCATTACCTGGTGCTTATTTAATTTCAACCAAATTTAAAAGGGAGTCATAAATGGAGGATAATAGTGTTATTGACATAATTAACAGAGGACATAATCGTCCAGAAAATATTCACAACATTCGTACTTTTATAGATAATTTAGATTTAGATATTATGTCCTTACCTTTTAAGGTGATTTAAAGAGCACTCCAATATTTCTTTTTACAGGAGCAATTACCTAATGATCTTGAGCGTGTGGATCTGCTATTTAAGAAAGCACTGGAAGCCGGAATTAATATAGAGGTACAACAGAATTCTTCGTGCAGATAATTGATAGGCAGCAGACCTTTCCTTTCTACGATAGCAATGTTGTCTTAATATAGTATCTATTCTGTCTACATCTTAGCTGTTGATTACTGAACAAGAGCTTTAAAATATTCGTGTGCAACTTCTGTGGTCTCTTGGATAAGTAAACACGTATTCTCTTTTTCAACAGTGCAGGTCAATTAGTGGAGAAGAAATTTCTCTGTTGATTTTATCAGGGAAGTATATTGCAATTGCTCTTGTTGACCAGTACAAATTGAGGTACAGCTTTAACTTCAAGGACTTTATTTCGGTGCTTTTTCCCCCAACCAGTTTAGAACTAGTTACAGATGAACTAGATCCTTTACATCGTTAGTCCCTCCATCCCAAATTATCTCACACATTTGACTTGCACAAAATTTAAGACAAATCTCTCTCTCTCACACACACGCGCGCGCGCACACGCCCACAGAGACAATGAATCGACAGAGTAGCCATGTTTATCGATTCAAACCTTCTTGCTTTAGTCAACTAGTCATGTATGTATACTGATCCCATCAAAATCCCAAAGCAATTTGACCAAATTGGGTGAGAATCCCCACAATTTTTAGTTTGAGTTATAGAATAAAAATCTCATGAATTTTGATTTTTGAGACTTCTTCGTGAGGATTATTGTATGATAATTATAATTAATTGAGAAAAATCTGTCGCCGGCGTGAAGAATGGCTAGTGGAATACGTTGCCTGCCTAGGCAAACCACCCAACCATTTATCCGCCTGCCTAAATGCCCAGAACGCCTAGTCATTCGCTTAGGCTACCAAGTCACTTGCCCAGGCGAATGATTAGGCATGCTGGGCATTTGCCCCGGAGTCCAAAGTCAACTCTACCGCCACAAACCACCAGTTACAACCTTCACAATCATTGCCCAAACCCCCACCATCCTCAACCACACCATTTACCTTACTCGGGCATCATATTTATAATATTAAGGATTCTAGTGAGTTTGGGGTCTGATCTTTTTGTAAGCATATAAATATAATGAGAATCTGACCCATAACAAATTCTTCCAAAGCCAGATGTGAGACAAAGAAATCAAGTGGTGGTTGGAGGAGGTGGTGGAGATACCGCATTGTGGTGGTGGCCGAAGGAGGCAGCGTGGGCGATGTTGGTGATTGAAAGAGGCGGCAGTGTTGTTTAAAGGGAGGCTAGGTGGTTCTCGAAAGGAGATAATTAGAAAATTGGGAGAGAGATGAGAAGAGAAGAGGGGTAGGAAGGTGAAAGATGAGTTGGATGCCTGCCGTTTGTGTGTGTGTGTGTGTGTGTGTGAGAGAGAGAGAGAGAGAGAGAGAGAGAGAGAGAGAGCATAAGGGCATAATTGGAAAGTGCAAGTATATTTTGCCCAAATTTAGAAAGTGAGCAATACTTTTGTGAGAGAGAGAGAGAGAGAGAGAGAGAGAGAGAGCATAAGGGTATAATTGGAAAGTGCAAGTATATTTTGCCCAAATTTAGAAAGTGAGCAATATTTTTGGGACAGCGAAAAGTGGAAATTTGAGCTATAATTTTGGGACTGAGGGAGTATTATTGAATTTGAAGATAATTACCTATGGTTTTTTGTTCTTGTTCTCATTCCTTTGTTACAAACCATTTCTTCTTTTTGTTTTTTTGAAAGTGGTCAAGTCCTAATGTATTGTGTTAACGCTCTTATGTACTATGAAGATCCTTCATCCTTTATCCTTTTCCATTTTTTTTTTGTTTCCTCATTTATTTTTATTTTTGTGCAGCCAGTCTTGGCTTCAGGATGTTCCTATCTCAGGCTTCCATAGTGACAGCTCAGGATACACTGGTGAGAAGTGAGGTCTAAACCTGTATTTTTTTAGCTTTTTTTATCATCAGTAATGAAAAGGAAGAAATTAGAATTGCACTTTTTGCTATTAGACAGAGGATCATTATCTTCGGCTCTTTGTCTGGCGCAAGGATATCTCTTATCGAGTAGTTATCCTAGTTGGATCAATTAACGACCTCCAAATGCTGTAATACTTGTCGAGTTTGAGTTGATGAAGTAGCTTTATATCAGGAATTCTTTTCTTTCTTTTGAGCAACAGAAGAGAGCAGACAAAATGTGTCCCTTTCACAAGGCTAAAGGAGGGCATCCTCGGAATGGCTATTATGGTTAATGGGCTATTAGCTACGTTATTATATGACACAAGGCTAAAGGAGGGCATCCTTGGAATGGCTATTATGGTTAATGTGCTATGGGCTATTAGCTATGCTTGCTGTATATATTAGTATTAATTCGACTGGCTTCTCCCGCAGGTCACTACATTGTAATCTGTGGCTACGATGCTGTTACAGATGAGTTTGAGATTCGTGATCCAGCTAGCTCTAGGTATTGCATTCGTTTCCTTGTCTTTCATTTTTGATATGACCTCTGAATATCACTTCTAGGTAATTTATAAGACCAGTTTTTGAATGCCACTAAACTACTAAATGGAGGGAGATTAGTACGATCGTGGATTGTTAACATAAACTTTACAGTGCCAACCCCATAAGAAACTGCCGAATTGGACACATTCCTAGTCATTTATGTCTGGCATCATTACCGAAGTTGGCTGTTTTGGTGAAAATGAGGTAACCTTCTACAATGTTTTGTATTTGGTAAGTGTAAAATGCATACATAATTACAGATGTAGTTGCAGCAAAGAAATTTTTCGTGGTGTCATCTTTCCTCCGATCTCATGACAGTATGTGTGTTCCTTTTTTTTTTTTTTTCGCCTCCTTGATTTCTCCCCACTTCCTTATTTGGGCTCTTCCCCAAAGCACCCCTCGTCTTCCGACTTCTGTATCTAGTCCCACTCCCCACTCTATTTATGACCCCTTCTTTTCAGTGCATTCTCAAACTCATTTCTGCCAGTGTCGTTTGTGTAGTTGTTGTGACCGGTGCTTTGCATCTACTTGTCATTTTGTCAACTTTGTAATTTTCTTTGCTATTAGTTACACCACAAATGCTTTATACGACCATAGCCATCTAGTTTCAACAGTGATGATGGCAAGATTTGTGTTTGGGTCATCTTCAACCTTCAACTACTTGTTAGCTCTTCTTGGTACTGGCCCTGGTTATACTTCACTATATTATTCGAGTCATGGACACTAGGATGTATAACATGGATAAGTATCAAGCTCCATACTTTAACTTGGCGAGGAGCCTTTTACCCCCCATCCCCCATGGGTCGATGACTCGATTTGACCTCAACTTTAAGAAGCTCTAAAACCACATCCCCTTACATCGAAGTGGAAGAAATATAGTGTTGATTTGCACGTGAAGTAGAACCATTGAGCTTTAAAATCAACGATCTTGGCTTTGTTCACCAATTCCCAATGACAGCACCATTCACACGTCTGTGGCCACTACTTTCGATGCCATGATCCCTCACTACACCACCAAAGCGAAATAGAACCACTGAGCTTTAAAGTAAACGATCGTGGCTTTTTTCAACAATTCCCAATGACAGCGCCTGCCCACTCGTCTGTAGCCACTACATTCGATGCCAAGATCCCGTCACTATACAACCATCCATGTACCCCTCTCTCTCTCTCTCTCTGTGAGAAAGAAGGAATAAGAATATCAAGTCATATAACTCCAATATGTAAGGTCTATGAGTCATCTCATTAAGTAAAAGGTAATGTAATAAAGCATCAGTAGAGATTCATCAACAATTAAATGAGTCCGCCCATAGAACAAAAAATAAAGAGTTTTGAGGCAATGAAGACTGAGAAGTACTTTTGATGCCAAGATCCCTCACTACACCACCATCCATGTACCGCTACCTTTCTCCCTCCCAATGGCAACATAGCTGCTGTTGCCAAAGTAAACAAATGGATCAAGAATGGGACCTCAATGGTTTACCAGCCAACATTGTGGTTCCGTCAAACGGCTCCTTGAGTTCCAGGTGTACAGTATTAAAAGTTACATTGTCGACATCGGAGTACCTTCATTGCCAAGATCCTTCACGGTAGGGTTGGGAAGTTTGGTAAAAAAAGAGACAATATAGAAGAGAGGAGATTTCATGAGGGCATTTGCCTTCAACTATATTTCTGATGTTTTTCACAATTTTGCGCTACTTTTTGCCTCTTCTATGTTTTTCGCAATTTTGCACTACTTTTTGCAATTTGGCATTAGAATTAGCTAATGATAAGGCGCTGTACTCCATTCCCATCTTGGTATCATTTACAGCTACAGATTCAACTTCTTTCACAGAGGATTTTGGATCTGTCTTGGCGGAATTTGACTTGCACCAGGATCCACACTACGTTTTTAACAATAAAGATTTAACTCGATAATTTCATTACCTCTTGTAGAGTAGTAGTGGCTTCTTTATTGCTTTAACGAAAGGCCTCAACCCCTTAGCCATAGTCATGGTTGTAATGTGTCTTTGCCCAGTTATAGCTTTGGGAGCCTTCGGCTTCCTCTTTTTAGTCCATGTAATGTAGCTAGTCTTTGTCATCAAGACCTATCATGCTTATCTCATTACACCAAGTCTGAACCGGACCAGCTAAGATACCTGTTACTGCTTGCTATGCTGAACTACGATAGGGCCTTGGCTGGGTATAGACCAGAGTTTTCTTGCCGAGGGATGATTGGTTGATTCAACGGTTTAGAAGCCGATAGTGCCTTAGTTATCTATATGTTTGCTTGCCTTACCTAGAAAAAAAAATGAAATCGTTACTAGTGGAAAAGCAAGAAAGCTTTCACCCGTTTTCAGTAAGTCGAGCCAGTGTTCTCTCTATGCAATAATTGGTTTAAGAGTAAAGGACAAGGAGTAAATCTGAAGAGCGGCTGCCAGCATATGGTTAGCTCCCGCTTTTCAGTTGATATTAGGTTACTGTTTCTTCAACTGAATACATGCCTTCTATCACGATACTGTCCTAATCAACCTTGGCTTTACCGGAATAGGCCAAGTGCCTGGAAGCTAGGTCTTCTTTGCATTTACACCTGCCAAGATCCCTTCTACTGGAACTCATGACATGAGAATTCGAATACCATATTTGAGGAAAAATGTAGCGTAACTTAAATGTATGAGCCACGTCATGGTCCCTAACATCAGAGTCTGGACAGGGTCATACTACTATGTAGTACAAAACGACGGTGGCTGGAACTACGAATGGAAGTTGCCTACTTCCCCTCTTTAGTTGAAAGTGGCCTTTGCCTTTCACAATGCCACTTTCCTTCAAGGTAAGTGTCACCCCTACATCCAATGGGGAAGGTTCTATCAATCTCGTTTGCCCGTCTGGAAGAGGGAGGGGCAACCCTTCATTGGAAATATTAGCTGACTGAATTCTTCTACTCAGAAAGAGCGAGTTGAAGCCTCTAATGACCACTGATGCCTACTCCACTTGAACCGACTCCTAGAAATGTTAAGGAACTTTTTGGAATGACTCCATCTCAAAGCTATTCAATGCTTGAACTCCTTACCAAAGGTCACCATCAGTCTGTAGATCTTAAGCTGTTTGTGAGACATCAACCAAGTCAACTAGTCCCTTCGAACTAAAGTCAATGGAAATGAATTTCTTTTTTTTTAGTTTAGCCGGTAAAGTGCAAAAGTCCCGTGTAGTAGAGTGAGATGAAGTGCGATCCCTCACTTTTGTATTTGTTGCTTGTAGGCCTCGACCAATTTTAGAACCACAAAGGTACTTGATACTCTCATTAGCACGTACTGCTTCTAAATAGCACCTTTATAGTTTTGATGATACTAGCAGACATACGTATGCATGTTACCATCTTACGTTGTGCTTTCATAATTTTAGGTCATTAACGACTAGCCTTATCTACTTTCTTGGTCTGCTAGAATAAGCAAATAAATTGTTTTACTGCATGTTTAGTTTCAAAACCAAATCGACATGTTTTAGATCTGTGTTCCTTGGTACATTAATCGATCAATTCAAATATGTTCTCGCTCTACCTCTCAGTCATCTAACCGCGTTCTGAGTTATATCTGCAAGTCTTTGGTGGCTCGCTTATTCTAGCTGAATTACTTCGAACATTTGGGCAGGAAACATGATAGAGTCACTTCAAGATGTCTGGAGGAGGCCCGCAAATCCTTTGGTACTGATGAAGATCTTGTCATGGTAACCTGTCTTCACTAATTACTCGTCTCGTAGGTCACGGCCAGAAAGGATGATTTCCATGTCTATATTCTCATTTTGGTTAGGTTTTGCCTGCTACCTAACAGTATGCACTTAGTCATGCAGACTTTCTTTTCTTGGGTCCTATCTATCTGGGACCTATCTATTTGATTGAAGGTTATTTTTAGCGATAATGTCCTTATTTCATTCTTGATGTTGATTGGAGCTGGGTATGTGCAAAGGTCTCCCCCAGGAATGATTATTAATTGGGCTTTTATGAGGAACTGGTACAGGGACTGAAGTGCTTAGGAGAAGTTGGAACTAACCTAAGAACATAAAAATCCCTTTCCCTTGTAAGTCAATTTGGACAATTAGTTGGCTAGTTAGAAATCCTCAAGTGCTCCAGAACTCTCAGCGGTGACATGAAGTAATGCATTAGCAGACACTTCTCTGTTCTTGTTTTTTCTTTCCATTTGTTTATTCTTTTTTTTTTTTTTTTGGCTGAATTTGCCTTAATGAACTTTTTCTCGGTCGAAATTTCCATGCAGATATCCTTGGAGATGGGAGAGATTCAGAATAGCCCTCAGGTATACTGATTTTTACACCATTATTCATACATGCCATTACTAGGTGAATGTTATTAGACAGTTGCGCCATCTCTTGTATATTCTATAAATAATTGGTATATATCCATTAATGTTTAGGCAATTTATTTCTGAACTCGCCTACAGTCTCCATTGAACAGTTGCTGTAAGCCAAATGTCATGCAAATCAATGAAATTAATTCGTATCCGCTTATCTACAGAAGTCACATATATTTCACGCATCATACTGTCTGGGTCATGGTACTGTTTACACTACCTTTTGGAAGCTTGAAATAATTTACTTCTAGCCGTTTCGTTTTTCTTCCACATTTGGGTTGATCTTTCCTTCCAATGAGCTTGTAGGCATTAAAGCAATGCATTAGCAAGTGCTGTTGGAACTGGGAGTAGGTATAAGTTGACAGTACTTTTGTTGGGTTGTAAACATGATTGGACCTGGTGGTATGGGCAAAGCATGGAAGCTGGTAGAAGGTGATGACCTCACTGACTGCAGTAGTGGAAGACAGGTTTCCAAGAGATTCCGCTGTGTTGCCTTGCCATTTGCCAAACTAGGGCCTCTTCCCTCAAAATCCATGCGACATGTCTCTCCATACAAAGCCCTTAATAAGCTGGTGACTTCTGCTCACACCTTTTTTAATACCCTCATTGCTGCCGCCACCAACATAAGATAAAGAGGAACTAAACATGCGTTCTTGTGCAGTGTGCGCGCGTGCGCTTTCCACTTTTTAACCTCGAAACTAGGTGAAGAATCCTTGATTATATCGCTCGTAATTAGCAGGCTACATGTTTTCTCTTCAGAAGATGGTGTTTCACATTAGCTTATGAAGAAAATTTACCTGCATAGACCTTGTCATGCGCTGGGACCATGAAGCAAGGTGGTTACGGGAGTCTATTAAATTTTTAGAGGTTGGGAAAAGAAACTAGGCAAGATTGTGTCATCTTGTCGAGGTAGAGTTGTTGAAGGTTGGGAAAAGAAACTAGGCATGGATTGTGTCATCTTATCGAGCTGGCGATGAGAATGAATGACAATATTAAGTTCATTTCGTAAATCAGGACTTACGTAAAACGTAGACTAGACAAATAGGAGTGGGCTTGCCATCGAACTGGTCTCTCCAATAATTTACCCTTCGGCGTTAGCAGTTTGAATGCAAAGTCTAAAATACCGGAGGTTCTGACACTTTTATATTAGATTAGATGTGTGAGTTTTCAAAATTCATTAGTACTTACTGGCACAACATCATCCGATGGGGCCTTGGTTCTTACCGCAAGGACTCCCTTCATAACATTGAAAAAAAATCAAAGTGACCATGTCTTTGACATTTTGTGTGACAAACATGGCTTCCGTTAAGTCTTAGTATGTAAGATGTTTGATCAAGAGAACGTGGGTAGGCATGTGCATCCATCTCTACTCGTCTACCTAGACAAAGAACCATACAAAAACTAGGTACGCAGGACATAATGTTCATGTCGTGGAAGCACTATTATACAATGTTTGTGGCTTAAGATTAAGACATCACCGTATATATTCCTCATCTGTCAGGTTGTAATGCCGGTGGATGCACCTTTTTGGACTTGGGATCATTAAACAAAGTATGGTACTAGTTTAGTGTTAAGAGTCCACATTCAACGTAAATACTCCACTGAAACCTGTTGTCTGATTCCTAATCACTTGTTTCTTTGCCTTGCTTGATCAAGATTTGCGGTGTAAAGGTTCCAAATTATTGGCTAAGTTGGTGGTCGTTTTGGGATCTTTGATTGGATCCCGAGTGTGAGTAACGTTCAATGGATTAGTAGCTCCGTTTTGTTTAACCGTATGCGCATGTGGCGAACTCTTTGTTCCACTGTTTATCCGGCTTTTTCCCTATATTCAATCAGGGTTTGAGCGTGAGGGATGATAGAAAATAGCTTCAGATACATTTTGAAAATTAACTCATCCTTGTTTATTGACACATGATACGTAGATTTAGTAATGATTCATTTCGACTTTAGGTACCAAAAATGGAACTGAACGAAGCAGTTCAATCTAGAATCGAACCCTAGGTCAGGACCTTAATTTGGACTTGCACTTAAAACTTTTGCAAATTCAATTGATCCGTTTAGAGATGTCAATACGGTTAGGAGGGTGTTTGGGATTGATTCTAAAATGGTTAAACTTGATTAAATTCAAATTAAATCAGTTTTAAAGTATTTGACCAAAAAAAAAAAAACTGATTAAATCTACACTAATGTGCTCAAAACTGATTAAAATTATAATCATCATTTTCTTGAATTAAGATTTAATCATTTTGGAGAATCGGGTTTGACCCAGAGATTTAGTAAATTATCCTTATATATAAACATCATTAAATGCTCAAATTCAGTTCAAATACACTACATAGTAATTTTACTACACTAAACCTACTGTAATCTTTTTAAAGCTGATTTCAAAAACTGATTTTAATTTAATCAAAATCTACTTTTAAGAATTTTGTACGTTTTTTTAAGTCCATCCGTTATATTATGTAGCAGACAATTTTTTGATAAAAATACCCTTCAACTTAAAACAGCACATCCGCTACATTATGTAGCGGACTAGTTTTCTGACATTTTTTTCTTTCTCTATCTTCTCTCTCGTTATTGCTTGACTTTTTTTTCTCTCTCTCTCTCTCCTTTCTCTCATTCATTAATGTTCTGACTCTTTTTTCCCTTCTCTCTCTGGCATTTCTCTTCTTTCTGACTTGTTTCTTTCTCTCACCACTTTTTTCTTTTCTCTCGTCCTCCTTTCCTCTCTCTCTCTGGGCAGACTCCAATCATTGTCAAGTTCGAGATTGAGGCCGAGTTGAAGGGCAAGAAAAAGTACCCGAGGCTGAGCTGAAGGGTAAAATCAAGGTTGAGGCGGAGGTTCTTGGCCAGCGCTGCAGGGCCTGCATCAAGACCTGTCGGCGGTGGTGGAGGAAAAGATCGGAGAAGGGCAAGAAAGAGTACACCCCGGCGATACCGTGGCTGGCACGCACCAAGTACAATTCAAGATGTTGGTATTTTCCCTAAAAAATTTCCTTGGTTTCCACCCGCACGAAAATTTTCCAGATCCCGCATTTGCCCAACTTCTGTTGGTATTTTCCCTGAGAGCTGGTTATCAAACAATTCAAGCTGTTGAAGCTTTGAGCAATTCCCAATTTCTGGTAGAATTCTACTTTGTAAGAAGTTTGAGTTTAATGATAGTAGCCGCAATTCACATAATTTGTCGACTTCAAGTGGTATTTTGCCTGTTATAGCATTATAAATGAGGTCCAGAGTAGTCAGCAATGACAAGTTTCCAATCGAAAGTGGCATTTCTCCTGTGAGGTTTTCGTTGGATAGGATAAGAATGGTAAGGAAGTTGGAAGGGGATAAACTGAGTGGGGAAGGTGGTTGGAAGATTTATGGAGCTGATTGTTATATCCGAAACAAACCCATTACTATTACATGTTATGTAATCCCATTTGTATGGATTTTAGTGGGTTTCATTCCATGAAGCAAAGAAAGCTGCAGAAGAAGAGGAGTTGATGGTTGAAAGCCATGAAAGTAGAGAGATGCCTTCTTGGTTCAAAGCTGAGATGGCTGGAAACAGGGATATGTTGAGAGAAAAGAGAGAGAGAGAGAGAGAGAGAGAGAGAGAGAGAGAGATAAACAAGTATTGACAAGAGAGAGAGAAAGAGAGCCATGTCAGAAAATTAATGGGAAAAAGAGAGAGAAAGAAGAAAAAAGTAGTGCCTATTGTACGTTACATAATGTAGCGGATGGAGCTGGAGGATATTTTTGTCAAAAAATAGTCCGCTATATAATGTAGCCGATGGACTTTAAAAAACGTAAAAAAAAAAGATCTGGACCGTCCAAAGATCGCTCGTGGAAGGCCAGATCCCGCTAGCAAAATAAGAGAAATTGCCAGCGCGATCTGGCCGTCCATCCCTTCGGAATGGACGGCCCAAATCTTTTTTTTTCGAAAGTTGTTAGTCGTCCGCTACATAGTGTAACGGACTTTTTTACCATATTGCCCCTCATCCTCGTCCGCTACACTATATGGCGGATAACTTTTTTGGCCTGACACCGTCAGTCAAAAATTCGTCCGCTACACTGTGTTGCGGACGACTTTCCGACAACTTTTGACTGACACGACTGACACAATTTCAAATTGTCTGTACCATAAATACGGCACACGTCCGCTGCACCGTATCGTGGACAGTATTTTTTCTTCTCCTTCAGCACAATTTTCTTCTCCTTCAGACTCGCTTCCATTTTCAGCTCCCTTCAAGTTTCGAGATTCCGTCGAATATTCATTATTTTTTCAACTTTTAGGTTCTTAATTGTGCCGTTTGAGATTCCGTCGATGTTAAGATTGTTGATTGTTAATCGTACGTTTTTTTTTTATTGTTAATCGATATTGAAATTGTTGATTCCGTGGCTAAAACAAGTCTTCGGTTGCCAATTTATTAAAAACAGGAGATCTTCAACACAATGTATTTGGACGTCCGCTACACTGAGTAGCGGACGGAGAAGCAGAAACAGTCAACTTCAACACTTGGAAAATTTTTCATTTGGACGTCTGCTACACTGTGTAACG
Source organism: Escallonia herrerae (assembly GCA_033070095.1). NCBI lineage: Eukaryota > Viridiplantae > Streptophyta > Magnoliopsida > Escalloniales > Escalloniaceae > Escallonia > Escallonia herrerae. The sequence continues at coordinate 47,008 of JAVXUP010000411.1, read as the reverse complement.
GACAGAGAAGCAGAAACAATCAATTCAACACTTAGAAAATTTTTCAATATTTGGACGTCCGCTACACTATGTAGCGGACAGAGAAGCAGAAACGATCAACTTCAACACTTAGAAAATTTTTCAGTATTTGAACGTCCGCTACACTATGTAGCGGATAGAGAAGCAGAAACGATCAATGTATTTGGACGTCCGCTACACTGACTAGCGGACGGAGAAGCAGAAATAGTCAACTTCAACACTTGGAAAATTTTTCATTTGGACGTCCGCTACACTGTGTAGCGGACGGAGAAGTAGAAACAATCAATTCAACACTTAGAAAAATTTTCAGTATTTGGACGTCCGCTACACTATGTAGCGGACAGAGAAGCAAAAACGATCAACTTCAACACTTAAAATTTTTTTCAGTATTTGGACGTCCGCTACATTATATAGCGGACAGAGAAGCAGAAACGATCAACTTCAACACTTGAAAATTTTTTCAGTATTTGGATGTCCGCTACACTGTGTAGCGGACGGAGAAGCAGAAACGATCAACTTCAATACTTGGAAAAATTTTCAATATTTTGACGTCCGCTACACTGTGTAGTGGACGGAGAAGCAAAAACAATCAACTTCATTACTTAAAAATTTTAGTATTTGGACGTCCGCTACACTGTGTAGCGGACGGATACTTTCAACTAAAAAATTCTCAATGAATTTTGTTTCCCACCATTCAATCATTCTCAATGAGAGCAAAAAAATCAACTCTAATCACAAATCAAATGTCCACTGATATGGACACAAATAAATCCCTCAATCATTCAATACAAATCAACTGATCTCAACACAAAAAAAATCATGCCAATGACAGCTTTCTAAATAAATAATCATGATTTATTAAATAAAATTATTGTAATGGTACAATGTCAACTAGGGGTCCTCATGTTCAGCTGGATGTTAGTCCTTAAACGGATTTTCAATAAACCTAATCTCTCTAGGCCGGCCTTTCAAAATTTGCCAAGTTATCCTATATCTAAAGCGTTGTACGCATCCTAAACTCTAGGCGGCCGCCTTGAGGCTCTCAGACCGACAGATGTAATCCATGTACATGCATAGGAAGACGCCGCAGTCCGAAGTATTATGTTGCTTGGGCCTCGTCTTCTTCAATCGGAAATGGAGCTTTGGCCACGCCGGTACAGGTACACCACGGATAACATTGACCATGGCACAAAATATATTCTGCGAGAAACAGAAAACAGCGTAAGACACGAGTTAACATTTACAGTTGGCAAGTTACAATAAGCATTAAACAATCAACTTCAAGATTACCATAGAGTCCAGCTGGGCTTTATACATCCGCAGCACAGGCATGTGGGGGGTATCGTCGTGGAGACTGTCGATCACCGATACGACTTTTTCCGTTGGTTCATAGCAAACCAAGTACCAGTGGCTTTCCCCTAGAAATGGGATTAGAAACACGTGGGCAACCATTGAGCTCACTGGACTATCCCTATTCAGATACGCTCGTAGGTTATCGGACGGTCTCCACTGACTCAACTTTTTCTTCCCCCTTCGTTCGACCCACTCATGCCATTCAATCACTAGGAGGCTATGAAAAAAGGCATCCAACAAAAATACGGTCGGATACTCATTCAGCAGCCCTCGGCCCCTTTCCTTCAGAATCTCCACGTAGGTAGAGATGACGCCGCTGTCTAACCAACTCCCCAGAGCCAGGGAGGACATTTCTCCCCACGAGCAACAGTAATCCATCCCCTCAGGGTGATTCACACTATATAACGCTTTGTCTCGGGGGAACCCGCTAAAATACCGCTCTATGATAATTTGGCATTTACGCGGCTTTAGGGGCTTCAGTGGATGCCCTTTGTGATACTCCCCTCGGGGGTCGACCGGGGGATATTGCCCTCCTTCCGCAACAGACGGTCCTGCCCACAGGTCAATGGCCAGTGTCTCGGACAGACTGATGTTTCTGAAACCCCAGTCCTGCGTGACTTGACTCTGAGAGAGGGGTTGGGGTTCCGAGTCCAGAAGCAAAGAGAAGGAGGGCGCACTGTACTCTTCCCACGGCACTTGAGCCTGGCCCATGGTGCTTGGCGGTCCCCAATCACCACCCATTCCAGGTACAGAGGGACCACCGTATCCCTGGCTCACCCCCGAAGTCTGTCCCGAGGGATCACCGTATCCCGAGCTCACATAAGGGGGCTGCCACCCGGGTTCCCCCATTCTCTGGTTGATGCCCGAAGGCTGCCCGGATGCTTGGCGCAAAAAATGGCTGCAGCCATAAGCCAACGATCCGGCCTGTTGGCAAAGCTCTTCGCCCATTGCATCCACCAGATCCTTGCGCTCGCTCAACTTCTGGAAGAAGGCGAACGAGGCATTAACCTACATCCAAAGAGATAATAAATAAGTAACTTCATACACACTTAGAATCATCAAGGTCAATTAAAAGCATTGGTTGGGCAGGCATACCAGATTGTATGCCATCTGCTCATCGATCTGACCCCTAGGGTGGTACTTCTCCCCACGTTCAAACCTTACTGGAGCTACTCTCCTCTGGGTGATGCGGTAGTACCACTCATTGGGGTCAGGCTTCGACACAATGGCCGCCAACGTGTCCTGCCAGGAATCCCAAACCTCAAGTTCTCGTGCGCACAAGTCGTGCGCATTCGCCTTGCCAAACCATCCGACACCCGGTGGGTTCCTGTTACCCCTCATATCCGGCGCATCGGCTGGCAACCCCTGCAGGCACTCAAAATGGCGCATAGCATGATCTGGTAGCTGCCACTCTGCGACCTCGAAGTGGATCAGGGGTGTGCGTTGTAACCCAAAGAGCGTGAAGACGAACGACTCCCCCACCCGTCGCTCCAAACGTTTGTACGGTGCCCATCGCATCTGGCCCGGAGATAGCGAGTCGAGCTCCCCCCGATAGTACGTAATGTTATGATGGGGATCGTCTCTCCTCGGGTAGTGGCTGTCCTTCAGGCTGTACTCCCAGGCGCACAACCGAGGCCACACATTATCGGTTCCGTCCCTACGCTTGGGTGCGCCGGTAGCAAGGTGTTCATAAGACCACACCTGAGAGCAAAGACAAATTAAATAAAGTATCGTCAAAATTAAATGTCGATTCAACAAAAAAAACAAGCACATAATGAAGATTTGTATGATATACCTGCAATAGCGAGAGACACGCACATATAGCTTTGGAGTCGGGCCTCGTTGCCTTGTGCAATGCTCGGTACAGGTACGCAAGAGTTGCTGCACCCCAGGCATAATCCCCAACCTCCAGTAGGTTACCCAACAACGGTAAATATTTGACGCTGACCGTATTCTTCGACGTTGTTGGGAAAAGAATTGCCCCCATCACCCACAAGAGGAAAGCTTGTGTGTATAGCACAAGCATCTCGTCCGTGTAGTTTTTCGGGAGAACCTTGTAGGTATCTACTAACCACTTCAACTTGATACCACCAGTGCTAAATTGATCCTGGGGTATTGAAGTAAAGAAGTCCCTAGCGGTTCTCTTATTCGTTGCTTCCGACGGAGGAGCAATTATCGGCCGTCCCGTCACCGGTAACCCTAAGATGAACCCTACATCTTCTAGGGTAATCGTCATCTCTCCGAGAGGGAAGTGAAACGTATTCGTTTCACTTCTCCACCTTTCAACAAGGGCACCTATTAAGTGCCGGTCAAGGTGTTGAAAGATTTGCCCATGCGTGAAAATCCCAAACCCAAGCCCACGCAGTAACCGTTTCTGGACTTTGTTCAACTTCCAGGCTTTGAAATTATCGGACACTTCTACTGTGTTGAGAAGTGCTCTTTCCTACGAATTAATAAATACAATTTTAATCAAAACAAACGGTACACAATGTTCGTAAGAATAGGAAAGTTGATAAAATAAGAATCTTACCCCACCATCCCATAAGAGCGTACTGACATGATTTGCTTGGTTGTATAATACGGAGGGATCTTCTGGTCCAGGGTTAAAATCCATTTTTTTGCAACTAAAATTACGAAAAAATGGCAAGGTTGGAAGCGTAAAAATTTTTAAACATACAACGCTAGCATGTGCTCACATAAGTTGACATGCTGTATATATGCAAGTGAAATCACATGAACATTTAAGCAATGCACAATAAGTAATACGCATATATTGACAAACGCTAGCACAATCCACCACATAAATATTCAAAACCATGCATAAGCCGTAATATTCATAACAAACTCTAGATTATGAACGAATAAAGGATTAGAATGTGAACTTATGTGATTGATGAGACGATTAAAGGATTTCTTTGGAAGACATTGCGCAGATCTACTTGCCAACGCCGTTAAAAAATTTGTGAGAAGAAAGATGAATGAGTTTTGAAAAGAGAATGAAACACAGTTTTGGTATAGTTAGATTTGTCTAATCCAGTACACAATATCGCGGACAATGGACTAGTGTGACAACTGTCAGAGGGGTTGTGGATGACTTGACCGCCGTCAGTCAAAAAGTCGTCCGAGTTATCCGCCATATAGTGTAGCGGACGAGGACGAGGACGAGGGGCAATATGGTAAAAAAGTCCGTCCGCTACACTATGTAGCGGACGACTAACAGCTTTCGAAAGAAAAGATCTGGGCCGTTCGGGATGGACGGCCAGATCGCGCTAGCAAAATCTCCTATTTTGCTAGCGCTATCAACGGATCAGCTCCCTATATATATATAGATTCCACCAGCGACGAACTACTACCTACTCTGATTGTCTTCCTACCCTATTTTTGAACTACGTTACTAGGGTTCTATTTTTACATTTTATGTGCATACGCTTTTGCTGTGGTCTGTCTTCTTCAAATAAAACGAATTTCGAAATTAAAATCTACAATGGCAATATGGATTGTGTGGGTTGAAATGCTAAAAAGACAATTCGGATCTGTGATGGTACTATCATCTCTAGACCATATGGCCGTGGCGAGGGAAGTAAGAGTCGCAAGTTTGGGGCGAGTATTGATCTTACATAACCCTTGTCTGATCCGCCCCCTTGCTATCCCTAAACCCGGACTAAAATGGAGATATTTACCTTAGTTGTTTCAACTTACTATATATTGTGTACATACAAAATTTTAATCATGAGCAATAACATGAGCATGTTTATTCATGAGCAAAATTTTATTTTGATAACTACAATATAATTTATGTCAATCCGGTCACTTGACACTCTAATTTGACCAGTGAGGCTGAAGAAATCCTTTAAGCTGATATGTGACTGGCACATACGTTTCAGCTCAAGGGTGATATTGTCAAACAAAGTCGTATAAAAAAAATCTCCCCTAAACTACGCTAGTCATGTTTTAGCGTTGATTTTTATCTATTTGGCGACAAAATTCTAACAAAGAAAAATTGAAAATTGTTTTCACCCTTTTGAATGCCTTTGTTTTTGTATTTTAGCTCTGTACCACCACCGAGCAACCTCATTAGTCATGTTTTGGTGATTCCCACGTTACTCAAGTTTTTGTCAGATAAAATAAATAAATAAGTTGAAAAAGCAGTACAGAAGGGAAATGACAAAATCGAGAGAAGATTTACACGTCGGAGAAAGAAATGACAGAAAGGACATCGTGGCACGTCGTGTGGTTCTGGTCTTTTGTTGGATTACAGCTGCAGACCAGAGCTGGCCGTTGAGTTCAAATTTTGAACGACGAGATGTCCGAAAACGACGGTTACTTTCGGCGGGAAACTCAAAATATTTTTGCGGGAAAACGAAGCAAAAACATTTGACCGCTGCACCACCACCCCCCCGCACCCACTCATAAAAGAAAAAGTTGAATAATGGAAGAAAGGCCACCGTGACGGGACCCGCATAGAGCCCCACCGGATTCAAACTCTGTCGCCGTTGCCTCGTCTACACGCGCATTACCATTAGAGATGTCAAAAGGGTCAGGCGGCTCGTGGACTGGCCCGACCCGTTTTGGCCCGGACTGTCCCTAACCCTTAGGGCTTTTGGGCCAGGGTCAGGGCCATGCCGAATTATTTGATAAACGGGCTTCGCCCTAAAATGGCCAGGCTTTGGCCCGGCCCGACCTTCTTTTGTCCAGAAAACTGGCCCCCTTTTGGCCCTAAGACTGGTCATATTTCTAACTGTACACACAGGCCCTCTTTTGACCTAGTATTATTGTATACACACATTATTATATATAAGTGTGCGCGTCCAACAATGATCGAATGAGTAATGAATCTGAACATGAATTATGATGATCGTTTTTTCTTTGTGCAATAATCAAAGATATGTTTGACATAAAACAAGAATTAGATTATAAATATTACAATCGAACCATGAGAAATCATGAGCCTCCTTGAAGAGGCCTTGGCGGTCTTGGATGGACCGAACTTATTTGTCAATAAATACCAAACCAACTAATTCCACCCTCTTACATATAAATTAGTATTGGCACCGTGCGTAAAAAATAACTGTTAAAATACATAAAAAAAGCTAATATTTATATTATTAAATAATAAATACAAAATAGATAGTAAAATAATATTATTTTTAACTTTTTATAAGTTTTCAATCACTTTAAAAAATAATTGTTATTCTTTCAGCAACGAAAGAAGAAGTAAAATATAAAATAGTAGAAATAGTCTCTTTCAAATAGTAATAATTATTATGTGTTAAGATTTTATTAATAAAGCTCACTAAGAAGAATATAAAAAGGTATAACATGTAATAAAAAATAAAATGAGAGACAAATAAATATGTATATACATACATATATATATATATATATGTATATGTATATGACTTATAATGAAATAAAAGAATAAATATTATGTTTGTTAAATTGTGAAAATTGGACGTACCTAGAGTATATGATAGAAGAAATTTAAAAATGAGAGAGAGAGAGAGAGAGCAATTTACTTACATAATAACAAGAAATTACCGTAATTCAAGCCTTTACTTTGAATAACAAGAAAATGCAAAAAAAAAAAATAGGGCCCGGCTAGGCCTTAGATATTGGGTCTAGGGCCAGGGCTTGGACTGGGCCCAGATTTCCCCTTCATCTGGCCCAGCCCGGCTCGATTTGCAGCCCCACTGGCCCGACCCCGGCCCAGTTTCACGGTATGCCCGATGGGCCCGGGCTGGGCTGACCCAAGCTCGGCCCATTAACATCTCTAGTTACCCTTCATCCTGACTCGCTTTCTTTTTAACCTTTTTTTTTTTGCTTATGCTCAAAATATAAAAAAGATGGGGTGATTTTCGATGTTTTTGCAGGGAGTTTATAATGATAGTTAAATTTAATATTTTTAAAATAAAATTTGAAAAATGGTAAACGAGCATTATTTTCATTATTCACGAAAGTAAAAATAACAAGAATGGTATCAAAGTCAAAATAATAAAAATGATAAGCAAATATAATTTTTTTATAACCTTATCGAGTGTAACAACAACACAATATTGCATAAAATGATACGGATTTTATCATAAGAATTGTCGACAAAATGTTAAAATTCGACGAGTATCAAGATTGCAATTTGCTCATCATAGTCGCTGATATAACTCAAATATAACTCTTAATAATTGATAAATAACCGGCAATTCCAGTCAAACTGGGAGATCAATGATTATCTTATTAAGAATTATGACGTGATCCTCTAGGATCCTAACGCGATTTTAACACATCTGGCCTCTAAGATCCTAACGCGATCCTAACACATCTGGCCCACGGCCCAGTCTTACTAGGAATCTTCTCCTACGGGGTCTACCCCTCCAGGTATGGGACAATGACACAATTCATGTTTTTTCAGAATTATTATCATGTAACTGCGCTCTGACTTAAGTATCGGAGAGTTCTCATCCGGGAACCCCACCGACGGTCACTAGTTGTAACCTCGCTGTTCACAAAGCAAACATTGCGCTCCTTCGCCGTTGTAATGCGCCACCTCAAGGTACTACGCGCCGCAGCCACAAAGTTAGCGGAGCAACTACACATCGAAAAAAGATTTAGAAGACGGATAAGCACCGCCACAGTGCGCCACTGTCCTAGGCGAGACTACTGCTACTAACAGCGATGCCGTGGTAAAGCCCGACGCCATCATAGCCTTTCTGCCAAGGTGCAGCACCAACCGTCGTGTAGCCGCCCCAACCACAGGCAGCACAGTCGGTCACACAATCCCCACGAAACTCGCCGCCAAAGCAACAACCACGAAAAGAAAAAAAGTTTGCAACAGACTAGCGCTAATTTCTCCGGCCGCCACCGTCCTTATCGGGCAACGGCGCTGTCAATCGCACAACCGTCAACGTCACAAAGCTGCTAGAGCAGCTTTAAAGATCAAATTTCTTATTAAAAGAAAAAAAATAGAGGGAGAAAGCAGGAGACGCAACGCCAACGTCGCCTTGCGCCAATCGGCCCAAACCGCCACGAGCGCTAGCCAGAACCAGCTTGGCACCACCGCAGCCACCAGCGTCATTCGTCCCTTGACGTCGCCGTTCAACCAGAGCAGCGCACCAGGAGACCGACGACAACGTTGTCGCGTCGCCATCTTGCTGCGCCGTCGCCCGCTAGATCCTCTCCATCGCAATTATAAGCAACGCAGAGCTACACTGCCCTAAATCCTCCATCAGCCTCCGCTACAGCACAGACAGGAGGCCCGCCGCCAGCAGCCATCATCGGTGGCCACCGATGTGGCACCACTGGCAGCGATCTTCCTTGACATCACGCTGTCCACCGCGATCGAAGTGACGAGGATTCATCTTCGCCAAGTCGCACTCGGCTATTGCGCCAGCCATGCGTTGGTGTCACCGCCGGTCAAATCTACTTTGTGGCCTCACCTTTGTGCCGCAATGGGCTATGGCTTCTCTATCGATGAAAATGAAGGGGCAGACAAGCAAAAGAGGTCCACTCCTCCTTTTTTAAAATTCTCTATGCCCCCACAAAAAAATGCATATTTTTATATTTGACCACAGGGTCTTTTTTATTAGACATATGCCAGATTTTCATGACCATTAGACTTTTTGCCTATGAAAAAAGTCTATTTATCTTTAAGACCCAAGAGTCTCATTTATTCGACTTAGGCCACACGCTCTTAAGAGTATTAAACTCTTAGTCGTGAAAAAACCTATTTAGATTTAAAGACCACAAAGTCTTACTTGTTGAACTTATGCCGCATGTTCTTTAAACATGGCGAATATTTGATCACGTATTCATTGCTAAAAACAAAATGACTACGGTCGAAGGCGTTAGCAGGCCTCCTAGTGGCTATATTTACCACGCACTCTATAGTACCTAGACCTGTTTATTTTGGTCTAGCATTATCCAGTCGCGTTAATCGATGGAGTATATTACATGTCGTGTCTTACCGACTGCAATGATTTTTTAAGCTCACTTGCGACACGCATGGCAGCACACCCCTGTTGGCTAACCGACAAGACCCTAACGTGGCCACAGTGTCTGAACACCGCTCTTAAATTCTGTGTTAAAAACATAGTTGTAGATTTATATGTCTTATTACTGCAGAGGCTGTTTTTTCAGTCACGTACTTTTATTTCTTGCAAGGGTTTAAACCATGCCTGCAAACATCAACAGTGGCGTATAAATCACTTCATAAGCAAGGAACAAATTCATATCATCCTGCGACTTGAAATCGCATTTAGGGTTTTTTGCTCAGTATCCTACTGTCTCGGCATTATATATCATCTCGTGGTCATACAGTGACCTCTATCTATGGCATATTCACATTGCTACTCATTAAGAAGCTAGTTCAACAATGATGGAAGCACATATGCTGCCACCGTATCTAATGAATCGCCAGCTATGCCTGACGGACTTCGTATGCTCTGGCTTTATATGCTCGTCCAATCTATCAGACGGATTATGGTCTTCTATATGGCTCCCACAGATCTTGCTACTGGACTCTACATATAGGATTAAAAGCCGTCTTTATATATCCACGCCTTCTCAAAGGCCAGGGGGCTTTATATTTCATGAGATCATTCTTATACAGGCTTAAATGCCTTGTGTCTTATCAGACAGGGAGGTTCGCCACATCGACCATATTATGGGCTCCATGAACCGCGCCTTCTTATTTGGCATTGTGGCAACAAGGACGAGAAACCGCTGAGGGCACAAACGACGAGAGTTCTAAGTTCTGTCAAACCCTAAGGGAGTGTGCAACGAGAACTCTAAAGTTTCGTCAAACCCCTAAAGGCGCGTACAACGGGGACTCTAAAGTTCTGTTAAACCCCCGAGGGCGCGTACGACAAGAACTCCAAGTTCCGTTAAACCCCTGAGGGCGTGTAAGACGAGAACTCTTAAAATTATGTCGAACCCTCAAGGTTAATTGCATGAGCTCCGGCTCCATCCACCCCCGAGGGCCCATAAGACGAGAACTCTTAAGTTCCGTCAAACCCTCAAGTGTATTTGTGTGAGCTCTGAGCTTCATCTGTCCTTCGAGGGACAAACACCCCCGAGGGTGATAGGATAGAGCTCGAGCTTTATCCGAACGGTTTAGCTACAGTTCTAACCCGTGAAATAGCAAAGGATTATGGGACTTCATCCCCCCACCATTCTTTGTCAATTCAAAACCCAGCCAACCGTGAGTGCGAGGCTTCTTTGCCAGGTCTTAGCTGATGATAAGAGTTCGCGACAAAGTAAAACGCAAGCATGACGTGGTCAGTTCGAGCTCAAGAACACACACTTGCACAAAATGAACACCCTCCAAATGAAAGGTGACCCCTCGATGGGACATTCAAATACTTAGCACATGCAACAACTTGCATGCACAGCTTTATGTCCTCTCCCGATAGAGGTTACCATGGGGCACAGCCCCTAAAGGATCTCGAGATCCCATGATTCGTCTTTCTAAAGATGATTCCGAATAGCCTACTCAGGCGACATTATAAGACTTAGCTCTCGAGAGCTAGGGTTCTAGTGCCCTAGCTCTCGAGAGCTAGTAGCGCCCTAGCCTACTCAGGCGACATTCGAGGTACTGATTTGACACATTTGATAATTACGTACTTGAGGCGGATTAGATGTATACTTTAGGATACAAATTTAGGATTAGCACTTTAATTTATTGAATTGAGTTGATATGTATAGAAATGATGTTTATATTGTACTTATGAATTAGCTCCTTTCAGGTTTGTTACTGAAGTATCAACTTCTTTAACTCTTAAAGCAAATTTGGGACTTTCTCTCCAACTTTTCTTTACCTTCTCTAAAGCAACCTAGCCATAACCCCTTCCTTCTCCAGTTTTCACGGCTGTGAGAATGGAAAAGGAGGCTCTCCAGTGCTTCTTCTCGTCTTCCTTGCACCCTTTTCCTTCCCTTTTTTGACACCCTACCTTTACCTATTCCCAACACTCGTCGCCACCTTCCTTTTCCTTCCAATCTCCGCTATTCCCCTATATCCCTCAACCACACAGTTATTCCATCCCTTTCTCTACTCCCAGATCTGAGAGGTTTTGTTATATCCATTGTTATATCCTAACCTCTGATCCAGGTGGTTTGGTTAGAAATCTTTGATGCGGGTTCGAAATGGTGGGTTGTGACTTGAAGTTGTCAGATCTACTAGAGCTGGATGATGCACATAAACATGACAAACGGCTATATATGTCGGGTACGAGTAATATCCAGTCAGGTTCGGGTAACACAGGTTTGGATAGAAAAATCCAGATTTTTTTTGGGTGGCTTTTTTCAGTACCCATACCTTACCAAGGCGGGACCGGGTAATATCTGAGCGTAAATTCAAGTTTTTTGTACACATTTTTAATAGTTAGATTAAACAAGTTTTTCCCCCCTTCCTTTGCACATTTCTTGCTCTTAAAAGTATTTATAATTTCACAAAACTTAAAAAGAAAAAGAAAAATGCTTATAATAATAACTAGCCAAATAACAAGCTGATCTGCTAATCATTACCGCAACTCAACAAACTGACTTAAGAATGGATATAGCCACAAATCTAAAATATATTAAAAGTTACATCACATCATATTAAAAAAATTTGGTGTTGTTGAACAATAAATTTGGGGCGACGGAGATGAAACCATAGATCCATTAACGAAGGATTATGAGAAAGGTTCTCAGTCGTCTATCTATGGGGATATGGAGGTGTGGAGGTACCGGGGCCGTCGATTGGTTGCGATGGAGGCGTCAGGGCCATAAATCTGTGAGAGATAAAGAGAGAGAGAGGTGGCGATGGAGGCGTTGGGGCCGTAGATCTGTGAGAGATAGAGAGAAAGGTGGAGGTGGAGGCGTTAGGGCTGTCGATCTGCGATTGTTTTGTGAAGGAGTGTACGTGCGTGCGTGTGAGAGAGAGATAAAGAGGGGTCGGCGTCGGCATCGGTCTGTGGTTTTCTTGTGAATGAGGGGGTAAGAGGGGGGGAGGGGAGGAAGGAAGGGAGGCGAAAAAAACTTAAGAATATAGAACAATGAGAAGTGGGTAACAATGTGTCAAAAATCCTATATATATATATATATATATATATATATATATCCCAAAACCTAGGTAATTCGTACCTGGACAGACTAAACAGGGATTTATGGGTCCGGGTAATATTTTAACAGTTATAGTTTCTTGTACCCACACTCATGTTCTTTCAACGGGATGGGTATATCTCTGGTCGGGGTATTTTTTTGGCCAGTGCTTGTTTCGAGCTGTGGATCACTTTGATCTGACCTTAGGAGGATCCACCTCCACCTTTTTATGGTTCCGATGTTGACTGTCATAGTAATATTGCCATTCTACGAGGCCTAAGGCTCTCACCACTCTTTCAATAGGAGCTAGGGATTCGATACAAATCCTTGCATCATCCTGATTTGGCTACCCCTTAATTTGGTACTCGTAAATACGAGTAGTCCCTATGTTTGCCTTGCTTTCCTTTTTGGCCATGTCGGCCATTTTTGATACCATCCACTGGGATGCGTTTTTCTCTATGTTTCTAGTGATGCTCATTCTTTTATTGCCTTTAGGCTGTAATAGCTAATTTTAGTTAATGCAACTTGCTCAGAAGAAAAAAAAAAGTAATAACTTCTTCATTTAGAGTTGGACTGAGCAAATGAACAAGAATATCATTTTGTTCTTAATTACACCTTAGTTATGCCAGTGCTATGAGTAAATATTATATGATCCCAATCATCTAGGACTATATGGTTAAGATGGTTAATGTAATACAAGGAAGGACATGCGAAGGAAAAAACTATTATGCAACGTGCTCAACAGTTGTAGATGTCGAGACTATTAATATTGGGTCACATACTACTGTAGTTGTGGAGTCTAAAAAAACTTTCGAGGTTGCTGAAGAATAACAATGATAAATGTTCAGTGACCAAATCATTTTGAATGAATTTAGTTGAACAAATACAACTAAAATAAAAATTTTAAAGGTGAGAGCGAGTTCACTCATTCTTGCCAAGTCAAGCATGCTCATGGGAGTTTGTTTGTGTACAAAGCCAAAGGCATCTGATGTGAATCTGATAAAGATTACACGAGATTAATGCTTGTCTTAATGCAAATACACAATGCTTGTTAAAACAATGTACGTTTTAAAAATAATTGATGCAACTAGTTTTAAACATTTATTGCTCGTACAAACACCGAAACCGAACATAAAACAATTAATAAAAATGAAAACTTGTAAAATCATCTAGCTGTATGAGATATGTAGTGTTTAAGTATCTTGGCTAACACAAGATGGGCAATGTAGGAGTGACACTACAGCTTTGGTTTTTTTTTTTCCAATAAATGAAAATTTGAAATTCAAACGATCATGTGAAGGACAAACTGCATGCAGTGGAGATGGATTGAAAAGGTCAAGAGCCCAGTAGTGCAAATCTTACTATAAATATGTAGGTGTAGGTGTAGGTGTAGGTGGAGGTCGTGGTGGAGGTGGAGTGTAACTCTGTAACAGCAATCATTTTATTGCCTTTCATCACTAATTTAAAAACAGCACCCATTTTAATTCAGTTTCAAAAACTCTAATGACAGGTGGCTTGGTGGGTTGCACAGGAGGACAAAATTGTCTGCAACCAACAAGGCCTCCTGGATTTGCATAAATTAAGGCTTTCCCTGTGCACCCAAAGAGAGTCCTGAAAATCCATTTGAATTTTGAACTGTACCAAGTCCCTCTTTCCCTGCTGGTTGAAACCTTAATAAAGGGCAAGCCTGTCTTCAACATTCTCCCACTCCTCTTTTCATTTCTGCCCTTTTCTCTTCCCACAACTGGGCCCCACCATCCCCCCTTGCAAGCACAGAGGAAAAGAGAAACGAAAAGGTCACCTTGGGGAGTCATTATTAAGTCTTCTACAACCAGCAACCAAACCCACAAGCACCTACACACACACCCATCCATCAAAGACCCCATCAGCAATTTCAAACGAAGCCCACAAATCTTTCCCCCTCTGGGTCTCCCTACTTTCTAGCACCATGGCTGTTACTTCCGCCGACGGCGGGTTTTGGCTCCCGGCCGACTTCCTCACCGACGGTGACATGGGCACGGACAAGGAGAACTTCAACAGAAATGGTTTACCCAGTGAGTTTTCGTACGGGTTCGGCCCCTTCAGCTCGTCCTCGCCGGTCGAATCGTTCTTTGGCTCGGCCGGGTCGGAGAGCGACGACGACGACTTGCTCGCCGGGTTAGCTCGCCAGCTTGCGCTTTCAACTCTCTGCGCTCCCCAAAAGCTCGAGGTTCGCATTGTTTTGCTTTTTGCCCGTTTCATTATTTCGTCGCTGATTTGGTTTCTTTCACTCTTTTTGGTTGCTGATTATGGTGTCTAATTTCACTATTAGAAAACTTGGGGCTTCTCCTGTTCACCGCAATCGACGCTGAGCACGGCCGGTAGCTGGTCAATTCGCAGCGCGGTGTCTAGCAATGGAAGCCCCAACGGGCCTTCTCAGTTTCCTTCTCCCCCAACGACGCCGTTGGGGGGAATGAATGATGCTTGGGACCTGATATACGCAGCTGCAGGGCAAGTGGCGAGGATGAAATTGAACAGCGAGGGACTCTCCAAGAGCAGGGGACGAGTCAACCCACCCCCGAGTCTGACTCAGTATGACCGGTCCCCCAACTTTGGGGTCTCTACTAACCAGTGTCTACCTCACACTGTAAGTGGTCTTGTTATGTATGGATTTGTTTGCAGTTCACAGGTTAAGTTGTGGTTTGACTTGAGTTCCGTAACTTCTGTTTAAATTTTTGGGTGTTTTTTTCAGTTTCAGAAGCAAGAATGTTCAATTTGGGGAAATGAGGGGCGTTTTTCTCATCAATTAGGCCTTCAGAATAGAGATTTGAGCGGTGGTGGCGGTGGACGGCAACTGGGTTTGGCCCAATCTGCATGGCCACCGCTGCAAGTTCATCAGCACCAGGATCGGGCCCAGCTCCGGAGTGGGTCAGGGATGAGAAATGGTTTTAATGGTGGATCGGTTGGTGTGAAAAGGAAGTGCGCAGGCACTGGGGTGTTTTTGCCTCGCCGATATGATAACCCAACAGAATCTCGCAAGAAACAAGGTATTTTTCGAAGATTATGATTTTGTCAGTTTCTTTTCTTTCGGTTATGTTCGACTTTAGCTTGTGTCAGTTTCTTTTCTTTCGGTTATGTTCGACTTTAGCTTGTGTCTGGCTTGAGAGTTTTTAACGGAAGAGAACATGGCCTTTGTTTAGCCTAATTTGGAGTAATCTTGTTACGTCGGTTTCTGGGTCCCCAATTTACTGCTGGTCGAAGTCTAGGATATTAATATTCAGCTTTCCCATCTCCAGCTGTTTTCCCAGGCACCAAACAGTGAGCTGGTTTCCGTTATGCACTGATATGCATGGTTTTAAATCGCGGAATCCGGACGATATCGGACGATTCGATGATGTTATGTAAGCACCGATATCGGTGTATAAGGGTATCGGATCTCTGAAAATCCGTTACGAATTGGCCATTATGATACGTAACGGCCGCTTTTTAAAACCCTGCTGATATGGTTCCCCGTGTTTGGGATCCCCTGTTTCTTCTACTGAACGAGAAACTTTTTGTTTGGTCGAAGTTGGACCAAATCTTTGCTTGGCCTATTGGATCTAGTCACGGGATTAACCATGATTCCATGATTAGTTTCCATAGAACTGCTAATGTTGGCAGTGAGCTTTGATGCATGTTAAGGTTGCTCTTGAAATTATGATTTCAATGTGATAAATCATCTGTTTCGGGAAGAGTGGGGATTAGGCTGCCTACATGAATCTTTCTGTAGCTGTTCTGGATTTAAATCTGGGTATCTGTTCTTGAATCTCCAGAAGCAGCTTGTTCACCTGCTCTCCTTGCGGCAAGGGTGGTTCAGTCCCTGAACAAGAACATGGACACGAGTCACATGACTGCACCTGCTCGTCCTCAGGCGCAGCCGGCTCGGCCCCACTACAACGGCACCTTCATCCCAGACTATGGTATATCTATATTGCTGCTTTCAACCCCATCACCCACTTTCCAATTTTTCCTTGTGTATGCCATTGTTGCTTACTTGACTTAATTTGCAGATTTGTTAATGGCTCGGAGGAATGCATTATTGGCGCAACAACAGAGACGACGTGTAAGCCCAGTCCTAGAAGGGACAATGAGTCACGAAATACGCCTGCCTCAGGAATGGACATACTGATGCAATCATTGAAAAAAGTGCTGATTTTTGTTGGAGGGTAGGAAGGTAGATACAAGGGAAGGTAGAAAGTAGCAATAGAGAAATGGTGTTTGGTTTCCTGGGGAATCCATTCAAGCAAGTATAAGTAAGTGTAGTTATTTTTATCAGTGAAGAACAATACGAGATCTATGTCTTTCTTTTCTTCTTTTTTAAAATCTGGGTGGAGATCTGCATCTGATATGGCCTACCTTATGTTTGACAAAAAGGAAAAGGGGGTACTGTTAGGCTTAGATTTGATTGGAATAAATATAAGTGGCTAGCAGTATCCTCTAGGTTGATTTTGAAGGATTGATGGGGGAGGTGGAGGAGATATCCAAAGCCCTTATGTAATCCCTTGGCAAGTATATTGAATAAGAAATGCTATTTGTGTTCCTTCAAATGTGCTCCTACTTTCCTTATCATCCCATTGCATGATTTTGTCCTTAAAGTTGTGCTGTTGTAATGATATCAAAGCTGGTCTGCCCTTTCATTTTCTCCCAAAGAGATATGCAAGATTTCTTTGAATAAGATATGAGAGGTCGTTCAAGTACTCATCATTGAAAGGTTTGGGAGCCAACAGGGGTTAGTAGCAAAATTAAAAGTACGCATGTCAATTATTGCAGTGTTGACAAGTCTGCTAAGAGTCCTTTGAGATTGATTGATTCTTAAAATTTTAATTAATTTTTAAAATCAAAGTTAATTTATTTTAGGCATAATCATTGTTTGGCAGAAGTAACGTAAACTTGTATAAAATTTGTTTAGATGAATATCAGTTCTTTCATGACAAAATGACCATAAAGAATACTAAGTAACTAAATTTTTAATAACATAGCATCATTTGTAAATAATTAAAATATATAAATAAACTATCAAAAAGATATTTTTATCCATCTATAAAAGTTGTTTATTTCTTATCTGAAATTAAAAATACTCACAATGTCACATTAGAACTTATAATATAATAACTTTTTTAAATTAGTTAAAAGGTGAAAGATGCCGTTTTGTGAGTATTGATGATAATATGATAGATTAGAAGGTTAAATTTTATTATAAAAAATTTTATTATTTTATAATCTTTACTTTTCATGATTATGAATTTAATCAGTTTTTGATTTTTTGAGACATATTAAATCTCTTAATATTTTTTTTGTGAAACACTTACATACGTGATTTAATCTATAAATTAAATCAAATTTGATAATCTCATAATCAATAAAAGTGTTTGGAAGACGTATTTCAAATGGAAATTTTAAGTTGATTGTGGATTTTGAGTGAAATCTATGGTTTGGCAAGAGAACTTTTGGAATTGTAAGAAGGATTTTGGAGGTCAAAATATTTAGCTGAAATAATCAATTTAAACTACCTTTTTGGTCTACTCTACAAGAAAGCAGTACCTTCTGCCTATGCAGTTCAAGACCTTTTTTTTTATTACTACATACGTCTTTTTACTTTTTCAATTATTTATCACTCTCTCTCTCTCTCTCTCTCTCTCTTTTTAATTTCAGCCATTTATTTTTTATTATTTTTTTTGAACTCATCTGTAGAAGTTGTTAACCATAAAACTTTATAAGTTTTAAAATCAAGAGTTTTTTTTAAATTACTTAATATTTTATAATTCTTCGTCCAATCACACTCTAATTTACTAAAGCATCTGTCTCCGTCTGCGCGTTGCTACCATGACAAATTTACTCTAATTAATTAATGTATATGCTCGTGTTGCTACACCGAGATTTCTAATTTGTTTGGTTAAAAGTAAAAAAGGGCAAAGTGAGAGGTGGTAGCTTCGGCGTGAAGGAGGGCCGCCGGGGCTGGGGTGTAGTGTGGTGGGGGGATAAGGACGTGGGGTTGGCGTACGGCGTCAAATTAATCGGGGCCCCAGAGGATTGCGATGCTTTTGAAACGGTTTCCACCGTTAACGTTTGAGTTGAGTTCCCCCCGGTTCTTTTCAGTTTTCAAAAGTAAACAAGGCGTGTGTGTGACATTTCTTTTCTGCTGGTTGTGATATGCTGTTGCTTTCATCTTGCTGACTTCCAAACCCTTTCTTTCCAAGTGAAAGTTCATCCAGAGCCTTTGCAAAGATGGAAAGACAGCTAGAGCCCTTGCCTCAGTTTACAAAACAATAAAAAAAAATAAAAAATGGTGGGTGGTTTGAGATCAATTGTCATGACCATTTAGCGTCGGTCATTGTTTAATCGTTCAAAATCACACGATGTTTATTATTTAGATTGTCGGGATTAATCGTTCAAAACTATGCAGCCTTTACTCGTTAGTGTCACTCACTAACCATACAATATTGCCGACGATAACCTGTTCAAAAGATGGTGCATCTGATGCAAATTTTGTAGACAAAAATTCTACGAACTAGAAACGGAGTTGCCACCACAACCACAAAGGTTTAATTAAGAGCAAAAGTAGCGTGATAGAGAGAGAGAGAGAGATGGAGAGTCGATGCGAATTGGTTTGCCATAAGATGGCCAAAGACTACAGGGGTCTTCTTATGCTATCACACTTTTGAAGGATATGGATCTTCCACTATAACAACTTTAATAATAAAAGATTGTCATTCAAAGTGTTTATTGCAGTTGACAATCTTTTGTTGCTAAAATGCATTTAGCGACATCTTTATGCTCTCCTGACTTTACTTTTAAGATGCAAAGTAGTAATCATTTACCTGCTTTTTCATCGCCTCACTCATCGCTTGCTTTATACGTTTCATTATGTTGTATTCTAATGCTGGACATGCTTAATCATTGCTGCTTAATGACAGCAGTAATTACCTGGAAATAAAAAGGCAACAGCGTGCAAGATGTTGATTTGTACAAAATCTTGCAAACTTAACCCCAAATCTAAAAGTCAATTAGTTATGCCGACCCACAATGTTTCCCTTCCGAGTTGTCATCTTATTTTCATTTAAACTTAGAACAAAGTCAGTTCACTAATGACATACATCTGTGTCCTGTGTAACCAAAGTTCAGAAAGCCTGAACCATCTTCTCTTTAGTTGCCCCTTTATTTTTGATGCATGGAAGCAAGTCACGCGATGGCTCAGCAACAATTAAAGATGCTAGGATTTGTAAGCGTAAAGCTTTGACTCTTACTATCAAGATACCGAGTTTTTAGCAAAACTCTGAAGAGGGAGCACACCGTTAGGATCATCAAACAACAATTTCAATAGCCTAAACCAGGTATTCACGCATATATATATATATATATATATATATATTTTGAGAGAAGTAAGAAATATAAATATCAAAGAAAAATCGTTTTACAGACGAATGTACAAGGCCAACGGCCAAGACAAATACAAATTTACAGGAAGAAAACATTAAAGGCGATAATAGCCACAATAACAGCAATGGTGCGATTCAGGGAGGCGGAGAGGTTGCAAACAACTAAACAATGTCTGCTTCAACTCCTGACCTGAACTGGAAGCAGGTGTTCAAGCATACTCTAGGACTTCAAAGTTTACTCGCACACAAGACCATTGGGATCTCTGTTGCAGTTGGATATATCTTTATCCTTTTTCATCTTGGTTTCCTAGTTTCTGCAAATAAGTACCTTGCAAATCTATTGTTCATGTGATGCTGTCCATTTGAGCAGTGATTAATAAGATTCACCCTGTATTTAGAAAAATGTGATATTGGGCTTTGCATAGCTAATACAGAGTAATTTTTTAAATCCTTTTTTGGGGTCACCTTTTCTTTTTTCTGATAAGCTTGGGCCAGGCTTAGAGTAAATGTGGGCCTTTTGTTCTCAAAACCCGGGCTAACAAAGATCATGATATTTTTAGTTTAGTGCAACTTGGACTCTTTGAGCCGGAGAAAATTTTTGGGCAGGCCCAACTTTTGGACGACAAAAGACGAGCCCAACGTTTGCCGACGTAAAGATTTGTCAAATTATTTTCAATTAAACACATCAAAATATCTTTAAGGTCCAAAGAAATATTATTTTTTTATGCATTTAAATTTACTAATTAAATATTTTACGTGCATATAAGATGTGCTGCGCAATCTGAACAAGTCACTTAACAAAGATCTGTCCAATAAAATAATCGTGTCTCTCAAAAAACTTGAGTGCCATGATTAGGTAAGTTTTAACAACAAATTGCAAGTGTTAATACGACTATTTTTTTTTTTTTGGCATGGATTGGGCACACAACTTGAGAGTTTTTATTAATGGAAAAAGCGCAACATTTTCTTCTTACATTCAACTTCTACAACTCCCATTCCTCATTACTACTGATCACACCACACACTCAGAACTCAGAAGCCATACATGCACATTGCTTTATTGGGCTTTCTTTGACTCAAGTACTCATCATAGACGCCATACATAGATGGGGAATGGGGCGCAAACAGCAAAATACTCAGCCAGAGATGTCGATGGCCTTCACATCCGGCGTCTTCACCTCCTCCTTTGGGACGGTGACAGTCAGCACACCGTTCTCCATGGCAGCCTTCACCTGATCCACCTGGGCGTTCTCCGGCAGCCTGAACCGGCGGAGGAACCTCCCGCTGCTCCTCTCCACGCGGTGCCACCTGTCGTTCTTCTCTTCCTTCTCTTTGTTCCTCTGTCCGCTGATCTGGAGCACTCTGCCTTCCTCCACCTCCACCTTAACCTCCTCCTTCTTCAGCCCCGGCAGGTCCGCCTTGAACACGTGCGCCTCCGGTGTCTCCTTCCAGTCGATCCTCGTGTTGGCCACTGCCGCCGTGTCGCTAGCGAATTCCGAGCGAGGGGCTGAGAGAGCGCCGCCGGCGAAGGGGAAGTCCTGAAAAGGATCCCAGATATCAAGAGAAAAGGGGTCGAAGACGTTGCTTCGTCGACCACCGAAGAAGCTGCTTGGAATCAGCGACATGATTCTGCTTTGTTTGTGAAGAATGTGGGGAACTTAGCAGATGGTTTGCTTCGTTGATGGAGAATGTGGATACTTCGAGGATTGTTTGGGATTTGCAGTGCTCAGTTCTGATGCTTTGATTTGGAAGTGAAGGGAGAGGAGGGCATTTATGGGCAAGGTGAAGGGCAGGTTCGTCAACAGAAACTTTAAAGCGTCGAATTGATTGGTGCGTTCCTGAGGTTTCTGGAGAGAAAAGGAATAATCTGGAAAAAGTTATTATTATTTGTGATGAAAAATGTTGCTTCACCTGATGGCATATGGACACGTGAAAAGTTTAAAAACGATTGAATATTTGAATTATTCTACTGTTCAGAATTAATGATTTTACTCAATTAGGACCGTTAATTATATTAACCTTCATAATTTAACTGTCAGTCAACGAGCTTTCAAAAGTTAATTATCGAATACCATCAAGATTCGTTGGCACACGCAATACATATACAATATATCAAATAATAAATAAAAAAAAAAGGAAAGAAGAACAGCCACCTTTATATGAATTTTTAAATATAAACAGTTCCTCTGAAAATTATAAAAAAAATTAATGTAAAAAAAAATCAGAAAATAAAATACGGCCTACAAACTATAAAATGAAAGGAACGGTGTAAAATATCCAAGTGCACACACCACAGGAACGCGAAGGATGTAACGTTAATGGTAAGGTTACATTCTCCAGTTTAAAAGAGATTTGAGGGATGTTTGGAAGGCAGGAGAAGTTACCAGTTGGGCTAGTGGCCCACCTAAGTTTGAAAGAAAGATAAAAGTGTATAGCCAAATTACTGCAATGACCTTGACCATTATTAAAAAACAACTATTCAAAAGTGAGCTGAAATGATTTAAAAACATATAATTAAATGAATTTAATTGGACATTTACAAGAGACTTCGTTGCAATGATGCTCGCCCTTTATAACAACATAGATAATATGGCACAAAAAGGGGGTTTTAGAAAGTGACCAACTATACTCATGGAGAATGTTTATTCCAAAAAGATAGTTTATATTTGCAATTTACACGTAAAAATAGGGAAAGGAAATTATACATTTAAAAAAACTCCTTGACAAAAAAATACAAATTGAAATGGCAAATATTTGGGACTAAAAAAGTCACTTTTAGCTAGAAATGAAATTCTAAGTTTAAAATTACCATTGAAGTTGCTACAAAAAGTGTGGTTTTCAACGATACGGCTTCACTTGCGTTGCTAATGCAGGTTTACAAAGACAATTTTTTTTTTTATAAAAAAAATAAGAACATATGTACCAAACTCTTAAAGCCAAACTATAACGTCTTTGTATTTGCGAGAGCAATAAAAAAATATAATAGGTGGTAAAACTCCAAAAAGCCCCTATCAATATTGCCCGCAAAATAGCCCTGTCCCAATAAGCTATATAGACTTATATCAGGGCATATTAAAACACGAACATATTGTTACTGAGGATTCTTGTATTATGTGTGGTAAGGAGACAAAAACTCTTATGCACGTCCTAAGGGATTGCACTTTCGC
The DNA here is from genome assembly GCA_033070095.1 of Escallonia herrerae. Classification (NCBI taxonomy): domain Eukaryota; kingdom Viridiplantae; phylum Streptophyta; class Magnoliopsida; order Escalloniales; family Escalloniaceae; genus Escallonia; species Escallonia herrerae. The sequence goes on along the minus strand of JAVXUP010000411.1, from coordinate 24,006 downwards.
AAGACTATTGTGGAGTTTATGCAACTTGCAACACAAGGGCAGTTTTGTACGAGCTAACTCTGTGATATGGTGGATGATAGATATGCAAGAAACACTATCGAGAGAGGAATTTGAGTTTTTCATCACAATTTGCTTGTGGCTTTGGAAAAACCGGAATGATAAAAAGTACAAATGCCTTGAGAAGGATGCTACCACTACAAGGAAAACTATCAAGTTACTCAAGGTGGGATGAAAATAAGTAGAAAAATGGCCGTTTGCAAGCTGGCGCCCCCCAAATCATGGATGACTTAAGCTGAATTTTGATGGTGCAGTTTCTAAGGAAATTAACGCAATTGGTCTGGGAGCAGTGGTTAGGGACTCAACAGGTTCTTTCATTGCAGGTCTGTCTAAGAGAGTGGACAATATGACTTGTCCAATGACGGTAAAGGCATTAGCTGCTTTGGATGGTATCAAGCTAGCTCAACAGTTGGAATGTCAAAGACAGTTTATAGAAGGTGATGCTCCTAACATTATTTCTGCACTGAAGAGTAGGGAGGCTAATTTACCGAAGATTGGTCACATTGTTAATGAAATCAAGAAACTGGTAGATTCATTTCAAGAGGTTCAAATCTTACAGGTTAAGAGAACTGGGAACTATGTTGCTCATTCTTTTGCAAAAGAAGCGCTCTTTATTCATGGCATTATATATTGGAGGGATGTGTCACGAGATTTTGTTATGCCCAGCCTACTAAAAGATGCACCAGCTTGATTCTAGATCTAAATAAAAACGATTCTTCATTAAAAAAAAAATATATCAGGGCATATTCCTAGTACACTCTACCACATAGGTGGTAGTTTGATGGAGATTGCTTAATTGAGTAATGTTGCATCAAGATTATGTCAACGACAATTAATCCGCTCATCTCTCGCAAAGAACAAAATCGCGATTATGTTAAAAACATTTTTATATGTGAAGTCTCATTCTGAGCTTACCATGAAGCTAAATGCTTATTCATCTATTTTTGTCACTAAATTAGTTGATTTTTTCAAAAGTTTGAAATAGTTGGTAAATTAGGTGCATCTTCGAGTAAAGTGGAGTGGCGGAGATTAACGTCTACTTATCATCTTGTAGTACATAAAACGTCGTCACTGAAGTCTAATTATCGTTTGCTAATGTACATTTGGGTGATAGTGAGGCGTGAAAAGCATAATAGTGATGTTCATTTGAAAGCAACCTGGCAATATCAAGAATCAGACATATATAGAAAGTAAGAATTATCTTTCGGTAAGAAATGAGCTTCTGATTTACTCCTCCCCGTTTCCAAAGGGTGGGACGGCAATTTGGCGTCTGAAACGGCGGTCACTAAGCTCTTTCTTTTTGAGTAATTTCAACTTATTGTATTGATAGAATATATAGAAAAACCTGAGGTACCGAAGTTCATAATATTGTTAGATTAACGCAACGGCGGCTACTAAACTCTTTTGAGCAATTTCAACTTAAAAGTACTGACAGAATATATAAGAAAATCTTGAGCTACCAAAGTTCATAGTATTGTTAGATTAACGCAACCTTGAGCCGAGGGAGAAATGCTTAACTCACCAGTCCAAGTATATGATGATTTGCCAAATTCACTCGTGAGTTGTTCTCGTTTGATTTACCATGAAATATTAAAATGTAAAAAAAAAAAAGAAGGTCCAATGAAATTATTTTCACAATGCAATTTGGTTTAGCGCTTCATCTACTCGACGAGATAAATTTTCACCTAGTTTTTGATACTTATAGGTATAAGGTGTTACGATATGAACGGTTCTCTTATTTCAGAAGTGGACATTCTATGAAAAAGAACAGGTGCTCCCGGAGGAATTTAGGCGCATGGCTGCCCAATTACAGCTGAAACGTAGAGATTAGGGAGGCATTAAAGCTCAAAATGGATATGGAGTGCTCAAAGATTATGATCAAAGGAGATGATAAAGAAATGGCGTTAAAGTTCAATACGGATATGGAGTGCTCAAAGATTATGATCGAAGGAGATAATAAAGAAATGGCATTAAAGCTCAATATGGATATGGAATGCTCAAAGACTATTTCACAAGAGATAATAAAGAAGTTACGACAGTCTCAGAAGACGAGGCATCATTTTTTGGTATATATATGCCAAACATAACACTGAATAAAATCACCACTTCAATGAAAAAAACAAAGTTGGTTATATATGTTAGATCTAATACGAAAATAAGGCTTTGAGCGTGACTAATCACTATTCTTAAGGAAATATGCCCCCACTATAATGACTGCTGGGTTAATGACAGATTCCACCAGGATTACAAAGTCAAAATAAAATTTTGATTATCAATTAAGAAATTTCCCAAAAACACGTTTTTGAATAATGAGTTTCTAATTTGAAAAGTGAAGGATATACAAATATTAAATAATATCTGAATTGGCACAACCCATAAAATCAAGGGACACAACAGTTTGGGACCAACTGCAATTAACTGTTAAGTAAACGAAATTAATTAAAAAATATCAATTAATTTCAACCAAGACCAAAGTGCCCAACTTTTTACTATTAAATATTATTATATTTCAAATCCAGGTCAAGGTCAAACCAAGAAAATTTTCATATTTCTTCAACCTCTTCCCACCATCCAAAGTTAATTAATTGAGTGAGTAAAGTGTGAGACAACACACTCACACTCAAGCTTGACATTAACTATTACAACAATATATTCGTCAAATCCATTAATTGTTCATCAACAAACTTGGTTATTTTTGGCAATACTAAATTTCAACAATAAATTGCAAGTTTTAATAACAAAATTTTTCTGCAAAACGATTTTGTTGTGCTAGACATTTTCAGAACAAAACTTGTTAGCTTTTATTAAAATACGGAAACAACAAAAACATTTTTTTTTCTTTTTCACATTACAATTGAACAACTCTCACCACTCACTACTAATCACTTCACCCACACATTCACCCCTGTTTTATTGGGTTTTCATGGACAGCCAGAAACAAAGCTCTCAGCCAGAAATGTCAATGGCCTTCACATCAGGCTTCTTAACCTCCTCCTTTGGAACAGTGACTGTCAGCACGCCGTTCTCCATGGCGGCCTTCACCTGATCCACCTTGGCATTCTCCGGCAGCCTGAACCGGCGGAGGAACCTCCCGCTGCTCCTCTCCACGCGGCGCCACCTCTCGTTCTTCTCTTCCTTCTCTTGGTTCCTTTGTCCGCTGATCTGGAGCACTCTGCCTTCCTCGACCTCCACCTTCACCTCCTCCTTCTTCAGACCAGGCAGGTCCGCCTTGAACACATGCGCCTCCGGTGTCTCCTTCCAGTCGATCCTCGTGTTGGCCACAGCCGCCGTGTCGCTGGCGAGTTCCGACCGAGGGGCTGAGAGGGCGCCGCCGGTGAAAGGGAAGTCCTGGAACGGATCCCATACGTCGAGGGAAAATGGATCGAAGATGTTGCCTCGTCGACCACCGAAGAAGTTGCTTGGAATTAGCGAAATTTTTCTTTGCTTTGCTAATGGAGAGAGTGGATATCTAGAAGATGGTTTTGGAATTTGCAGTGACCACTTCTTATGCTTTGGTTTGAATGTGAAGGGGGAAGAGGGTATTTATATGGAAGGTGAAGGGCAGTTTGGTCTTCAAGAACTTTAATGCATCGAAGTGACTGGTGCCTTCGTGAGGTTTCCGGAGAAAAAAGGAACAATCTATAACAAGCTGTGTTGGAGAATGTCCTTCAGCTAATAACTTATGGACACGTGGACATTGTCAAAAGGATGATCTCGAAAATGCTCGGAGGTCAAATGTTGCCGTAGCTAATTACACGTACGCTGCGGCTGTTTATTCCAAATGGAATTCCTATATTTGCAACTTTCACGTAAGAGTGAAAGGAAAACAAATTATCTACTTAAATAAGTCCTCGACAAAGAAAACACAAATCTAAATGCTGAATATTTGGGACTAAATAAATCACTTTTAGCTAGAGATGATAATGTAACTTTAGAATCGCCACTAAATGCGTTACGAAAAGCGTGTTTTTTGTGTGTGTGTGTGTGTGTGTGGCAATATTGCTTCACTCACATCACCAAAGTAGGTAAAGAACATGATAGAAAAGAAAAAAGAACATACATGTTGCTAGCCTATCCTGGCCACACATTTCGATCGCTCGTGGAATCCACTTTCGCGACACGTCAACATTTTCAACAGTCGAAGTTCAGCGCTCCCTCGTTGGTCAAACTAACGTGCAGCTCAAATCATGTGCGCGCTACTCTCTTTTGTATAAAATCTCTAAGTGTCCGAATTCGATTTTCCCAACCTCTAGGGGGCCGGCCTCCCCAACCTAAAGGGGGTCGGCCTTCCTTCTTCCTTACTTCAATAATCGGGGACTCCTCTCCTCACCCTTTGGGGACTTCTTTACTTCACCCTTCGTGGACTCCTCCCCTCACCCCTTGGGGGCTCACTTGCCTCACCCCTTGGGGGCTCAGCCTCACCATTTGTTCTCTCCTCCCTTTGGGAGCTCCATGCTTCATAACCTCCATCGCCACCCCTAAGCGTCGTAACACCTGTCGTTACGCTTGAGCGTCATCTCCGCGTCATATGTCCCCAGCACGACATCCATCTATGTGACAACGGCCGAGTGCCCGAGCACCACCTTGTATCATATATGCCCCCGACACTTCTTCTTTCGGCTGCACCCATGCACCGTCGTCATGTCACGCACCACGCACGACACTCATCCTTTGCGCCCCCACGCTATCATCATTGAGTGTGCCCCCAACCCGGCACCATGCACATTTGCCGCAACCATGCGCCTGGGCCACTTATACAATCACACCCCTGGCATCCTATTGTACTTCCACGTCCTGATGTTGGTCCACCCTTTCACTACACTATGTGCACCTTGACTCAGTCGTGAAACATGTTTCGACCCACTCCTTGATGTGTGCAATATCCCGCGAGGATAGACGACTTTTCCAGAACACTATCTCCTTCAGGGAGATCCAAGTGCTCCACGAGGACTCCTTTCCCATCGGGTAGGCGACTCTTCTGGAATACTATCTTGGTAAGATTTGAGTGCTCGGGCACAAGGACTCATCGGGATAGGCTCGCTCTATAAGACACTATCTCTGCTAGGGAGCATTAAGTGCTCCGGCATGAAGACTCCTCTTCCGCCAGCTAGGAGACTTCTTTAGGACACTGCCTCAATATTTCTGGTAAGTGACTTCACTGGGACACTAACTTGATGTGCTTTGAGTGCTCCAACACAAGGAATCACCCACCAGATATGCTCGCTCTCTAAGACACTATCTCGGCCTGAGAGTTCCAAGTGCTCCGGCATGAGGACTCTCCTCCCGGACACTACCTAAACTAGTCAGAAAGGCAACTCCTTCGGAACACTACCTTGGCATGCTCTAAATACTTTGGAATAAGGACTCACCTGCAGATAGGCTCGCTCTCTAAGACAGTATCTCCACTAGGGAGCTCCAAGTGCTCTGGCATGAGGACTCCCTTTCGTCACGTAGGTGACTCTTTCGAGACACTGCCCCTGCCCCTTGGGTAAACGGCTCTTCCGAGACGCTACCTTAGCGTGTTAGGCTGGGTAACTCCTTTAGGATACTACCTTGACCTATTAGGCAAGCGACTCCTCTGAGACACTACCTTAGTGCACTCCAAGTGGGTTGGCATGAGGACTCCCTCTCGGGATAAGAATCACTCTCGAAGACAATATCTCTCCTAGGGTGTTTTCATGACTAATCTACGTGCTCTAGCACTGTGGGTTTTTTCGTCCGCGCCAAATGGACTACGACCCCCGGGTCAATCCGAGACGGGAGTAGGTCTCCGGAGGGATTCGTGCGTAGTCCGACTAACAGATGGGCATCAAGCTTTCCCTACTTTGCTAGGTCCTTTGTGTCTCTCGATGCCCTGTAGGACTCTGCAAGGGCTTTGGACTGGTGGCTAGGTCAAGATATTCTCTAGCCACACTGGCTCTGTATTGGCTAGTCTCCAGACAGACAGAGCGACACTGTGCAGGAAAGGCTAGATGATTATGTGACTCGACAGTCCATGGGGCACAGGGATCTGTGGCCCCCTCGATAAGGTGTTGCTCCAAGGGAGCGTTACCAACTCCTAGTCCTTTCGGCTTTTCCTCAGGCAAAGAGAAGCACCAAACTCAATGTTTATGTATTTGTGAGAGCGATGGAAAATGTAAGTAGACGATAGAAGCCCAAAAAAGCCTGATCAATGCCTGCATAACTTGCTTCTAGTTTTGTATACAACATGCATCGTTTTATTTTGGGAGTAATTTTCTATATGTCGCTTAAGTTCGCATTTCTAACCTACTAAGTATCGCTTCTTTTGAAGTACCTAATAAGTTGCTTTGATAAAATTCTGCATTATGTAAAGCCGTCTATCTATTTTCTTGGACAGAAGGTGTCAAACATGTTTAAAATGGCTAAAGGAAAGGGACAAGAATATAAGATCACTAAAAAAAAAAAATTAATTTTTTTTCTTGATCTCACGTACGTGGTCTTTGTGCTCACTGTGAGGAAGCAAGAGCCAAACGTGACAAAGAGGGTTTTCTCCTGTTCTTCTCTGACATCTTGCACCGTCACAACCTAGTATTGCCGAGTGTCACCCTCACCTTTGACTAATTGTCACAACTAATTGACATTGAGGTCATAGGCCCATCCTTAATTACTCGCCCTTCTCCACGCTCGTACCTATTCACGGTGATGACGATGATATGGATTCGTCGTTCTTTGCCACAAATTCAATATTGGTAATAGTAGTGGCGCCGTAATGGTGCATACTGTGAATGTGGTGGTAGTGGATTCAGTTGACATTTGCAATTGCAGTTTTAGTAGTGGTCGGTACCCTAAAAACAATGGTGGTGCTGAGTTTGCCATATTGATAGCGACAACTTGGCAGTGATTTTAAAGACTATCGTGGTGGTCGGCCGTGCCGTGATTTTCGTAGTGTTTGTATTCGACTGGTGGTGACAACTTTTATGGCAATTAGAATGTGGTAATCAATGGGTGGTGGCTGTGGTTTGTTGAGCGGTGAACTTGGGCTGGTTTCTGAAAGGTAGGCCTGGGCGGCTGGGCAGTGATTGTTAAAATGAGTATGGGTTTGATGGGGGTGGTCATGGTAGCGATGATTTTGATTGGGCTGGTCATGGGTGGTGATGGACTTGGTGGGGTTGGCCAAGGGTTGTGATGTGTTTAATAGGTGATAGTCTTGCTTGGTAGCGATAATAGGTTAAGTGATTTTTCTATTTTATCGCTGTCTTTCGATAAACGTGATCCGTTTGATATATTTATATTACGTATAAAAATGTGGATCTTTAAAAATTATTTTTTGGACAACAATATCCTTCTTATTTTAAAAAATTACTCTCTTGCCATTCAAGACAATTATCATGCCTTGAATCTAGACCATTTGAACAAATTTATTTTTTTCTCTACTCATAAATGCTATAATTAATACTAGATGTCTTTCTCCTTTTTCATAAACTTACTAGTAATAAAAAAATATATGTTTATTCTTAACGTTCCTTTTCTTATTTTGATTTTTATGGAGTACTCTCAATATATTTATATATTGTAGTTGTGGTTAGGATTGAAGATTATGTTGTGGATTACTAGGCCCTAATAAAATCTAAAAATATTCCTTTCGCATTACTTATTGATTAAGTATCGACATAACCTTCTAATTAAGAGTGACTCCACCTCTCCCGCTTCTCTAAAATCATCTTAAAAATTAAAAGTTAACGTAGATGACTATCAATGCCTTTATATAGGCATCCCACAGAATGACACTTACCAGGCACATTCTACCTTCACTACAAGAAAATACCACGATTTGCTTTTGGTTGGAACATGTTATTATGATTTCACTTCTTATTTATCTTTAATGTATACTATCATTATATCTGTTTAGATAATCTCTAACTAGATACTACATGAACGGATTGTTTTGCATGTTTGCAATCAGAAATTTACTTTATAATAATGAAAATTCTTCTGTATACCACTTTTAATGTTGCCAAAAATAGAAGAGAACGAATTAAATTGATTTCAACGATATGAATCATTGCTTTTCTTTTCTTATTTATTTTATCTTTTCGTACTGCATCTTCCAATAACTACACATTACATTAACCACCATAGAGCAAGTGATTGAATGATTCGTCACTTTGTCGATAACGGGTATGAAGAGCGGTTAAAAGAATACCACTAGAGCACTCTACTCAATAAAAAATTATAGTTATAGGATTTGAAGCATGATTACTGTTTGCTCTGCAACCATAATTCTTTTTCTTTTAACTAAAAAATTCCTAATAACAACATTAACTCTATACACATTTTTTTTTTTTTTATGTTTTGTGGGTTAGAAGTTACTAACTTTTTTGTTGCAGCTTTTCCCTAAAGAGTAAATGTGTAAGATACCAATCCTATATTAACGTCTTTCTCAATTTAACTATAGAAAATACTTTACAAAATAAGGTGAGTAAGGACGATTGTGATACATTTACAACAATTATTGTGTTCATTAAATTGGACAATAGAAGATATAAATAGCCAAAATGAAAAATAATTGAAAGCTAAGGTCGAAAAAGCACGGTTATAAGTATGCTAACAAAAAAGATAAATATTAATTTACGTTGAACTTTTTATCATTAAGTGTAAACTAAAGGCAACGATTTAAAGTAGGGTACAAAGTCCTTTTGTTGTGATAGGACCGGACGGTTTAACTTCTTTGCTCGGTTATTCCTTTTTTTTCCTTTCTAAATTAAGTATTTTTACTTAAAAAAGAATGGTGATCATCATTGGCATCAAATCAACGTACAACTTTTTACATTCTATAGAAGTTGTGCGAGATGAAGGTGATTGAGAGACTATTAACATTATTTAGACGGATTCATAATATTTTTAGATAAATCTTTATGCATGTACATCTCAATTTCAACCTGCACTCTTGAATTCAATTAAACGACCTCGTATATTTGAACCATGAAAAGATGGGGATATAATTTTTATATACCATAATCTTAAATTATCACATGTTAATTTTCACGATGCATCGCACATGCATGCTACTAGTTCATAGAAATGGACGGAAGATTTTATAAAACACAATATTCTATCAAAAGGATTAAGTAAATACCAAAAACAACAAAAGCGGCTTAGTGAAATAGAAATGCAAACTTAAAGGGATATACAGAGAATTACTCCATTGATTTCTGTATCATTTGTTGAGTCATACTCGAATTGTGGTACATTAGCCACATCAATAAATAAACCTGTTTTATTCAGTTGTGTCTCATTCTGAATTAATAATATGCCCAAACAAAAATCTTAGCCAAATTGTACCCCCCCCCCCCCCAAAAAAAAAAAAAGAAAAGAAATAGAATTAGCTAAATACTTATATACTCACTTTATCGCTGAAGTAATTGAGCTGCCCAAAAGCTTGACAGAGTTAGCAAAGGAGGTGCACGGAGTAGGGTGGAGTAGATTGATAGAAGTATAAGCATTAATCAAATCACAATTAAATATTGTGTTCATAAGCAGTCCCGTTGCAACTTAATAATGGTCTAAGAAGAGAGACAAGAGAGATGAAGTTATTATGCACATAATGATGGTCTAAGGAGAGAGAAAAGAGATATTCTGCACAGATGTAAAGACTCGGGGAGTTATAAATACATTAAAAATAAAATAGAGGTAGAAGTAACATAGAGATGAGGCTAAAAATTGAAATTATTTATATCTTAGGTTTATATGCTAATTACCTAAATGACCACTGCCAAGCCTTTCTTTTTTTTAGGAAAGGAAAGAATAATTTAAAAAGTAGAAAAAAAAAGTACAATATAAAGCATAGAAAGGCTTATAATTATAGATTACACAAACATCACCGAAAGTCTAATTATTGGCGTGCCATGTACTCGGGGACGAGATGGACGAGTGTGCAAAACTTCATATTATATGCATTTGGACTTTCCCTCCAGTTAAGATAACGAAATATCAATACTGTGCTTTGAACTTGATATGATATTACAAATTATCTATTTAAAACTTGATATGATATTAATCTAATCCTTTCCTACAATTGAGATGACAAAAAAAAATAATCTTAAATGATATTCATTGGGGCTTTCCCTATCATTGAAATAACAAAAAATCAATTCTGCACTCATAACCCACATTCTCAAAAAATTGAAAATAGTTGCATCGAGTAAATTTATTCCTCAAATTCTAATTATTGATCTCCTAATGTACTTTTGAAAAATTTAATACAATGTTCATTCAGACTTCGCTATGGTCGAGATGACAAAAAGATGAACCAATCATTCAGACTCCAGTTCAAACTCCACTATAGTCAAGATGACAGAAAGATGAATCAATCACTTTGCGCACCACATAATTTTTCAAAAAAATTGATAATATCAAACATCAATCACATAAATCAAGAACATCATATCTTTCAACCCAAACCAATTCAACTCCAAAATCTCATAGAACGGAATGGGTAATGCCTCGGCAGAGACGGCGATTTCTCCGCACTGGGTGTGCAATTTCAACTTTCAAACAGCTTCTCGGGACCAAATTCACACAGGCCTATTGGAGGTGCAGTTCTTCCGACCACATGGTCTACGCTAGGGTCGAATAAGTAGCCTGCGAAAGCCAAGTTTCCACAGCCCGGTCAGGAATCCAGTTCTCATTCAAGCACGATGCCCAGTGAGGTCCTCAAGGATCCAGTTCTTATAGCCATACCAGGGTCCTGCTACTTGTTTATTACTACTCCTATGGAGTCCAAACCCAGTAATTCCGTTGAAGCAGTGATAGAGTTGTAAAACGACCTTCACACCTAAAATAGGCTTGTCATAGCATAGTTTCATGCGACCCGTTCGAGTTTCTGTTAACAAATTAGCCCTGAAAATGACAAGATCACTGGATTTGGTACAGGAAACGGGAAGGAAAATCAAAAATCAAACGAACGGAATTGAACATTTATTAGAAAGAAAACTTCGTCCCCATTTACTGGATGAAAAGCTTCTTCACACCCTATCTTACATTCCCACTCACACAACTCTCATCGCACACACTCGATACTCGATAAACCATACATACATCATCACTTGATTAGGTTAGACTCAGCCGGAAATATCGATGGCCTTGACCTCAGGCTTCTTCACCTCCTCCTTGGGAACAGTGAGTGTCAGCACGCCGTTCTCCATGGCGGCCCTCACCTGATCCACCTTCGCGTTCTCCGGCAGCCTGAAGCGGCGGAGGAACCTCCCGCTGCTTCTCTCCACGCGGTGCCACCTGTCGTTCTTCTCTTCCTTCTCCTTGTTCCTCTCCCCGCTGATCTGAAGGACCCTCCCTTCCTCCACCTCCACCTTCACTTCCTCCTTCTTCAGCCCCGGCAGGTCCGCCTTGAACACGTGCGCCTCCGGTGTCTCCTTCCAGTCGATCCTCGTGTTGGCCACCGCCGCCGTGTCGCTGGCGAATTCCGAGCGAGGGACCGAGAGGGCGCCGCCGGTGAAAGGGAAGTCCTGCAGGGGATCCCAGATATCAAGAGAAAAGGGGTCGAAGATGTTGCCTCGTCGGCCACCGAAGAAGCTACTAGGAATTAGCGCCATTTCTTTGCTCTGGTAATGGAGATTGTTGAGAACTGGAAGATGGTTTTAGAATCTGCAATGATCACACTCTTGAGTTTTTATTATGCTTGATGCTTGATTTGAAAGTAAAGAGGGGAAGAGGGTATTTATAGGATTGGATAAGGGCAGTTTGGTCCGCTAAAACTTTAAGCCCTCGAAGTAATTGGCGCGTTCGGGAGAGTTCCGGAGGAAAATGGAGTTATCCAGAGAAAGCTATGAATGAGATATGTTTCTGAAGCCAATAATTTGTGGACATGTGGATACTGGCACGAGGATGATCCAGAAAATTCCATCCTGTCAAATGCTGGAAGAGACATTTTTAGGCTTCGTTTGACAAATTTTTTTTTTTAGTTTTCAGTTTTTAAAGAGCAGCTTAATTTTTTTTTTTTATAAAAACAAGTGGTTGTTTGATAACCCTTTTTTTTTTGAGGTTTTATTTTTTGGTGTTTGGTAACCCTTTTTATTTTGACTTTTTTTTTTGGTGGTTTGCGGTGGCGGTGGTGGGGCGTAACGGTGGTGGTGGTGGTGGCCGACGGCCGGAGGTGGCTGCCGGCAGTCACCGGCGGTGGTGGCCGGCGGCCGGAGGTAGCTGCCGGCCGTCTCCGGCGGTGGTGGCCGGCGGCCGGAGGTGGCTGCCGGCAGTCTCCGGCGGTGGTCGCCGGCGGCCGGAGGTGGCTACCGACAGTCTCCGGCGGTGGTCGCCGGCGGCCGGAGATGGCTGCCGACAGTCTCCGGCGGTGGCGGCCGGAGGTGGCTGCCGGTGGTCGCCGGCGCCCGGAGGTGGTTGTCGGCAGTCTCCGGCGGTGGTCGCCTGAGGTGGCTGCCGACGGTGGGAGGTTGGTGGTGGTGGTCGAAAAAAAAAACCAGTTTTTGGAGTTTTTTTTTTACTCTGCAGTTTAAAAACTGGTTTTTTAAATTGAAAAAAAAATGGTTACCAAACGCTCCTTTTTTTTTCAGTTTTTAAAACTGAAAAAAAAGAGGAAAAAAGAGTGTCAAACGGGGCCTTAGTTGGCGACATCTGGCAATTGTCAAATGTAATTACAATTTTGCCTTCCAGATGTGTGAGGAAGAAAGTCACTTTAACCGTAACAAGTCATGTGACACACGCGCATTTTGTGTATAAAAATAAAAATAAAAATATTAATAAAAATATCGTGTATAAATATTTATTATTACATTTGACAAAATAATCTTAAATTCAAAAAAAATAAGTTAGCCATGTATGTGACAAAAGAAGTTAGCAAAATATTATCATTATATCAAACTTAGATTTAATTTTAACTATATTTTTTTTATGAATTGAAATTATTAAAATCAAAAATACGTAAAGATAAAGTTAGCAATATGATATTTTTGTAATATCAAGTTTAGACTCTATAATTTGTTTCAATTATACTTTTTTAATAAAGCTTAAATTATGAAAATCAAACATAGTCTTTATAGGTAGTTATTTATAATTTAAATTTTATATTTTTGTCATTTTTAATTTTTTTTGGAATGCCACTTGTCACCATTCTAGATAGGTAGTTGATAATACCAAAAATGTGTTATACCAAAAGAAGTTTTTCCCTTTATATATAGTACGAGCTGCCGTCTACACACGATGCGTATGCGATTCTGTCACTTTTACGCGGTGTTTGATAAAAATTTTAAAAAAATAATTCTATTGCTACTAAGATCCCTAAATATCATCAAACTTCTATCATTTTAAAATTTAAAAAAACAACTATTCTTTACTAACATTTCAAGGAATTGGTAGGTATCATATTTGAATTTGGTATCTAAATTGGATTTCAAAATAAGTAACCAAATAAACAATGTTACTTAAATCCTACTTGCAAGAGCCTAACACATTTAAACATTAGATCTGCAAAGTTGCCAACTTTGGTAACGTTTCGTAACAATTTCAGTTTTAGTTTTCTATTTTCAAAAAAATTAAAATCAAAATCAGTTAATTTTTTTTTTACAAAAATAAATAGGTGTTTGATTAACTATTTTTTATTTTGAGTTTGATTACCCATTTTTTTTTTTGAGTTTTTTCTTTGGTGGTAGTTTGCTGTGACTGTAGTGAGGCGTGGCGGTGGCCGGCCATCGGCAGTGGGCGGTGGCTGCTGATGGTGGGAGGGTGGTGGACTCAAAATAAAAACCAAAACTGAAAATCGAAACTCCTTTTTGTGGAATTTTCAAAAAAGCCCTATATTAAAAACTGAAGGAAAAAAAATGACGTGTTTATTTTTTTTAGTTTAAAAAATCGGAGAAAAAACTGAAAAAATAAACTCCACCAAACGGAGCCAAAATGTTTCTCATTTCGCTATTTGCATATAATAAAATTCCTAATTTCATACAAAAATTGCTATGTACATTCTGCAACCTCATAAGGAACCCAACCCAATGATCTCAGAAAAGCTAACTAAATACTTTGTATGTACCTTTCTTCCACCTATTCACTTTGCAGCTGAAACTAAATACTATCATCAACACTGATAACCAAATCTAAAATAAAAAAAATCATTAATAAAAATTTTTTTTGAAAAAAATTATGGAATCTATACTGTGACCCAATTCTCCAAAATACACAATCATTAGAATACCATCGTAAAGTAAATATAGTGTTACCGTTGGAATCTTGAAAATAAAGAATTGAAACTGCTTCTCAGTTGCCTAATTTCAAGAGATGGAGGAAAGGAGGAAGATCATTTGATGAGGAAGATCATTTGATAAGGAAGCAGTTATGGAAGTGTAGGAAGAGAGAGAGAGAGTTTCTGAGGAAAGTGGATAATGGGATATTTTACTTTTTATCCTTTAAATGGACACTTGTCAGTACCAAAGAGAGTTTCAGTACAACACCAAAATGGTATTACACCAAAAAAGCTGTTTTCATTATAAGTAGTATAGATAGATATAGATTTAGCAAAAAAGCTTATTTCTGGAGCATGATTTCCTACCTAAAATTCAATACTTTTTCACTCATGAAATTTTTTGTTATAAATGGAGTTGTGGAAATATATTTAATATGTAAAAATAGACATTTTCTCCACTTGCTAGCAAAAAGTGTAGATTTTATCTTTCACTAAAATATTTTTGGCTTTGAGCAAAAATCTCACGAGCGATTTGCATTAGACCTGGAAAAATATTATCCGGACCCGTGGGTCTACCCGTACCCGCTCAAAAAGGCCGGATACGAGTACATATATAGGAGACCCACTGAAATTAGACCCGTACACGAACCGACCCTTAATTTTTGGATCAGTTTGGGTCAGATACGGGTTACGCAGATTACCCGGGTTTTTGTGCTATATAAATGCTTTTAGGGTTTCTTGCCCTACATTCTCACTTCATTCTTTTCTTGCCTAGCCGCTGTTTTCCTTCTCTCTTTCTCTCACTCTCTCTCACACTCTCAGACCTTGCACTCCACACCAAACCCACACGACGGTCACCACTAGTCACCACCACCTTGACTCCGTAGTCCACAAGATCTTAGCCTCCACCGCCGTCCCTTTGTCCGCATGATCACTACCACCGTCAGTGCACCTCCGCAGATCTTCTACCACCGACACCGTTGCCGTCAGCCACTTCAACCCCTTTACTTTTTCAACCCCTGTTTTAAACTAATTAGAATGCATCAACTTGTGTTGAAGTTTTTAGTTTATATTGTTGCTATGAATGATTTTGTTATTTCTTTGTAATTTCTATGTATTTGTTAATTAATTTGTTCGGTAGTTGTATATATGAATGGTGGATAATTGTTTGACTTTCAGTAGAGATCTTGATAGTGGTTGTGTAGATGTGCAAATGTTTGTTGTGTTGTGAATTTTGAAGGAGAAGAAATATATGAAAGATTGAAGAATGAATTGGCTATTAAAAAATGACAAAATGATGTAATTAAAATTTGTTTTCTTAAAGAAAAAATAAATAAAAATTGATATTTGACCAACAACATTATTTTCCAAGCAATTATTGTTATCAAAACATTACCTCTAGATTTATAGTAATTAAACACTCCATAATTATTAAAACATGCGATTTCATGCACCATTTTGCTAAACATAGTTGACAGATCATATATTATTTGCGTATCACAGCATAGTGTTGTTACCTACGTTCATGCACTCTTAGGTCTTTGATTTCATACCCGCCTTGCTTCTCATTTCGCGTTTCCGTATCCAAACTTTTCAACAAGTTAACACACACTCTCATGCTTTACTTCCTTCTGAATGGGCTAATTAATGGCTATAATGTGAACATTCAAGTTTTCAGGATATGGGATTGCAAAAGACAGTAGGAAGGCAACCAATGAAAAAATGACTATTTATATATTCTGAAAGAACAACTTACATAAGAGCAAGAGAAAGAAATGTTTCTCTCTTTTGTACCTCTTCACAGTTGCACACACACCAGTTCCTAACACACTTAACAATCTCTGAGATACCCTCTGACTTCTAATAAGACATACTCTGACTCTTTTTTTAGATTAAAGAGTGGATTATACATAGGATTCTTAAAGAATGGAAGTCCTCTATTGTTTCTACATATCCTACCTCTGTCTTGAATTTTTTATCCCTGAAAAACTTCATCACATCCCAGAATCTTTGAATTTATTTTTGCTACCGACTTGGTTTTGTGAATTTTCATTGATATTGATGTCCATCTCAATAATCCTTATCTTGATCGCTATCCAACTCGTATAACTCATATGTCTGACTTGGTAGATCGGATCTTCTGGTCCTTAGCTATAGACTTGTGTATAAAGCTTGATTAACAACACTAACGTTGTAGTTTCTTTGAACGCTTTTCATCCTCGTATAGTTATCATTTTTCATCCATCGTAGAAGCATGTTTTTTTTTTTTTCGATTTGCTATCATGGTTTCCTTATTGGCGTGACCAAACTGGCCCTTTCAATTGTGTCTTCCTCTAGATTATACGTGTTCCAAAATTCATCAGCATGCTTTACCTTCTTTAGATCGTTAGTAGTAAATGAACCAGATTGGGAATGGACGATAGAACTTTGTTTCTCTTCTTTCTACCAATGCTGATAATATTTGAATGGTGATAATTGATGGACTAACTCCCATGACTGTAAGAGCAAATCTAGTTCTGGCTGGGAATTTTTCAACTTACTAAAAATTTCTGGGTCTAGCTCAATTGGATTACAAGTCCATAATTAATCGATTTGTGACAGATTTTGTTCGATGTTCGCTTGAAACTTGGCCATTTATAATCCTAATTAAGAAATGTTTTCATTTGAGCCATTCGAAGGATACTTCATGTTCATTTTCTTTCCTTGCTGGCTCTTTAATCATGTCAAAAATGTCATAAGGAAATGGTAATTCTAAAATTTGACTCTCTCTCTCTCTCTCTCTCTCTCTCTCTCACACACACACACACACACACACACACACATTTTTTTTTTTACAGAAGTATCTTCCTATCTTCTAGCTTTCTCCATGTTAAGTTTTGTTTCCAGATCGTTAAACATAATCAACTTGCTTAGAGTTATTTGTAACTCCTTTCTACTGTTTTAGGCAATACCATATATCTCCAAAGAGATTTTTATTCTTGTCCATAGAACGGGCTAGGATTTTTATTCTTCTGACGATCTTTAATCTTCATTTTGAGCAAGGATTTCTGTTTTATTTTCCTGATTAATCTTTTCATATGTATTTTGACTTTTGTTTCTGTAGTGAGTTTTTGTTCTCTTGACAATTTTTCTGTTAGAGAACCTTACTACAAGGTTCCAGCCTTACTCGTTTTTTCCCTCCCCAATTTCTTCTCCACTTCTCCCCCAATCTGGTTGATCTTTTATTCCCCTTTACAATTTGATTCCTTCCCCCAACCCCACCCACCCCACCCTGCGGCGGATACCCACCCCACCCTTTGCCCTTCTATTTCCCTCCATGCACTTTTGCATAACAGACTGGGTCATCCGCAGAATCCGACATGCACTTTTGTATAATAGACTTGTGTTTCCACATAACACGACTAGTGTCACCGAAACTGTGCGTCTATATTATTCTACCAATTCATCTGCAGGAAGAGAAATTATGAAACTTGACATGCCCAGATTGTCCTACCAATTCATTTACTACCTTCTTCTACACCGCGATAAGGCGACAAATCAACCAGCGACAAGCTCGGCATACGGCTATGAGACCGGCCCAATCGAGAGCCTCGACGCTGTAGTTTTGGTGGGGCTGCTTGGCATCGATCTTGGTGAGTTTGCACTCCGTCGCAGGATCTGCCTCATCGCGGATATCAAATGCATAGCCAGATTCGGTGGGGGACCGGCGGAATTAAACTTGTAGTAGAAACTCATGTGCTGGTTCATGGCCTCTTCTGCGCTCACCAGCCTCTCATAACGCATGATCTCGTCCTTCGCTGCCTTGCCGAATAGCCCGTAGATCCACCTCCCGTTGAACCGTTTGAGGATGTTGTCTATGTATGCCGTCGTGCACTCCTCCATCAACCTGCATCAGTCGCATTTCACGAACTCAAAGTCGCCGTTTGGCTTCGGTTGCGATTCTGCCGCCGTCATCACCATTGCTTCGCTAACCACAGTTGCTGACATCCCTGCAAATCCAAAAAAAAAAAAAATCACCAAACAAAATTAGTGATAACACCATCTAATAAAATTCAAGCCGCAACAAACACAATCCAAAACCAATTCAAATTACCTATAAAAGAAGCAAAACGAAATCAATTGACGGATTCCTACACTTTCCTGTCGAAGTTCTTCTAATTCCTATCACTCTTTCTCCCAATCTCCTTCTTCAATCTCTTTCGGAACCAAATATTTAAACATCAAAGACATTTCATAACAAAAACACAAAATCAGAGCAGCCATTTTCCTCCTCCAGTTATTTTCTCATCAACAATTACGTGTATATTTGGACAGAAAAAATGCGGCTTAATTGAGAGGTGACAAAACGCTTTGCTTTTCATTACAAAACGACCTAAGTGCATCCATTTATTTAATTGCAACCCCCTTAGCAAGGGAAAGCGTAGTTCCGGTAAACACGTTACAAGTATCGTGAAGGTAGAAGATATCCATTTGCACGCGACAATGCAAAGCTTGCAGTCGCAATTTCTTTAATTCAATTAATTTTTATACTGCAAACCCTCTTGACTATTGGTTGACCACTTGATCAGATCACCTGATAACGGTCGCAATACAATAATTGCCTGTGCACTCACTAGAAAAAGATTAAGCCACCAGATTTATAGGTCATTGTGCAGAAACCCAAGTCCTTTTATGCAAAAATGCATGTTGGATTCTGCCGACGCCCCAGTCTTTTCATGTAGAAATTACGGGGGGCACAAGCGCTGCTTTTGCTTTAGTGGGACTCTTAAAAAAGAGGACCTTGCGGGAACTATGCTTTCCCTTGCTAAGGGGGTTGGGATTGAAGAAAATGGATGTAGTTTAGCCATTTTGAAATGAAAAGCACCGCGTTTTGTCACCTCTCAATTAGGCCGCATTTTATCGTCCCAAATATACTCATAGGTGTTGAGGAGAAATTGATCCACTTCAGAGTGTGTTTACCGATCAATCATATAAGAAAAGTGTAGAAGCACGGTCTAGGTGAAACTAGTCAATTTCTGTAGAAACCCAAGTCGTTTTATGCAAAAGTGGATGTCGGATTTTGCCGACGCCTCAGTCTTTTTATGCAGAAATTACGCGGGGGGGACAAGCGTTGCTTTTGCTTCGATGGGACTCTATAAAAAAGAGGACCTTGCAGGAACTACGCTTTCCCTTGCTAAGGGGGTTGCGATTAAAGAAATGGACGCACTTAGGTCGTTTTGTAATGAAAAGCAAAGCGTTTTGTCACCTCTCAATTAAGCCGCATTTTTTCTGTCCAAATATACACGTAGTTGTTGATGAGAAAATAATTGGAGGAAGAAAATGGCTGCTCTGATTCTGTGTTTTTGTTATGAAATGTCTTTGATGTTTAAATTTTTGGTTTCGGAAGAGATTGAAGAAGGAGATTGGGAGAAAGAGCGATAGGAATTAGAAGAACTTCGACAGGAAAGCGTAGGAATCCATCGATTGATTTCGTTTTGCTTCTTTTGCAGGTAATTTGAATTGGTTTTGGATTGTGTTTGTTGCGGCTTGAATTTTATTAGATGGTGTTATCATTGATTTTGTTTGGTGATTTTTTTTTTGGATTTGCAGGGATGTCGGCAACTGTGGTTTGCGAAGCAATGGTGATGACAGTGGCAGAATCGCAACCAAAGCCGAATGGCGATTTTGAGTTCGTGACATGCGACTGATGTAGGTTGACGGAGGAGTGCACGGCGGCATACATAGACAACATCCTCAAATGGTTCAACGGGAGGTGGATCTACGGGCTATGCGGCGAGGCTGTGAAGGACGAGATCATGCTGTGTAAGAGGCTGGTGAGCGCAGAGGAGGCCATGAACCAGCACATGAGTTTCTGCTACAAGTTTAATTCCGCCGGTACCCCGCCGAATCTGGCCATGCATTTGATATCCGCGATGAGGCAGATCCTGCGACGGAGTGCAAACTCACCAAGATCGATGACAAGCAGCCCCATCAAAACTACAACGTCGAGGCTCTCGATTGGGCCGGTCTCACAGCCGTATGCCGAGCTTGTCGCTGGTTGATTCGTCCCCTTAACGCGGTGTAGAAGAAGGTAGTAAATGAATTGGTAGGACAATCTGGGCATGTCAAGTTTCATAATTTCTCTTCCTGCAGATGAATTGGTAGAATGGTATAGACACACAGTTTTGGTGACACTAGTCGTTTTATGTGGAAACACAAGTCTATTATGCACAAGTGCATGTCAGATTCTGCGGATGACCCAATCTGTTATGCAAAAGTGCATGGAGGGAAATAGAGGGGCAGGGGGTGGGGTGGATATCCGCCACAGGGTGGGGTGGGTGGGGTTGGAAGAATTTGGAAGGAATCAGATTATAAAGGGGAATAAAAGATCAACCGGGATTAAGGGAGAAATGGAGAAGAAATTGGGGAGGGGTAATTTGGGAAATAAAAAAGTAGGTTGTAAACAAAAATCATTTTTTTTCCAACTAACTCCCTTTTTCAGAGATTTTAATTAGTGGCCCCCCTTTTTCACAATTTTTCAAAATAAACCCATCATCTACATATATTTAACTCCAAAACCCATTTTTTTTTCCTAATTTTCCCTTTTTTTCTTCTGAGGTTGGTAGGTTGGTCTTGGTTTCTTAGGTTTTCATTGCCATGCTTTATGGCCTGCCTATTGGCACGTCCAACAATTCTCCTCAATTCTCCTTATTACTGGGGAGAAGTTCACGGATGACACAGGACATGTCTTCTTCTATTTTATTTTAGATAGAGGACGTAGTAGTCGAATTTTTTGATGATTTTCTGAGTTGACCAGCTTCTTCGGCTTTGTGCCTTCTTTCAAGGCCTTTTTTATGGTCTTTTCATAGTTAGGACTTCTTGCATCATAGAACTTAATTGCTGAGCTGAGTTAGGCAATCCACAAGTGTATTTTTAATTGATATGTATTCAACATTAAAGGTACGTATGACAGTTAAACCATTGCTGCTATCGGTAGAATCTCGTTTGACTTACACCTCTTAAATCTCTTTTGAGGATTGCTTCAAGACGCATGTTATCTGTTATATAAGAAAGTATTTTCAAAAGTAAAAATCTATAAGAATAATTTGTGGCACATGTTATTACTAAAAATACTTTTTTGTTTGTTCCCTTCGAATATCAACATTGCTGCTCTTCTGTTCTGATAGGGGATATTGTTTCTAATGGCATCACCTGAATAATTTAGAAGCATCTCTTTCTATGTTGCGGTTATCTTTGAAAAAAATTTGGCTGCTACCCGGGTTGGAGGAATCTTCTTCCTACCCCCTATATAGCGACAATCAATCGTCTTTAAATGTTTTTAGTGACTTTTATTTAGTAACGCTAAAAAAATACCGCTAATGATTATCGCTGATAGTGTTAGAAGAAAAGCCACTAAAAATATTTAGCGACTGTTAATTGTCACTATAGATGGGGTTGAAGGAAGATTCCTACAACCGCGAGTAGGAGCCAAAGTTTGTTCGTTATCTTTTAGTTTAGGTATACTAAGCTTATGCAAGTTCTTAATTTGACGTTTATCCAAGGAACCCTTTGGGCATTTTCATCATCCCACGTCTATTTTCCTTTTTATGTGTTTGGTTAGAGCTTTTGATAGGTTTGATAAATTTAAAATGAATATTTACGCATATTCTAGTAACCTAATAATTTTTTGAAGTTGTTTTACGTCGTTGATTTGTTCTGGGAAAAGCCTCACTTCTTCGACAATATGATTTTGATGAACAATCTTTTACTGTCTTTAGTTCTAACCCAAGGCACTTAATGGTGGTTTGTCACGATTCACATTTCTTTTTTGACAACACTAAACCATGTTATATGAATCATGTGCTATTTTCTTCAAATGATTTTTACGTTCTTCTTTGAATAAAAGAACACTAATATATCATCTGTGTACAACAGAATAAAAATTAACCATGTTCTAAAAAGTTATATATCATTCTTCAAAATAATGGTGTAGCACTTTTCAATCCAAATGCTAACACAATCCATTCATAATGCCTATGTGGTGCGCTAATGGTTAGAATTGAAGATTCTTCCAATTTGATTTGTCAATATCCGTCTTTTAAATCAAGATTTAGGAAGAAGTTGACAAGTTGAATTTTGTTCATTAGCATATCCACGTTTGAAATTTTAGTTTGTAGCCATCTTTTTCGTAGCTGTATTTAAAGCTTAGTAGTCCATTACAGTACAATCTAGAGTTGTCAAACGGGCCGGGCGGCCCGCGGCCCAGCCCGACCCGAAAAAAGCCCGGGCTGGCCCGACCCTTGCATGAACAGTAGAGGCCCGAAATAATTGGGCTTAGGGCCTGGGCTTGGACCAGGCCAAGCATTTCTAGGAAAAAGCCCGGGCTCGGCCCGAAAAAGCCCGGGTCTGGCCCAGCCCGAAAAGTGGCCCGGGTTTGGGAATCGGCCCGAATTTTCGGCCCGGTTTCTGGCCCGGTTCAGCAGGCCCCACATGTTTGAAATTTTGGTGTTTCCCCCCCTTTCCCCCGACGGATTTATTCCCCATTCATTTCTAAAATTTCACTTTTACCCCCCCAACAGCAATATAACGGCTAGTTTGGGGGGTATTTTAGTCTAACTTAATTTTTCCAACTCCTTTAAAGGTTTTTACACTCTTACCCTCCCCAACAACTATAAACGGATAGTTTTTAGGGGTATTTTGGTCTTTTGTGAAGTTTCTAAAATCTATAAATTCACACCATTTCTCTCTAATTTTTCACACCAATCTTCTTACTCTCTCTTATCTAAACATTCTACATTTCTACAAGCTTTGCTACTATTTGTCTCTCCAATTACTACTCTTGCTAATTACTACTAGTATTTACTAATTAGTACTCTTGCTAATTATTACTCTTGTTTACTAATTACTACTCTTGCTAAATTCTAATTACTAACTACTCCTTATTAATTTGTTACTCTCTAATTCTTTTGTCTAGTAATTAGTAATTAGTGAATTTTTATTTATTAATTACTATTACTAAATTCTTTTTAATTACTAACTCTCTCCAATTTTGAATTTTGAATTACCCTCAGTGATTCATTTGTTACTCTTTCATTCTTTTAATTGTTATTTCTTATTACTAATTACTGCTCTTATACTTGTGTATTTAGTTACTTTTACGAATTTTGATTTTCAATCTAGTAAAAAAGTTTAGCGTGAAATATGGCTGGATTATTGAAGAAATTGAAGCGTGGATCATCATCACGAAAAACATCATCATCATCGCAAGCACCACCACCAGCACAAGCGCCAGCGCCACGGCCATCACAAACACCAATCCAAGCACCAACACAACCATTCGTTCCTGGACGAATGAGTACAGGCTGTATGATAGATACCCAAGCCAATTGGGAGTTCAATCAAAACATTCCAGATTTTGAATACACGCCTGATGAAGACCCCCCGCATTATAGTCAAGGACGCAGCTCGGTTGGCGAAGCTACTACTCCGTGGCATAATCTCAACCCTATGCCTGGTCATGATGAAGAAGGGCCGAGCAATGCCTCCGGTAATGAGCCAGAAGTCCAAAAGGAAAAAAAGAAAGCCGAGTGTTGGAATCATTTCGATGAAGTTACGGTGGACGGCATCCGAAAAGCTCGATGTAAGTACTGCGCTAAATTATTTTCGTCTGGTAGTGGTAATGGACATCTTAACAGGCATTACCCTCAGTGTGCACCTCGACAAGGCCACGTCGAACCTACCCAAACGCAGTTATCTTTTGACGGTAAGTTATTTGTTTATAATCAGCGAGAGCAAAGAGACGG